>RJVU01042553.1:2575027-2604439 GCA_003731715.1 Anabarilius grahami
TTCGTTTGCGGTTTCCTGACATTCAGCCTTCAAAGCTGAGAGGCAGGAGCTTTTATTCCTAAACATCAAAGACTATTATTCTTTCTTTTCTCTCTTCAAATCAACATCTAGCCCCAGGATCTAGCACCATCCCCCTCTCCACCCCTCCCTTATGCTGTGAGGAGCAGGGTTTTGACTCAGATCATGACACAAGCAGCAATGGAAGCCTAAGACAACAAGAGGAGCTGTTGCTCCCACAGCAGAGATGTCAAATTGTTTATTGTATTTTCTTTAAGTCTCCCTCCCTCTTCATTCTCGTAGCTCTAGTCTGAAGCTGGTTATTGTGAAACAGCAGCAAAAATGTTCATATATAAAAAAAGGCACCACAGCTCTCTCTCTCTCTCTGGGTGAAGGATACCCAGGCTGTGTGTGCTATGAGATTTAAAAATGTATGATCCGCATGCACAATTGGGAAAAATATTTTAAATATAAGAGCTCTTGTTTCCAACTGAGATGAAGAGCTGTGTCTACTCCATGAAAGAGAGAGAAATGTGTAATAAAATGGGCAAGGAGAACTCTTTATTCGGGGCACAGAAAGCAATATTTCTTTCACATTATTGATTACATGCACACGACACATCATAAGAGCCTTTAAGTTCCACCCTCCAAAGCGGTCCTGCATTCTGGACTTATCCACTTCCTTTTTTTTTTTGGCTATATATTGCTAAATATTACCATTTTGGATGCAAAACAACTTTGCATAAATATAATCCCCTAAATAATAATAATAGCAATATGGGTAACCCATTTGCAACCTATTAGTAATTAATAGTTGAACTGTAGTTAACACATTAATAGACTATATATAAATAGTGAGTTCTTTACTCATTGTCACTGTAATTAACAAAGTGTTATTACAGTAACAATGACTTAAGAACTCACTATTTGTATATAGTCTATTAATACTATAGTCAGACTAAAACGCATCTCTTTAATCTGGCATACACATAACACATTATCAATTTATATTTTCAAATCCGTTAAAGGATTAATAGGCTGCATAAATTAGGTCAGCCGGAACCGGGAACACTTCCTATAACACCAGATGTACTCGTTACATCAGAAAAAGAATGGCATCTACGCTAATATTAGTCTTTCTGTTTATCCCGAGGTTTACCGTAGTCAACCGGATCCGGGCCGTATCCAGGTGAGATCGAGGACCTGCACGTGACCACAACGCAGCCCTGAAGTATCAGCAGAGTTTGAGTCAACTAGACAACCAGTGGCACAGCTCCTCAACAAACCGTCCATACTGGCGTGATGAATACGATCCTGGATTGAACTGGAATAAATTCTTTGAATGTTGCGATCCTATCGGGCTTATGATAGTTACCTGAATTGTAACAAAGACAAAATTTCTAACCGGCATGCAATGCTTCAAGTCAGCCGCCGATCGGTCTGTGCAGCGCTGCATCAAGTTGAAAGGTGTGTTCGACATCGGCTGCGGCCGGATGCAACCGATCGGCGAGAGTAGCCGTGTGCAGGCGGGGAGGAGCTGAAATCGGAGACATGAAGTCGGACACTTTCTGCTTCCCATAGTACGTGGTGTTTGCATACTTTATCACAGCTGAAGTGAAATACATGCAATATTTGACTAATACACTGATGTTTCAGAGACATTTTCATTCAATACTTTATGTACTGCTTACAGCGTCTGTTTTTACAAGAATAAAGTTCAACATAAGCATATGTTATTTAAATAACAATGTAGTGGGGTCTTTGTTTTTTATCCGCTTTATTTTGATAAACATGACACAAATACAACATCGCGACTACATGAAAAGAGCTTTAACTGTTATAAAAACAGATTTTTGAGCATTAGTGGAGCTGAAGGCGTGACAATAAACACGAAACACACGTGATCGTTGTCATGCGGTGAATCCGGCCAATCATGAAACAGCTGTGTCGTCATCAGCGCTCGTGCAGCTCCTCTTGAGAAACTGCGCTGGCTGACTCAGGCTGCTGATCTCGAATCGCTCTCGCGGTACTTTGAAGCCATACGTCACAGTCACATGGCGTCGCCGCTGTCTCAAGTCGGACAAAATTTCTAACCGGCACGCACTGCTTCAAGTCAGCCGCCGATCGGTCTGTGCAGCGCTGCATCAAGTCGAACAAGCCTGAAGCCTTATGATTTCATTAGTCACATGTCTTCCTTTGTTCAGTTTTTCCCACCACTCTTTAGTTGTCATAGTAACAGATTGTTTTGAGTTTCAGTTCAGGTGTGTCTTGTTAATCATCTTGTTAAGGTCCTTTGTTTGTCTCTTGTATATATACCCGGTGTACTCCCTAAGTCTTGGTTGGTTCTCGTTTGATTGTAATGTGGTTTTCTCCTGTGTTTCTCCTGGTTCATGAGTATTTTGTTATTAAAGTCTGCCTTCTAGTTTTATTCCTCATCGTGAGAGTTTCCACACACCATGTTATGTAACATATCAATTATTGAACAACTAAAATAAATAATTAAAATAATTTCTATCAGCTTAATAAACATAGATCTTCAATTTTCAAGCATAATATTGAAATAGAAGACTTGGGACCCTGGGATCTCTCAAAATCGAAATCACTGCAAAACTGGCCCAGCATCACAGCCTGTGAATTTTCTCCCAGTGTGTTTGTTTGATCTAAGGCTGAATTGGGTGGCAGTTGTTTAAGGCTTGCATGGCTTATTAAAGCATTGTACAGACAGAATTATAGATGTTACAGGGTTTGTGTTGTAGCTGGACTACAAGATCAGGTCGATTCACCGTTCTTCATCGGTTTGCTTCCAAACCTCATCTCACAGCGTTTTAAGCTGAGCTGGCAGGCTTATCAAAGACAGGCTACAGGGTTGGTACAGTAGGGAGGGGAAGTCAATAGATCAACAGCTTAAATGCTCTTGTTGGAGTTACACTGAACTCTGTTTCCTGTTCGGCTGCCTGGATTTTTGGAAGTTTATTCCAGACACTTGATAGAGTGCAGACCAATATGCTGATACACTGATCACAGGGCCGATACTGTCACAACCGGCAGACGTTGACTGTGATTGCTTGTGTTAACCTCTCTAAACCCTGATGTTCCACAGACCTGGGGGACGACTGATGAGATTGAACATGATTACGGAAAGACCAAAACCTGCATATTGCCAACAATCAGAAGGTCAACTATTGATAATCTCTCTCACAACCTTTCCGATGTGGATCATCAATGTCACACACAGGATGGTGACCTATGACATGAGGTGAAAAGGCCTCGATCGTTCAGCTTTGTCATCCATAATTCATAAACGTCATGCAAATTCGGAAAATGCATAAACACCATCTTTACTAACCAGAAAATATCAAATAATTTTTTTTAGAAAGAGGCTGAATTTAGAAAACAAATGAATACATAAATGGACTGATTACGAATAAGTCTTTGTATTTGTACTTAGCACTTATTTTTTTTGTTTTACTTATAATATAATACACAAATGCTTATATTATATTATAAATCAGTATTTAATAAATCCATAAAGAATATACAGGAGATCGCAGGAGATAAACGTGAACCACTTTAAACACTGATGATATCTGACATAGAACTGACATAGAAGGAAACTCAAGGCTTGAATACAAGGGGAGAGTAATAAACGTGACCAGGAACAGGTGTGTTGAACTAATTAAAGGATTAGTTCACTTTCAAATTAAAATTTCCTGATAATTTACTCACCCCCATGTCATCCAAGATGTCCATGTCCTTCTTTCTTCAGTTGAAAAGAAATTAAGTTTTTTGATAAAAACATTCCAGGATTTTTCTCCATATCATGGACTTCAATGGACCCCAAAGGTTGAAGGACAAAATTACAGTTTCACTGTAGCTTCAAAGTGTTCTACACGATCCCAGACGAGAAATAAGGGTCTATTCTAGAGAAACCATTGCTCATTTTCTAAAAATTTTTTTAAATTGTATACGTTTTAACCACTAACTTTAATGCTAGTCTTGAACTAGCCCTCTTCTTCTTCTTCTTCTCTATTAGAATTCCGGCAGTGTAGACGCTGCTAAGTGTATTACTGCCCTCCACAGGTCAAAGTCTGAACTAAATTGTCATATACAATATGCAAGTATATAACAACTAGTTCAAACAGCGTCTACACTGCAGGAATTCTAATAGAGAAAAAGAAGGAGAAGAGGGCTAGTTCAAGATGAGCATTTATGTTTTTTAAATTTTTTTAGAAAATGAGCAATGGTTTCTCTAGAGAAGACACTTTTTTCTCGCCTGGGATCGTGTAGAACGCTTTGAAGCTGCACTGAAACTGTAATTTTGACCTTCAACCGTTTGGGGTCCATTGAAGTCCATGATATGGAGAAAAATCCTGGAATGTTATCATCAAAAACCTTAATTTCTTTTCGACTGAAGAAAGAAGGACATGGACATCTTGGATGACATGGGGGTGAGTAAATTATCAGGAAATTTTAATTTGAAAGTTGACTAATCCTTTAACAACTATGGAGACTATGGCGTTTCTCAGTACCAAGTATGCTAAGACTGGAATACTAACCATTAGTCGACTAGAAAAGGCTTGGTCGACCAAGATTTTATTAGTCACAGAAAAAAAACTCCACAGGAAGTGGCGAAGTCACGCTGTACGTAAGGGACAGATCGGAGGGATCGTGAGGGACAGGGCAGGAAATCCAACTATTCACCTATCATTCATCGACCTCAAATATGGCTTATCACTTGAAACATGTAAGTAGTAACAACTTTACAAGTCCGCTCACTGTTAGCCTAGTCCTAGATAAATGTTTGCTATTATTTGGCGCATATCCAAGTGTTTGTTTGGAGGGAGCGCTTACTGCATGACATACAGGCGCCGGTGCGATCACTTTAACTTAAAATACTCCGTCATTTTGGTCATACAGATAAGAGTAATACAAACTGTAAAGGGTCTACTTTTATTTCTGTAAACTCACAATAAAACTCAGCAAAACATAGTGCTTTAGTAAAATAATGAAAACAATCAGGATGTGCTTTCTGCCGTCTCGGTCTCAGTGAACTTAAGCATGTAACAAAAATGAACCGAAACTCAGTGTTTACTTGCCTCACAAACATGAGAAATATATCTATAGAAAGCTTGAAATGTCTACTTTTAAACAAACCAATTTAAATTGAAAATAAATATTCTCTGATAATGTAATCCGTATGAAACATTAATATATAGGTGCGTCCACTACTGCGATGACGAGTCAGCATCGTTGACTTAATCTCTGCAGCCGAAAACCTTATCAATAAATTATTAAAATGTTTAGACAGGCTCCTTCTGTTTTTTTCCTGACACGCGTATACTCATAATCATTACATTTGCTGTTGTGCTGTGGCAAGCTGATTAGGCTATGTATATATAGGCAATTAAAGGCTCATTATTATGATTTATGGCTTATTAAAATAAACGCGCAATTAGTCGACTAGACGACTACTAGTCGACTAGAAAAATCAAGGGCAAGTCGAGGGCAGCCTAACAAGAAGCTATACAATAAGAAATAAAGACAAACAACTCAGTCAAACGTACAAAGTAAGCACTCTAGTACAATTGTAAAGTTAAATAATAAATATATAAATTTATGAAACTTCACTTTGCCCTCAGCCAAAACGATTTGCCTTGGAACAAATTATAGATTCATGAGACCAAAGATTGCCCGTTAAATATACACAAGACAGATTATATTGCATGTTTAACCACTACAGAGACATCAGAGCCAGTGGCAAATGTCTGAAGTCTAGCCGAGGTACAGCTGGTCTCGCCGGGGTACATGAGTGCTGAGGGCTCGGTGATCGCCTGGATCTCACAACTCTGAAAACGTTAGATCAAATTTTCAAATAGGTGCTATCTTCATAAATAAACCACAGATTTGAGTTTTAAACAGCTACATTCTCGCCTGAAAAACAATTAATTCTACATAACATGAGATATTTTTAAATTGCGCATTTGTTTTCACTATAACTATTCCATTTTGAACATTATCTCACCATCTATTCAACATTTAATATTCCAGTCTTGAAGCTAATAACCCCTCATAAGCCTCAAAGGGCAAAAACTCCAGCACTATATGTTCTGATTAAATCTAATGACAAACTACTCTAAGTCATATTGAAGACTAGTGGATGTTTGACATTTTTGGCTAAGGTCAAGCTTTGCTCTTTCTCTCTTATAACACACAGATTCTTTCTTGTTAGGCAAATTGTTCTGTGCCCAGGTTTCTACCCCCTAATGGTGGGGGTCACCCAAAGAACATCATGTTGTACTCTGTGTGAATACAAATGCACTTCTATTGTGCTCTTAAAGGGGCAGGGTGCTTATTCTGTGGCAGTGGGGCTAATTAAAGGAATGGCCATTAACCTGGTCCAGCACTGAAATTTGATTACAGACACACATACATACACTCAAAAGAACACGTTTTTTTCATATTCGTATCCATTATAAACCTGAATTGTGAAAACAGTATATATATATATATATATATATATGTGTGTGTGTATGTGTGTAGGTGTGTGTTGAGCGGTGGGAGTTGTCTGTGAAGACAGATGACGTGATTGTGATATCTCTGTTCTTTTGTATGATCTCTCCAGGGCATTTACAGCACCTCATAGCCTTTCTAAACCTGTTATTAAACTAATATTATGCAAAGTATATCATAATGATGATTGGATTAAAGTGTATATGTTAGCTATGACACAGGTGCTTGTGATGCATATTAAAGGTGAATTGATAAATACACACACTAGTTTATTTTAGCAATATCGTGCAAACATGTTTTACCATTTTCATCTTTGAACATATTAATTGTGCTGTACTACTGAAGTATCTTCGTTCTCTTCTAATGTAACCCCATGCTGTTGTACATAAACGCTATAACATTGTGTGACAGCTGAAAGTAGCACTGTGAATGAGAGTGTTGGAGGTGTGTGTATGGAAGGTTTCCAATGATAACCTTGTAGTTTATAAAGAACAATTAGTCTCTTTTGACTTAATTACAGATGATTGATGCAAATAGAATGTGGTAGAGAAAAGAGAAAGGTGCACTAAACCTTGAGAGTGAAGAAAAGACGGAGAAAGGAGAAAATACATTTGAATGCCTGACTATCACCATGATTACAAACTCATGTTCCCTGCAGTCTTTCTGCAGTCAGTCATTAAATAAATGTCATTAGCTCATAGGGTATGTCATTTCAAGTCATTTCATTATCTTTATGCAGTCTTTCAAATATGATGATGCCTAAAAATGAATATATTTTGCAGTTGTTTGCATTCACTCTATCATAACATTAACAAGCATACAAATTATGCATGATTGCAATTGTAATTTGGATACAATATTGACAGTTACTTTGAGTTCATTTATAACCATTTTTTTGGGGAGTGGCAAAAATAGGTAAAGCAGAATCAATCGTTGTCTCTTTGCTATAAACAGCAGTGTTTCGTTCCTGAATGAATGTGTTTTTGAACAAATCAGTTCACTAAATGATTCAATAACTCACATACTCTCTGAGTAGATACAGCCGTTGCCAAAAGTATTTTGGCAGTGACATAAATTTTGTTTTGCAAAGTTTGCTGCTTCAGTGTTTGTAGATTTAATTTCTTTTTTTTTTTTTTTGGCAAAAACATTAAATATATGCAAAAGGTCAATACAATGTTGATCCTTCTTCTTCATAACCTCTGCAATTCACTCTGGCATGCTGGATATCAGCTTCTAGGCAAAATCCTGACTGCTGACGATTCATTCTTGCTTTATTAGTGCTCACAGTTTATCACAATTTGTGGAATTCTGCTTGTCCATTCACCATTTGAGGATTGACCATGATTGACCATTATGAGATTAAAGGGTTAGTTCACACAAAAATGAAATTTTTGTCATTAATTACTGAATGAGTCAGCGTTCGGACGTAAACAAGGAAGCCTGCGCTGAGTTCTTTGCTGCCCATCACGATAATCAAAAAATAATGTGAATCAACACCACAACTAAAGCAGCAAACTTTGCGAAACACAAAATTGATGTCACTGCCAATACTTTTGGACATGGCTGTATTTCTTTGGATGAAGTACTTGCTTTACAACTGATAAAAAAGCATGTGTAGTATGAATGAAATCCAGACGTACTACATTTGTCATGTTGTCATCTACCAACACCAGTTGCGTCACTTCAGCAGGGGGAAAAACACAACAAAAAATGCTTCTTTTTTCTTTATAATTACTGCTTTACTGAACAAACTGTTCTATCTTAAAATGAAAAGTAGATTTTTCAGTAAGAATACTTGTATCGTTACACCCCTAATAAGGAAGTATGTATATTTGAATGCAGCCAGTGTTTTTGAGTGAAACTGGAAGGAATGATTCAGTGACTCATTCATAAAGACCATCACTTATGTTTTTCCTGAATGAATCAGTGTTTTTGAACAAATCGGTTAAATGATTCAGTGAAAGACATCATTTGTTTCACTCTTCAATGAATCAGTGTTTTTGAATGATCACTCGAATGAATGCTTCAGTGATATACTTATGCAGACAGTCAGTTTCGCCACCTGTTGGTGTCAACAACAACAACAACAACAAAAAACACACTACTATTGACAGATAATGAAAATCTTTTGTCAAAGGCCAAGCATTAAGGCATTGAAGTCTCTTTTTTATCTCTCACCTCCAGCTTCCTTTTAAAGACAGCAGAACTTTTACAGCATTATAGGGACGACCATCAAGTGTTTACCTCTCAGGAACACAAACCCTTAATCAGACAAGTGTACCTGCAGTCTGCTTCAACCTGCTTCCTTCTATCAGAGAGCTGCTTCCTACACAACACATAATATGATGAAATGTGTTTAATATTGTTTGTACACATCTCAAAAATGGCAAGGGGCCTTTCACTGCGGCTGTATTCAGAAGAATTCACGGCTCAGCTTCTACTGACAGTAATATTAAGTGAGGCAGCTGTGGCAATATGGAATATAAATGAGCTTATTTTACACTGCAGAGTCGTAGAAAGCGACGCACAGACTTCTTACTCTGCAATAAATCATTCGTATTCAGACAGCTGTGTGCTCTTAGGGCATTGTTTAATACTATCTGCATTGGTAGAAGGAGAGTAAATTGGTTTACATTGCACAAAAAAAAATGTGCTGTAGATGAACACAACAACGTGATGGAGAGAGATGCAATACATTTGACTTATTAACAATAATGAACTTGAGAACTGGAAAACACGTGTGCTGACAAGGGACTTAAGATAAAGAAAATGCAGTGAGAGAGATTGAAGGAGAGAGAGTTAAAAGAAGACGAATATGGGGGGTTGGTGAGAGGGAGCGAGGGGGTTTAGAAAAAGAATGGAAAAAAGGGGGTGTAATGAAAGAGGGGAGAAATCCCAGGCAAGCAGTAAATGGTCAAGTGTGATTTTTCTGGAATGGCATTCTGGTCCCTTCTTGGTACCTCAATAAAATAACACTGAAATACAATCTACATGCCAGAGGTTCTTTGGGCTATGAGAGAATAATTTCTTTAAGCAACAGAAGGCAGTGGATGAAAAGTCAATTTTGGGGGATTTTCTTTCCTCTCTGAATATTGTTGTTACGTGAAGAGGAAGAATGAAACTCTGTTATCACATACATGTATCTAGCTGTCCAGCTTATAGTGTTATAGTGTTTTATATTATATGCATTTGTGATAGTGTTGAGTTTGCATAATTAATCTGTAAGGGCCCTATCATATACCTGGCGCAACGCAAGTATTTTTGGTAACACTTTATAATAACTGCACACTATGAAGCATTAGTTAAGCATTAGTAAATAGTCAATTCATCATTTATAAAGCATTAATATACATTAGTAAGCAGTTTATAAATACAGCTATAANATAAATGATGAATTGACTATTTACTAATGCTTAACTAATGCTTCATAGTGTGCAGTTATTATAAAGTGTTACCGTATTTGTTGCTAGTTTCAGCCCGACGCAGTTATAATTTTCACGTCCAGTTCCACGTTGTCGTCATGTTGCTATTTTGAGGCAACTGAAACAGACTGCGCCATTGACCAACAAAAACATGGTCTAAAGTAAATGGCGCAATATTTTTTTGCTACTTAAAGAGGGCGTTAGTAATATGCGCCTATAGGCGCGCGTACACTCTGCTTATTACGCATAGGGACGCGCAGCAGCACACAAACATGCCAAATATTAAAAATAAAAGGATTACAATGTAAAAGATTATTATTCTGAGCATAAAGATAAAAATATTTTGATGGAATTCAGCTTTTCCTGTAGATGGTCTGCTCGCACGCTTTAACCTCGCGCACAAGCAGATCCGTTTCCTTGCTAGAGAAGCATTCAGTTTTTCCGCTTGCAAATTCCGCCATGTAAATAGCGAAGATAGAGACTCTGATTGTTTTATTGCACGTTATGCCCAACACCTTCCGATTACTCAGAAAATAGGGACAACCCTTTTAGACCATGTGCCAGACGCTTCGTCGTTAAACTAGCAAAAGTGGATTCAGACACGCCCTAAGGCACTTGCGCTGTGCGCATTAGACCATGTGCTTAGATCGTTAAAAAAGGGCCCTAAAACTGTAGCACAATAAAGTTAACATCAGTTAATGCATTTGGTATCATGAACTAACAGTGACATTTTTTTACCCAGCATTTTCTACTCTAGGTTAAAGTTAATTTATAAATATACTATTGTTCATTTGTTAATGAATGTTTATAATACTATTTAATGTTTTACACCTTGGAATGTTAAACATGACTTTATTAATAAATGCTGTGAAATTATTCATTGTTAGTTCACGAAAGCCAGTGCATAATGTAGACAAATTGAACCTTGTTGTAAAGTGTTACCAGATTTGTTTTTTGCTATTATTCAACCCACATGATACGTAGCTCATTATTTAAGTGCAATTGCAGATGTTTAATGTTCCTGTAATGCAGTTGGTAGAGCAATGAATTTGATTCCCAAATAATGCATGTTGCTTGAATGCATTGCATGGCACTTTGGATAGATGCCAAATTCATAAATGTAAATGTAAAATGAATAGTTCACCCAAAAATAAACATTCTGTCATCATTTACATATTTATCCTCATGTTGTTCCAAACCTGTGTGACTGTGGAACAAAAAGAAGATATTTTGAATAATGTTGGTAACCAAATATTTTTGATTTCCATTGACTTACATTGTATGAACAAAAAACACTGATACATCTTCTTTTATGTTCGACAGACAAAAAAGTTTGGAACGACATGAGGGTGAATAAATAATGACAGAATTTTCATTTTTTTTGGTGACCTTTCTTTTTTAGAGATGAATCTCAAATCTTAGTTTTGACAAAGATCCAAATGGATGTTAAGTCAAGTCTTCTTTATTTATATAGTGCTTTTTACAATGCAGATTGTTTCAAAGCAGCTTTATAGTGATAACAGGAAAATAATGCAAAATAATCTGAGTTTGTTTTGGCAGAAAATAGTGTCATTGTCCAGCTTAATAAGTTCAGTGTTGATTCATTTCTGTTGTAAAAATCATTAGTTATTAATTTAGTTTATCTATACAGCAGCTCAAGAGAAAACAGTGATGTCATTGTCTAGCTCAGTTTAGTTCTCATACAATGATGTCAATGCAGGCAGATCAGTAATATTGTTGAGTATTAAAAAAAGAAGACGACAACAACCTGTTTTCCTCGGCTTTATGTCCTGTCCTTGTTTTACTCTCAGCTAGATTGGTTGTCTTACCTGCTGTAGCTAGTTAAACATGAACATCTGTGTGTACTCTCTCCCTATGGCCCATTAAGTTGTATGGATGGGACTTTGTCATCACTTAAAAAAATTGATTGTGTTTAGTGTGTCTGTTTAGCCATTAAATAGAGTATCTGCATTCTCAGTGTAAAATTTGGCTGTATAGACAATATTTTATCAGAACAGTACAATATTCAGCTAATGAAACTATATAAGCAAATGTTTTATATATTTAATGCAACTGACTAGATGCTTTCCTGTAGCTCAGTGGTTAGAGCATGGCACTAGCAATGCCAAGGTCATGGGTTCGATCCCAGGGATTGCACATACTCAGATACTAATGTATAGTATAATGCAATGTAAGTCGCTTTGGATAAAAGCGTCTGCCAAATGCATAAATGTGAAATGTGAAATGTGAATATTATATCACTCTGTTGGTCCTGATCTCAAACACACAATTAACACTACATTCAGTGTTCATTGGAATGGAACATTATTCCAAATTCATCTCTGCTTGTTTAGCAGCCTGTTTAGTGTGTCAGGGTCAAGCATTTCAAGTAAGCTATTTCTATTTAGCCCAATAAGAGAGAAATTTATGGAAAGTTTTTTTTTTTGTTGTAAGTAATGAAGAGTTTAAATAATAATAATAAGTATCAAGTCTGGTCTTTTTATATCATAGAATAAAACACACTGTAAATACCACTGTAACACTCAATAAAAAGAAAGAGTAAAAAAAAAAATCACATCTCACAGAAGTGTGAGATTAAATTTGCACCATCAGACATGTGTGATATAGAAGTTGGCATAAAAGTAACTGTCTCCCTGAGGAGAGGGAGCCAATATCATTAAGATTTACACAGCAGGGTGCTGTAGCTCACCTCTCCTCTCCCTAGGAGTACTCTGCTGTAAATAAGATCTGTTTAAAACAGAACAACCACATTTAGAGGAGACAGGAGAATGAATTTTGTATTACAAGTGGAAATGTGCTATTTTTTATTTATTTATTTATTTTTTACAGAAGCTGTAGGGAGAATGTTAAACAGAAGTGACAAATTATGTTTAAACATAAAGGATTTCATTTCAAAACAGTCTTTAAAAAAGTGGATGGGTCGCCAACAAAAAAAACTGTTTATTTCAGATGACAGTCAGTTTACATTAACAATTAAAGGGATAGTTCACCAAAAAAAAAAGAAAGAAAAAAAGATTCTGTTATTTACTAACCCTCATGTCATTCCAAACCTTCTGCAAAACACAAAGGATTTTTTGTCCATACAATGAATGTCAATGTGCTTCAGAACAACACTGGACCCCAGTGACTTTCATTGTATGGAGAAAAAAAGCAAACAAACAAAAAAAACAATATGTGACCATGGACCACAATACCAGTCATAAGGGTCAATTTTTTTAAATTGAGATTTATACATCATCTGAAAGCTGAATAAATAAGCGTTCCATTGATGTATGGTTTGTTAGGATAGGACAATATTTGGCCAAGATACAACTATTTGGAAATCTGGAATCTGAGGGTGCAAAAAATCAAAATATTGAGAAAATCACCTTTAAAATTGTCCAAATGAAGTCCTTAGCAATGCATAGTACTTACAAAAATAAATTTTGATATATTTACAGTAGGAAATTTACAAAATATTGTAACGAACAGAAGAAATGATAGACTCACTTAATAGGTTAGTCTTCTTTATTAAGGTGAACACCTGTTTGGCCGATGCTCCTGCCTCACAGACAGCAAACAAACTTCTGGAACATTTTCCCCAGAACCCCGCCAACACAACACCACGCAGGCTCTTCCTTCAGGAGAACCTCCCACCCCTTAAAGTCCCACACAAGCTGAACACATAACACAGGAAAAGAACATACATGCACTTAGATTATATCTGAATAGAACATAAAACACTCTTTAGACTTGCTACAGTATCTTCATGGAACATAATATTAATATAATAATACTTAATATCCTAATGATTTTCATAAAAGAAAAATGTACTACTTATGACTGGTTTTGTGGTCAATACGGTCACATATGCTCTTTTGTGTTCATACAGGTTTTGAATTACATAAAGGTGAGTAAATGATAAGCATAATTTTCATTTTTGGCTGAATTATCCATTTAACAATGAATATTATGTATAACATAATGAGAGATGAATTTAAAGCTCCGTGTAGGCTATATTATTAAAATATGAGATAATGGGAAAATACAAACAATGCCTTATGAAAAGAATGAGATTGGTTCAAAAACTTTATCCTGTATTGTACGATTCACAGAGGCAATACTAATTAAATCTTCATATAAGGGCAGATTTCTATGAAAGATCAATATAAAAATTGTTTAATCTCTCAAACAAAGGAAACCGTCATTGCAGCTGGAAGCTATAACTCGTTGCAAAGAAATAAGACTGTTAATTTAGCCAGCAATAAAAACCAAAGGGCTTAGAGAAACGGATTTTTTCCAGGACATTAATCATGAAAATTTAATGGATATCAAATATTTAATACAGTGGAATGTACAACTTGTATTACTATGGCTCTCCTCAAATCGATCATGTCGGGAAAATCCATAATTAAAATTATGCTAGCGGGAGCAAATCATTAACATTCGGCTTTTCTCTTTCCTCTGGAAGAATGAAATGTACCAGCGTCTGCTGATGTATAGCCTATTACAGAAAAGGATAAATGATTACTCTCCTTATAAAAATGACTACTTAATTATATTGGAGTTATTGAAAGTGTGTAATATATCTTGAGATACTGAGTGCAACATTCACTATAAAAAAAAAAAAGTTAATTATGGTTGGGAGCTGGTAATAATGTTCTTACCTACCAAATTCAATTTTGAGTTGGGTTGCTTTCCTTTACATTGTAAACTTGTGTCAAGCCTCTTGTGCTATACGCAAGAACATTCTAAAGTAATTAATTTGTCAAACTGTTAAAGGGCTGATAACCTTTTGAAATTATCTAGCTTTCATTTCACTCTTAATATTGCATGTAACCATTTCATCTTCCTGTATGCAGTAGGGTTTAGCTCCTTAGCAAATATCAAAAAGTATGTTTCAGCATTTCACTACAATATGTATTACATGATGTAGGAAAGAGCACAAAAGCATGAAAGGAAAAGCAAGGTTCAGTTACCCTGGGGAGCTTCTTTCTTTCTCTGCTTGTATGGCCCAACACAAGGGGCACCAGATGCTACAGGTGCACCCTATGAAAGTATATTAGCAGCTGGAATTCTGCTACCAGTGTACTGCACAAAGAACCAAGGTTTATTTTATATTGGTGGTATGTACTGTATGTTTGGGCAGGGAAGAAGATAAAAAACAGTCATCTAAATGAAGATATTAAGGAGATGATGTTTTAGCTATAGTTTTACTTGTTGAGATGGCTAAACAACCAAGAAGCAGAGACACATCGCATGGCTGAGATGATACAAGACCTTAAATCACAGCATTTTCCATTTTGAGTAGTAATAAATAATTTAAACGGGCAGAATGCTACAAACCTTTGAAATAAATGTGCATACAGTACTGTTCAAAGGTTTGGGGTTTGTAAGATTTTAAATGATTTTGAAAGAAGTCTCTTTCTCACCACTTCTGTATTAATTTGATTGAAAACAACAACAACAAAACAGTAACGAAGCACCAGATAACACGTCAGCAGCGTCTTACGTCAGGAGTCGTGAACAACAGACCCGGAAGAGAAGAAAATGCTGAATAAAGTCGTAGTTTTTGTTATTTTTGGACTAAAATGTATTTTCGATGCTTCAAAAACTTCTAACTAACCCACTGATGTCACATGGACTACTTTGATGATGTTTTTATTACCTTTCTGGACATGGACAGTGCACCGTACATACATTTTCAATGGAGGGACAGAAAGCTCTCGGACTAAATCTAAAATATCTTAAACTGTGTTCCGAAGATGAACGGAGGTCTTACGGGTTTGTTAATGACATAATTTCCATTTTTGGGTGAACTAACCCTTTAAGTAAGTCATTAGTTAAGTAAGTCATTACTTCAGTGTCACATGATCCTTCAGAAATCATTCTAAAATGCTGATTCGGTGCTCAGGAAACAAACTTTAAAACAGTTGTACTGCTTTTTTTTTTGCTTTTTTGTGGAAACCATGATGAAAATCATAGAAATCTTTTTTAACATTATGAATTTCTTTACTGTGACATTTAATCATTTTTTTTTTCTAAAAAAACAAATAACACACACATGAAAAAAACTCACTGACACCAAACTTTTGAAAGGTAGTGTATTTTGTTATACATGATATATGATGTGTGCTGGAACTGCCTTCTGGATATGTTTGATATATTGAGTTTTTACCTAAGAAGTGCAGGGACCAAGCAGGCCCAGAGCCAGTTACAGCTCTTTATTTGCACTGTGAAGTACACACATGCATCAACCAACCTTCCCAAACCTTTCAAATTGTTATTAAATAACACCTGAGCTATACATTTTAAAATTTCCTTGGTTTCAAGTTCAGTAAAGATCTTCTTTCATGTCATTAGTTTCAAAGCTATAAAAGTAGAGATGAGTCTTTGAGAGCATTATTTAGACTATGAATTAAGTTCTCCATTGACTTCCAGAAAAGTAGCAAACGAGGGAGAGCGAGGGATGCTGCCTCCTTTAAACACCAGCACTGCCTCTGTGTACCCATGTGTCATCTCAGTATAGAGGTGACTTACTTTAAAATTCCCATTCAGTATTTCTCTTGCTTTGATGGAACCATAGCACTTCAAACAGACTCCAAGGGAGAAGCAATGCAGGGCCATCTATGTTTTGTTCTTATTTGACTGATTTAAAAAGGTACATCAGTACTTTAAATAATTTGTTATACACTATTTTGTGTGTGTGCGTGTGTGTGTGTGCGTGTGGTCTTGTTTAAAGTTGGAACAGTTTCAGTGCTAAAAGCAGTGGACTATTTCTCTTTCTGTCTACAGAATAGGACTCCTGGAAATGTAAGAGTTACAAAGGGCTTGAAATATGATAGAATTAGTAGAATATAGAATTAACATGAATCTATATTGTTTTTTTTTCTTGTTTCTTCCTGTGTTTTTTGGCTTTTTTTAACTTTACAATTTACATCTTAAACCAAAGACATTACAGCTAGTAATGATAAGATTGTCAAGACATTATTGTGTTGTATTGATGTGTTTGTGCACGGAAGTATCAGTTGTGTATTCTAATTGATACATCTTTGGGAATGCCATACTTAAGATGGACTGCAAAGCATTTGGGCCTATTTATCAAGTTTCCAGAACCGATATCATATTAATCTGTTCCAAGACCATAACTTTTGTTATATGTAATGAGTAAGTTTTGCCTGTTTTCCAAACCAGATGTAAAACATTAATTATGACATGACATCATTGCAACATGATAATATATTAAGACAACATCAGAGGATCTGTCAGTTCTTAAGAAGCCAGTTCTGTTCATTTAATCCTTAGGAATCCAGTTTCCTAGAACACCAGCTAAATTAACAGGCATATTTCTTTGAAATGAGTTATAGTTTCCAGCTGCACTGATGTTTGCCTTTTTTGAGAAATTTTATTTTGATCTTTCTTAGAACTCAACTATTATATGAAATATTGTTGCATGGTATACTGAAACAAGAAAAGTATCAAAATACACTGTTAAAAATGCTATATATTTCTCATTTTATTAATATTTTAATAATAGCTGCATTTCCTGAGTTGCGTGGATGTGTGACAACAGTGTATGCAGCACTGTGTTTCCACTCGCTGCAGGCACACTGGGCATGCCAAACTTTTTTTCTTCTCATATACGCTGGTATGTAAATACATCTATGCATCGAAGTACTTCTTAAGTTAATAGACTTGGGTGCCATCAATTGTAAATGTGACGGCTTTCTTCTTTCATGAGGGGGTTTGGCATCATGATGGCTTTGTCTCCAAGCTGACCGTTAAAGAACACGACACATACTTTCCCCGGAAATCCTGTACAACACAACTAACCAGATGATGACTTCTAAACTCCCGAAGTGTTTCCAATTTTGTGTGCCTTATGCATCAGACTTGTGACATCACTATGAAGTTACTGACATGTTAAAGTGATAAAGAAACATGCATGAATATAAAAAAATAAAGCATGGGATTTGCTTTATGTTAAAAAGTGTTATGCAGCACTATATAGCGCACATGCTTAAATGGTCAAAAACACAGAATAATGTAAAAATGGCAGTCTTGACGAGTATTCACATAAACACAGTCACTTATGCCTTAAGTGAACGTAAGAAGCTGGTAAAGAAATTGCATGTGTATCAGTATATACAAAGATTTGGTATATTGGATACATGCATTAGGTCTTAAAGTGACTAGTAAGCCTATTGAGTCAAAAAAAAAAGAAGAAAAAAAAAAGGAAAAAATCATTGCTCTTGACTGAAACTTTAGCAGCTTTAATAAGGATCAATATATATTTAATTCATACAGTGAATGAAGACTATCCAGTGTTTTATTTTTACATTTGATTATTCAATTTCTGTATTTTTAATAATAGTAATAACTAGATATGTAAATTTTCTGAAGAAATAGTGGTGCTTGCCTTGTGCAAATACACTGCTTCCTATGCTGCCTCATGTCAAAAAATGTCACCCTATGTCCCTACGATATTCTGAACATTGTTAGCATGATGCTAACATGATTAACATATTGCTAGCATGATGATGACATATTGATAGCATGATGCTAACACAATTATCATAATGCTAAGCAAGATGTTAATCACTATTAGCATGTAGCTATTCGCTGTTAGCATGGCTAGCATGTTGGAAATTCTGTTTGGTAGCATGAGTCAAATGAGCCAACCCCCATGTCTCTATGATGTTCTGATGCAGAGATACATGTCTTGTCATACAGTTGCTTGGGTACTCGTTTGGTTTCTATGGAATGGCTTGTCAGCTGCCAAAGATGATACTACAAAGGCTGTTTCCAGTATGGATTATATGAAGCAACTCACATGCTTCTATGACATTTGGATTGGAATACATCCCTCTTTGGTTTTGGATTGCTAGGGTGCTTGACATTGGTTGCTAGGGCATGGCTAGGAAGTGGTGAACCTGATTTGTGTTTGGCTGTTTGCTCCCCTGAGTCAAACTAGCCCATCCTCATGTTTCTATGACACTTCTATCCAAAGATATCCTTTTAGATCTCTTTGAATGGAGGTCTATGGAACTTGTTGCTAGGGTGCTCTAAATGGTTGCTAGGGTGTGGCTAGACAGTTTTCATAGTTATTATATATATATATATATACTATACCGAGTCTTTCCAAAAACAGCCGAGCGCCAGGAGGCGTGTTGTGTGAGAGGAGCGTTTTTAGAAAGCCATGTCATGCACGAGACACTGCAAAGGATGCAAGTGGGACGGTTTTGCACGTCAGACTAGTGCGTGTTTACATAGAAAAACAATGGAAAAGTAGCGCATTGGAATTGAGAAGCGCATTCTGTGTGAACGGCCCTTAGGTTTACTATGAAATAATTCATTTATTTCAGCATATTTCCCACTCGTTGTGTATTGTTGTTTTGAGTGGTTTACACCTGTGATCAGCTAAACAAATGTATTTAAACACACACCATACATCGCATGATCTTTTGATAAATTTACTATACGTTCATGTTGTTTACTTTATGTGCACTTACGTGCCGATAGCCAACAACGCGCAGACATTGATTTGAAGCAGTTTTACTCACCAGCTGCGGTTCCAATTCATGACCGCGAACCTTTATCGCTGGGGCCGCTCCATCTTTCAGCTTTAGACGATCTGCAAAACCGGCGTCGAACTGGGCCTTGTTTATAAAACAATCATCACCGAAATGCAGGGAACAAACAAAGACACTTGCGCAACTTCATTGCTGCCCTGGAAAAACCCATCTACTGTTCCCTTAACCCTCTGGAGTCTGAGTCTGATTTGGGGCCTGGAGAAGTTTTGACATGCCCTGACATTTGTGCTTTTTTCAGTTGTTCATAAACATGTTAATGACACAAGTGTCATTACACTGTATTCAGCACAAACTAGGCTACCATAATATGTGAGAAACATGTATGTACATTGTGACGAGCAGGGCGGGCGAGAGCCGTGAGGGAACGGCGTGAGGCCGGTGACGCGAGTGTTAATGATCGTCACCTGTGAGGCGCACCGGCCTCGAGTCCCTCACGGAGGAGCTCCGGGAGCATAAAAGGAGGAGCAACGACAGTGAAGGACGAGAGAGGACCAGGCCTGGACTTTATTTTATGTTTTATTATGTTTGTGTGGCCGGCAGACGTCCGCGAGGGTCTGCCGGCATTACTTTCGTTTTGTATTTGTTTATTTTGAATTAAAGTTTTGTTTAACCGTTCGCCGGTTCCCGCCTCCTTCTTCCCACATATACGAACCGCGTTACATTGGTGCCGAAACCCGGGAGGAAGGAGGGACATGCTGTCGGAGAGCCCTCGCTGCTGAGGGGGATCGCGGTGCTGCGGAGTTCGGGCAGCGCGGGAGTGAAGACCGCGAGAGGCTGCCCGAGGCAGTGGTACTGGAGCCTTGTGAAAGGTGGGACGGAGACCCGGATGCCGTGCTCCTGGGACGAGGTGGGGTGGCTGCCGTCCTGGAGGGAGCGGAGGAGTCGCCGCCGTCCGCCCCCTCCAGGACGGCAGCCACCCTACCTCGTCCCAGGAGCACGGCATCCGGGTCTCCGTCCCACCTTTCACAAGGCTCCAGTACCAGCCAACATTTTGTTTTTACTCTGAGTGTACACAAATAAAAGAAGATATTCTATAGTTTCAATTGATATATTACTTATGTCTCTATGAAAAAAAATGACGGAGTATTTTAAGTCTGTTTTCCTGCAATGTGAAAAAATCCAGCAAAACGTGCCAGCGCGTTACCCGACTCCAGAGAGTTAACGCTGGGTTCTTTTGGGAAGCTGAACAGGGCTGTCTTGCCCTGACAACAAAAAACACACTTCTTTGGTGATTTCGTGAAGTCTTGTGGCCTGTGCAGTGCTGGCGACAACTTCAGTAAAGCCGAATGCACGTTGATGGGCGTGCTCTTGCTTTCTCGTTCTGGTCGATGTGTGCGCCTGTGCCTTCCGGGAGAAGTGCTCTTACATAATGACGTCACACAGGCACATACTCGAAAAAAAGAGTCCGATGTTTATGGGGATTTGGAAAAGTATTTTTGGCAAAGAAAATCTCAGTCATACGTCCAACTCGTGTTTTGAAACTTTGGCCACGTTTAGCATGAGAATCTAACTCTTTCACAGTGTAAATAAGTCCGAAAACATGAAATAGCATTATACCCCCCCTTTAATGACAGAATCTTCATTTTTGATTGAAATAACCCTTTAAGCCTATGTGATTTTTTCGCCGAAGGAACATTGTATGCCAGATCACTTAAAAAAGTCATAATAAGCCGCACGATTTGACACCACATTGATGGGTCTATGACAAATGGTGCGGTATGATTCACTCACCAAAGTTTTGTACAGAAGAAGAAGAAGAAACACGTGAGATCGTAATAGTGTGCTTCGCCTTTCAGGCAAGCACCCCTAATAATATATTAGTATCATATTGTCACATTATGTTTATAGGGACCTTTAAACCTCTTTTTATCTCACACAACTTTTTTTTATTTCAATTTATTGTATTAAGTTGTGTAGTCTTTTATAATCTCAGTCAAATCAATAACAGATTGAGATAAAGTATCATGAACACCTGGTTAAGAAAAAAAACCGTTTATTTTCTAAAATATGAAGAGGCACGTTTGGACCTGAGGCCAAAATCACATATCTCTTATCTTAACTGTACCTAATACACTGAGGTCTGAAATGGACCCTGCTGCTCATGCCTGCAGATGAATGTAGGGGCTCTGCACAGCATATTCAACACCCTGACAACTCTCATTCTGCGGTTTGCTGGCTAAATATTTTATATGTTTACCTTATGCTCCCCATGCAGTGAAAGTGAGCATATGGCTGCCCGTGCAGCTAGGAGAAGAGAGTTTTCTCTAAGCCAAAAATTAATCCCCCACCCTTCTATCAGTAATAAAATGATTATTAATAAATGCCCTTTAGACAGAGGTAAAGTTAGGTGTCGTACAGAGCCGAACGGAAAGTGTTTTCTTGTTGTCTGTGTTGTGTCCTGTGGAGAATCACTCCATTACAGGCACCTGGAGATCCGTAAATCTGTGTTCCTCGCTCTCTCTCTACAGCTCATGCAGTAATGCACAGCTGTGTGTAATTGATGACATATTTTGGCTGGCTCTCATGATCTAATTAGGCTTGTAATCTTCCATACAGTGTGTGCATGAATCATATAAACGTTATATTTATGATTGTGATTAGAGCATGAGAAAGTGGCATTATTTTCTCTCCTATAGAGCACTTGGCTCTTTCTTACTGTCACTAGTTAAATTTCATTGTTATTTACACAAAAAACCATCAAGCATAATTGACAGCTTTGTGTTGAGAAAAGCATCTCATTGTGTCACCAGAGAATGACACAAAATGCTCAATTCAAACCTTATGCGTCAGACCAGCGAGCTAACTCACTCAACGAAGGCCATGGAGCTGTAATTGCTCTATAAAACAAAAGTAATACTCAATAAAGTAGAAAACACTACAGCCATTTGCTGCATAAAACTGAAGGATTACTGTCAGGATAGCAGGTATACTGTTCAGCGTTCAGTCCCAGTGGTAGAGTAACAGCTCTGGGCTCATAAGATAAAAGCTCCTGGCTATTTATTAATGTGAGCAGATGAATGAAAGTACAGAGATGTTGTTCAATAAAACATAATTACGTGTTAAATGTTCACAGTGGCAGTACCTGTAAGGCTGATCTAAGGATTTGAAGTAGATGCTACATGCTGCTTTGGTTTGTTTTGTGTTTCTCGCGTACACACACACACACATAATGGTTGTGTTCTTCTGACATCTATCTACATTGAACTCCTGGCATGATGCAGAGACCTGAGAGGTAATTAAGTTTGAGATGTTGTTCTCTCTCGGCACAGCTGACTCTGTGAGAGAATAACAAGCCAGCACAACAGCCAGTCGCCTCTAACTTATGTTCTGTCTTCTCACATTCAGGAAGAACCATGATTCAGCCTGTCAGGAGGACCGATGCTGAGATTTGGTTTCATCTTGCTTGAATGCTTGAGGTTTTCTGAGGAAAATAATTTTTAGCAAATGTCCTAGTTGTAATTGTTATTTAGAGCATTTTTTTTAAAACTTATTTAGAGTTATTGTTGATTATCTAGACATTTATGCAATAATGTTCAAAGCAAACCCAGCTGGAGCAGAGCATTGCCACATAATTACACAGCTCAGTTCATGAGCTCTTTGCTTCTGCTAATGTACATCGTTGTTTAGTCCAGTGTGTCTTTGCAGAAATCATGTTTGTTATTAGGTCCTAGAAAAGGCTTAAAAATAACTTCCAACTTCATCTCAAATTTAATTGCTGCCTTAAGTTTTTTTTTCCAGACTACTTTAAATACAATTACTGATTAAGAATTTCATGCTGAAACTCTGAAAATGAATACAATTTAGTGGTAATGAGACATTGTGTTAAATGGATAGAAGCAAATATTTTATAGTCATTGAATTTTTTTACAGTGTATGCAAAGTTATTTCAGTGTAACTTTTTGTTCTGTGTTTTATTGCAAAAGGGCGGAAAATTTCCAGAAACTTTCCATGGGAAGTTAAGCTGGGAAATTTTGGAAATATTCCAAGTTAGAAACTTAACAGGATTTTTTTTTTTTTAAATTAATTTATAGGAATAATAGAAATAATAATAATAGGAATTAATTTAATTTAAGGGAATTAATTGCAAATATTGGAAAATGTATACAAACAGTATCATCTACATAAATATAAACATTTTGTTTGGTCATAAGCACACATGCATGCAAACTAATGCAAGCTAAGGAATTTTAAAGATGACATTTTTGACTTTGATTAATTTGTGAGTAGAACTTTAATAAATTATTTCATTGAACAACAAAAAAGCATAAATATATCTAGTAGTAAAGGTATTGCAAGGGCTACAAATCAATTTATCCTTTGCTGAAACTTCCTGATCCTCTTGGAGAGCGCGATTCATGGATGCATAGCAACGACCGACGCCACGAGCGCAAGCGCTTTGGAAAGGAGAAGCGGTGCGGCCGCGCCTTCCACGCGTTTTTAGACGCGATATGTGAACGGTCCCTTAGGATTCTTAATTCTTAGTTCATGTTAATTAAAAAAAAAAAATCAGTGACAGACAGACCTATTCAGCTGTTAATTTGAATACAGAAGGTTTTTATTAAACCTTGAAATGTGATCTTGTATGTACAACAAGGAAAATTATGGAAATTTGTTAATGTTTTTTAAATAAATCTTATTTGAATTTCAGTTTCATTTTGTTCAAAATATCGTGATACGTATCGTATCGTGAACTCCGTATCGAGATACATACCGTATCGTGACCTGAGCGTATCGTTACACCCCTATTCATAATGTAAAATGAAAGCAGATTCAAGGGTGTGAGGGTGTTGCCTCAGTAGCCCTGCAGTAAGCAGTGTGCGTGTGATTGAGTATTGTGCAGGATAGAAATTGAACTGAATCTGCATTAAATGTGGTTGTTTTAAACAAGATTATGCTGCAAGATGTTCTTTTTTTTTTCAACTACATTTTAGTTCACTGTTACAGGTTAACCTGCAGTTCTTGTTAATTCCCATATATTCACATTAATTCAGAATCAGTAAGAGCTTTAATTTGTCTTGGTGATAGTATGTTGAACCAAACATTTAAGTAAGGGTAGTTTCTTGACAATACAGTCCACTGAATCATTCTCAGACTTCATGCTAACAAAATGGAACCACTTGGGAGATAATTGTCAGAAGACTTATTTCTTTGCACAAAAGAGGACAATGGTACAGGAGAATTGTTTAAAGTGTGAAAATATAGTAAAAGCAACACAGAAACTCAAAAAGAATGGACTTATGAAAAGTCCCTGAAATAAAACAGGATATCACTTAAGCTTTAATTTGTGATGAGTGATTTTTCTAAGAAAAGAGCAGGAGAAATGCCAAGAAAGTGTCTTAGAGCTGGCAAAAGCAGTGAGAAGAGTGACTGTTTCATCTCACACAGTAAGACACGACGTGCAGAAGTGAAATACATTGTTGTTGTCCACACCGGAACTAACTATTGTAGCTAAAGCACAAGAAACTCATTTACCCCCGGTTTCACAGACAAGGCTTAAGCCTAGGCCCAGACTAAAATGCATGTTTGTGCTGATTTAAGTGAAAATGAATTGCAATGACAAATCTTAAAATATGTCAGTGACAGTGTTTTGTCTCAACATGTACTTAAAGGGGTCATGACATGAGAAATCCAATTGTCCTTGATCTTTTGGCATATAAGAGTTCTTTGTATTATTATTACATCCTGCAAGTTCCATAACTTAAAACGTTCTCGTCATCAATAAATAAGTATTTATATAATCAAGCTGTAAAAAAGCTTTGTTTGGAACCGAGGTGGCATGTGATGTCACAGGGGCACAATCATTTGCATACGACTGCCTCTGAAGCAAGACAACAATGCCTACCTTTACATCATTGCATCGTTGTCCCCGCCCACTGGTGTTCAGTCGATGAGCAGCGAGTGGATCTAAAGTAGGCCCACTTGTTTACGATAAGATTGTGATAATAACAAGATTGCGATGCCATGCAGACATTGTGCTGTTTCTGGCTGTGGAAAAATCTTTGCATAAGCTGCCAAAGGATCCTTATGTCAGAGAAAAATGGATTCGGTTTATTTTTAATGAACGTGCTAATCATGTCAGTGCTGACTTGCGTGTTTGTACTGTACAATTTACCAGTGACGGTTTTGAGAACAAGTTGCAATACGATACTGGCTTTGCCCAGAAACTTTTTTTGCTCAACATTGCTCAAAGATCAGGCTGTGCCAACTGTTCTGGAATCTGCAAGGACCGCTCAAACTGTAAGTAACGTATTTCATTTTAAAACCGGTAATGACAGTTAAATTCATAATGAATAATCCTAGTATTTTTACTTCAAAGAGCGCTCTCTTTATAATGGCTGAAGCTGTCGATCACGTAGCGCGAGTTTATCTGGACACTTGTCAAAACTCCTGTTATAGTGACACTCTTACATTACAAAATAAATCTCTTACTGTATTTACATAGTGTTTGCATTGTTAGTTATGTTAAAAGCATTTTGTGAGAGTGCAGAAATTGTGTTGCAATGACGAGATCACTGCATTCACGCGATCAACAGACTCATTTATTTCTAAATTATGACAATTATTTGATGTAAAAATCATATTAACATTATAAGTGCAGCTCAGGAAACATAAATAATAATAATAAAAAATCTATTTCATGTCCCCTTTAAATGTCCTTATTGAACTCTCCAACATGTCCTCCAACCAATATGCACGGTTGTTTGTCACTTCCCTGAAATATGACCCATAGGAGCGTTTACTAAAGTTGCGCCCCTATCGACAACAGGACACTTTCATTTTAATGCATGAAATACCATAGGAGCGTTTACTAAAGTTGCTCCCCTATTGACAACAGGGCACTTTCATTTTAATGCGTCATACTTTGAGTTTCGCGTAGCTCAATTGGTAGAGCGTTGCACAACAATATGCAATCATGCGATTGTGGGTTCGATCCCAGGGAACACATGTGCTCATAAAGTGTATATGCACTATAAATCACTAAGGGTAGGTTTAGGGTTGGGGTAGGTGTAGTCGTTAATAAAAAAGCTAAGTTTTGCTTAAAGGTGGTACAGAGGATCTTTTCGTCGACTGATTTTTTTAAATGAGCGCATGCGTAAGAACAACCCCCCTCCATTTCGAGGGAATGCCTCCCAAAACTCATGCACGAGTATTGGAACACAAGTGTTTACCACCGGCATTCGCTGTGTTATTAAGCCGGGCACACATTTAACGACTAGCTAAAATATTATAAGACTATGCTCAACATACAGCGATTGTTTCCTGCTCCTGAAGCAGATTTATATACTTTCACATGGAATTTGAACACCGACTGTAATCTCAGACTGAACGCAACTGGCTCTGACTGGACGCGTTTGAGCGCGATCAGTCATAAGTATCAATTTACATTCATAATCGGCCTTACAATCGTTAAGTGTGTGCGCGACTTAAAGCCGCGCACACAATCGTTAAGTGGATTCAGTGGATTCATTATGTCGGACTCACCGCAGGTAACTCATAATCTGCAGTTGTTACTCCTGTCTCCTGACAAAAACATTGCATGCGGCGCCTGCGGAGTGTGGAAAGTTACTGGAGCGCGCAGCCGCACGTCTCTCACAAGGAACGTCATGGCAGTGATTGACAAGCCAGAGGGCCAATCCGTGCACGTCTCTCACAAGGAACGTAATGGCAGTTATTTTCAAGCCAGAGGGACAATCGTTTACGCGATGATCGCGTAAACGATTGGCTGATGTTTTTAAGGCCCTACCTCGTGCACAGATGATGTATATTAATAATATTCCTTTCAGTGCACCTAATAAATAGTCTTTTATCAGTTAGTACAGACAGTTTCAAGTAATATAGCAAATATTTATTTAAAAAAAACATCCTATTTAGCACCTTTAATGGAAATAGGACAAATGGTGGGTAAGGGACCATGTAAAAAGTCCACACATTGCATTTAAATGAAAACATATTTTGATTGGTAATGACGGTCATACGTCATTTTATGACGACAGACATAACACGACACTGTCATTATTTTTATGCCAGCTAGAGGGCACGTGACTTTAAAACATAAATATGGGTCTTAATAAGGTGCTTGAAAAAAATTACCTACAGGGTCGTTTTTTGGAGGAGGACAGTCTCTATTAAAAAAATATAGACTTCTGGTAATCCATACTGGTTTGGCTGAGAATTGTTTTAAATGTCTTAAATGTTAAGGTTAGCTGGTAGCCTGATATAAAAACATAGGAAATGAGTAGCTGTGTTGACCATCTCCTGACTCAAATAAACTCCGTCTTTATTCATGACCACTCCTCAAGTGCCAGTTGGCCCGCTTTGGACCAAGGTATACGACCAAAAACCCCTGGCCGTTGGGCCCGAGGAAGCCCCGATGAGGCCTGATCAAGCCCCGGAAGTGACAGTAGAAATGCGACTGGCCCTTCTTGCCCATCAGTGGAAGTGCGGCTTCTGACTTTATACATTCTCCCAGAGTGAAAATCCTTGAGTGGACAAGTATTTTACTCAGCCTTAACACTATTGGGCACCTGCTGTGGGGAATTTTGTAGAGACAAGTTGATCGACACTCAACTCAAACACCAAGGCACTCAAGGTCATCCTCCAAGAGTTAAACAGAATAGATGTAAAAATTTGTCATGAGTAGAGAGCAGAATAATTGAAGTTATGGAGGGTATACTATGTACAAGAATATTACACGTTTGTTAAATTTAATCAAGGGTGTACTCATTTTTGCAACCCTTTTAAGCTAAATTGGCTAATTTACTTATTTTACAGACATTGAAGACAATATTTTTTTTTATTAATTATATGTTTAATACATTTCAAATTTGTCATATTTCCATGAATTGTAATAGTGATAATTAAGAAATAGGAAAATATCTTTATGTTTAGAGGGGGTGTGTTCTTTTATCCTGAGTACTGTATATGTATTTTGTATTTTGTTGTAGGTTATTCCAGGTGACTTGTTGCCATTGGTTGTTTTACTTCAGGACACAAAAATAAAAAAAGTACAATGTATGTTATAGAAAAACCAAAAGCACCATTCTGTGATTTCACACACAACCGTTACATAAATAAATTGCTACTAAATATATTCATGGGATTTGTTCTGTTTCCTCTACAATGCTGAGCATAGCCTGCATTTGAAGGCTTCAATTTGTAAGTGCAGTGGTTGAAATGGAATAGCAATGTGTTTGCCTGTTTCATGAGAGATGTAGTATTAGAGCTGAGGCCCCAATCTATTGAAGGGCCAGTGGTGCTATATCTCAACAATTGAGTTAGCTCAGTGCAATTGCTGTCCATTCAAAGGCTGAGAAATTGAGTTTCAAGCTTGAAGCACTACCATTGCCCAAGAGGAAGGAAGGTAGAGTGAGACATAAATGAAGAAAAGACAAAACTAAAACCATACAAACTATTGACCTGAGACAATAAGACAAAGAATGCATGTACTTGCTCTCTAGAACATTGTGAAGAAAACAGCAGTGCTGGCATCATGTCTCGTGTGCAAGTTTTCTGATAAAATCCCTGAGGCAAAAACTTGGTAACAGTTAAAAATGATGCGGTTACAGTTTAATTTCTTCAGACCAGCAATGTTTCAAACATTCATATTTTCCGTTTTCCGTGTAGATCTGGTCAAATATGGTCTATGTTTTCAGAAATATCAGAAGAGACAAGACAACCCTGCAAGCTTTTGGGAGTTCATTAACTCAGGCATAACAGTGTTACAAATGACACAATGGTTTACTGAGTTGAGAAATTGAGCTTTGTTTTGTGTGGTATTGACAGAGTCATCGTTTCTGCAGTAAGAAACAAGGTTTAAGTATTTAATTAATGGTTATGTTTAGTTTATTTAACTTTAAGGTGAAACTAATGTGTGATGTGTGCATAGGCAG
>RJVU01042553.1:2611220-2629893 GCA_003731715.1 Anabarilius grahami
CACACACACACACACACACACACACACACACACACACACTCAAAATAAAGAATATACAAGGAGAGAATCTTTACCAATTCAAATTATCTTCCTTTTAGCTACATGAATATCAGCCACTGAGAATGAGTCAGAAGCTAAATAAGAAATTATTTTTGGGGAATTTTTGCCTTTTTTACTGACTCAAGCTACTAAGCTAATAACTGAAAATGTATTTATGAGTATTTATGTGTGCACTGACAGCTCTGAGAGGTGCTGGCCATCCACAGCGCTTCTTCCGGCAAGAGTTAATCAGTGTGTGTGTTGATTTGAGAAGCAATGAAGTGCCTTTTCTATTCAAACACTGAATAATGGGGTTGCCAGGTTCATGTCTTTGGGTTCAGAAAACAACTTCTCCCCCACCTCCTCTTCTGTCCTCTATTCCCTTTCCCTCCCTTATTCTGTCCCATCCCCCAGTCCATTCTGCTCTCCTTTCATCAGCCATTTCCATTCCAAGCACAAGCAGCATTTTTTTGCACTGACGAACAGAAGTAGTAGGCTTACCATTCATTTTATTTCCGTCATCCTTTTCTTAAAAAAAAAAAGTGCCTCACTATCTGTAAACACACAATTAATAATCACAACATAATGACTAGCACTGAAAGGCAAATAGGATACATTAGTGATTTGAATGGTAGTAATCCTCAGTACTGTGTGATTAGTAATGTCTAAGCTGTGTAATAGTGGATTGTTGGGCTTTTCAAATCTGCTCTGGAGGGCCTCCATTCTGCAGAGTTTTGCACCAAACCTAATCAAGCACACCTGAACAAGCTAATCAAGGAGATCTGTAATACCTGCAGAAAGCGATACGTTAGCATTACCATTCATCTCAATGGCAGTTCCTCGGCTGCTGCAGGATGCAATTTGAAATCTGCCAATTTTGTTCATGGCACTTTTTTACCCAAACACACGAGCCATAACTGCTAGGGTGGAATGACACAGCAAAATGATCTCACAATCTTTTAGGCTCTAATCTCTAAAATCAAATTTGATTTTTAATAAAACATTGTTTAGTATCTTTTTAAAGCCATTTTAAGCCATGTTTTCATTGTAATACAAGTGTAATACCTATGTCATTTGTGTCCTCATAAATCATATAAACAAGCACACACAAACACAACAAGCTGTAGTTAGTAGGACACATATGTCAGCTTAGATGCTTCCTGTCTAAGTGGCCGGTTGTTGGCACCTTGAGGTATTGAGTACAATCATATACACTGCTGGATCAGGGTAGATATGATTGGCTTTACGTGTCTATTTCTCTCAACTCTGTAAATGTTGTAGTTCTTGCTCCAGGTAGTAAAATAACACATCATAAAATATTACAGTTAGTAACAGAAATGCCTGCTATTTCTTTTCCTGTTGTTGCAGTTTATACAGAATAAAGGACATTTATTCGATGTTATTATGAGATTAGAATGACAGTTTTTCAACAAATTAGAAACCTGTTACTATTTCATGTCCTGTGAAGACTAATGAATCGCTTTTATCTCATGTAAGTATGTAGTAACATGAATGAGTAACATATAAGAGTTTGTTCTCTTATATTGAAGGGTGTTAGGCTAAAATGTACTTAGTGTACAGTGAGTTGCATTTTTGATACATCAATACATGTGTAAAAGTTTATGAAATTAGTCTTTATGCACTGGTTATGCCGACTGAACTAGTTGGAGAAATATAGAATCTGATGGGTCAGTATATTTGACTCGTCTTGTACTGTACAGTGGATATAAAAGAAGGGGGTGGTTGTGATGATCATCTATTTTAAATTATCATTTATGGTGGATTCCTACTGCAAGCACTGCTGTCTCTCTTTCTGATTCCAGGTGTCTGCCTCAGGAGTAATCATTATGCATTAAATCTCTTGCAATGTTATTGATGTGAGAGGAACAAAAAGACACACTTATCCTTTAATAATCACTCTGATTCAAAATTGAAAAGAGCAGATACAAAAGCCATTTTAATTTTAATCAGTGCGCATTTATCTGTTCTATTCTTTCTGTCTACATTTTGTGAAGTGACTCGAGACTAATAGATAAATAGCATCTTCAAACTGTCTGATTGAAACACAAGCTTCAAGACACATTTCAACCTGTGTGACAGGCTGCTTAGAGTCCAGCATCAATGAAACATGGCAGATGGGCTCACCACATCTCTGTCCTTTATGAGTATGAATTCTGTATGAACTTCTGTCCAACAGCACAAGAGAGAACAGTTCTGTGATTAATAAAGCAGCTGAATTGAATTGTAAAATGAAATTACGTTTTGAAGACATAATCTGCTCCGGTCTCTTTTGTTCAACACATGGGCTTTTGACTCCTGTTTCTTTCTGGCTCATATCCAGTACTGAAGCACATTTGATGCGTTTGAAGTTCACAAGCTGCATGATGAGAAACCTAAAGTGTTTTTTCTTTTCTCAACAAGTTATGGTTTTATAATTTTGAGGAAGTTCATACCAAAGACTATAGAATAACACACGATGCGTCACTCGTATTGTTTTGAATGGGAGAAAGTGCAACGCGCAATATGGCGGAATAAGTCCCGCCTTCTAAATAAGAGCCAATCACCGATTGGTAAAGTCATCGCATCCCTGCCGTTAGAATCTCCGGTTCCAGTCAGACGCACGTCTCCAAAATGAGGCACAAGAGATGCGCATTTAGGACTGCGCATGCGCATTAGCTTGATCCAGCCTGAAAAATACAGTTTTTTGTCATGATTCGAGCTTTTAGAAACAAAATTTATGAGACAGTTGTTGTCAGATTTCATTGGTTATTTCAAATATGAAATTTAATCGAAAGCTTGGCAAACAGCGAATTTCCCTATTCAATTCACTTGAACTGCACTTGAATGCCTGAGAGTCGTTTCAAAGATGGCCGCCGAGTGAAATGACTTGTCTTAAAGGGACTTTGGTTCATTAATGGAAACAGATCTTTCATCTCTCATAACATTCTTCAGATATCTACGGAGGCTTTTTTTGCCTCAGAATAAAAAATAAATAAAATGTAAAAATCTCACAATGTAAAATTATATCTTGCAAATTCAACTTTATTCTAATTGTAACTTTGTATCTCACAATATCACATAATTTCTAATGTTCTTTCTCACATTTAGCTTTTTTTATTCATTACTCTGAGGTAGAACAGGCTTCCAAAGCTACCTGGCTTGTGGGTGTTAGTTTATTAAATGTTTTGGTTAAAGTAACACATCATTGCTCAGAACTGAACACATTTGTCCTCAAAATAGGCACAGAAGACATAAAAAAAAAGTCAGCCAATTCAGTGTTGGCATATTTGTATTATAAATGAAAAGACACTGCACAGCAGTGTTGCCAGATTGGAAAGGTCCAATTATCGTACCAGAAGCTCAAAATTATTGTATTTGGAAGAAAATTATCGTACACGACTTTTTAGTAAAGGTAAATTAACTAAATTAATAACTAATGATTTTTACAACGGAATTAATCAATACTGAACTTACTTAAGCTGGACAATCACACTGTTTTTGCTGCTGCACAGCCAAAATGATGTTCCCTCTATCTCTGTAAAGCTATACTTTGACACAATCTGCATTGTAAAAAGAGCTGTATAAATAAAGGTGACATGACAAGTCAAACGTACAGAATACAGCTATTTATCTATAGACCAACAACTTTTTGACATGAACTGCAAATTACCACAATACATAAATAATTAGGCGTACCTTAGTGGGAAACAACTGACCTAAGCGACAGGAACGTCAACTTGGCCTGCGTCTCAATGTGCATTCTATCCATTCTAAATAGTATGTGACATTAGTCATTTTCAATACTATTTCGGGCGGATAGGGTGGAGAGTATGCACATTGGGATGCAGGGTTGAGCTCCTGAGAGAGATTCATTCTCCACAATGATTGGCCGAGAAGACGTAACATGAGATGAGATGGAAGATGTGCCTAACAAAGTTCACGTTAGGATCCACACAGCAAGATCAATGAGCCGATTATAACGACCATCATTTGAAGTGTCACAAAATACTGAAATTATTGTACATTATGGGATTTTTTTCATTATTGATCGTACATCGTACAGAGGTCAAATTATCTTACAAATACAATAATTATCGTACGTCTGGCAACACTGCTGCACAGGCACTTTAGAATTCAGGAGAGTCTAAGGTATTTTTGTTCATTTATATATTTGAAAGTGTTTTCATATACAGTTCAAAATGTCCTGTGCTTTCAGAAGCTTTCTGAGAAATGTAATTAATAGATTTGACACTTGGATGAACTTCCATGTTGTGTATTCAGCATTAAAATGACCCAAAGACACTTGAATGGAGACAAAGCCCTGTTTTCATGTTCTTTATGTCCTCACTAGAGGCTCAAACATACAGAAAAGGCCATTCATTCCCAGTTACAGTTACAAACATTCTCTGTATAGAGGATAACACTCATCTGTGTATAAACTGAATTCTACAAGCAAGTCAATTCAACAATCAGGCATGATAAACATTTGAAATATTCAGTCTATTACACGAACCTTACTACATCTCTGATATATTTCTACTGACAATCTTCCCCTATAATCATGCAGTTGAACCTCTGAACCAATAAGTGTGATCGGTTTTGTTCAAAAACACTACAATATCAACCGTGTTTTAGACCGCAAGCAACTACAACAGATCTCAGAGAGCCACAGTGGTTTGATGCTATTGGAACTGTTTAAAACTAAATGGAATTTGTGGTTTGGTTTACCGGCAGTGCCAATGACTAAATGAGTTTCTATTCACAGAAGTTGAATTAATCCCAACCTAAGCAGCCTTTGGGCTTGTTGTTTCTCATTCATGTTACAAACCACAGGAGCAATGCCTAACTGAAAAGCGTTCTCCTTCTGTGCATACAAGCACAACCAACACCTCACCTCTCATAGCTGCCTCAGAAAAGCAAGAATTGACATGTCAGACTCGAGGAATGTTACGGTGAGAAAGTCTCATTTTTATGTAATTATAATTGCTGCAGTGCAGAAAAGGAGCAGGAAAATGATTCAGTTCTCTTAATGTTCAGTGTTGGCTGGGCTCCAGCTGCAGTATACTGTATAAGAGGCCTGCTCGAGCGATTTCTTGGTTGCCAAGCGCCGCTACAGCTAGCTACTCTGAGAAGATCGCTGACAGACCGGCAGACAGTTAAACACAGCTGATCCAGAACATTCTATGTTTCTTTGCAGTCAGCAGATTATACATACTGCAAAAGTGCCGAAATCAGTCAATTAGGAAGTGAGATTTGGTGTGAACTTTCTCACATTTCTTCATGTTAAGGAGGGTATTTTAGGTAAGGTGGCCAAGTTATATGTTTATTATAGTCCTGCTTTAAGAATTAATTACAATGATTGAATTGAAAAAATTTGAGATAGCTTGAGAGGGCTTTTAGTGTGCTTGAATAATTAAAGAATGATGTTTTATTACTTTGCAGATGTTCATTTGCTTTGCTTTTATTTCTACTCTCTTGAGGCCGCTGCGGAAATGCAAAAGTGGGATACATAAGTATAGAAAGTTGGTGAGGTAAAACTATAAGACTATAAAACTATATATATATTTTTTTTTTTCATGTTAATAACATCTCACAGCTAACATGATTACTTGCATCAAAAATGAGGATGTTTTTGTTGTTTGCCCTGGAAAAGACATGAAACTTATTTGTCTCTCTCTCTTTTTCTCTCCGCCTTTTACCCACAGCCCCTATAATTGAATTCACTTCTTGCACATTTAAATGAAGAAAGAAAATGGAGAGGAAATGGTGTCAGAGGCACAAAGAGGGAAGCAGCATTGCTCTTGTAGAGACTGTAAATGTAGAGCGGTAGGAATGAATCACTCTAATGGCTCAGCTGACATCTCCTCTCAATATTATGACTTTTGAAAACTTCTCTAGAAGATTGATTATATAACACTCTATTTACTGCCTGGAACAGAGAACCCCTTTCCTCAAGTCTTCTGAAAACAGAAGAAGTGTACAAGAAAAGACAAAAAGGCTGAAGAGAGGGAGTGAGAGATGGAGAATTCATCTTTAAGTGGATAGATGCTTAAAAGCATGACATATGTTTTAATATGCTGAAAACCGTCATGAGCTCACCCGTGATAATGGGAGAATGTGACTCATGCTATTGTTAAATGTGTATGTGTGTGTTGCCTGAAATCAAACACCTGTCTGGAATTGTTGAATGTGTGATTAAGAGAGTGATGTCAAACAACAGATGTTTATCAGTTTCTATTCAAACAACCTAAGGAAAATAAATGAGTCTCATAGTGCTGTAAGCGTGGGTGGAGGACCCATTAACATGGTAACTTTTTTTTATTTTAGATTCAGTTTTATTATGGCACATATAAAGATGGGGTCCACAGCACCTGCAAGTGTTTAGAAAAAGTTCACAGGGACCTTAATAAACAGGCATAAACACAAACAACCAGCTCTCATCACATTTTTATTTAATAACTATAATGGAGAATTTTACATTTCCAGAGTCCATGTTTTTTCTCTTAAAGAGAATATTTATAGAGTATATATAACTGCATCAGTCGGCACACACACACAGACAGAGAGATGTAGATGTTGTGTATATTAAATTCATGCACACAATGTTACCGTTCAAAAGTTTAGGGTCAGTAATTTTTTTTTTTTTTTTTTTTTTAAGATATTAATACCTTTATTCATCAAGGAAGCATTAAATTGCTAACACAAAAATCAATAAATGACATTTCTTTTGGACTTTCCATTTATCAAACAATTCTGAAAAGAAAAAAAAAAATGTATCATGGTTTCCACAAAATTATTAAGCAGCACAACTGTTCCCTTTCGTGGGAACTATCGACGTTACGTCGAATGACGTGATGGGAACCCTCTGCATTTTGTGTTCATGAAGCACCTCTGTATCCAACCAATGAGGAAACGTGACGTCAGAGGCGGGTGACGTCATGGACCAGGAAACTATAAAGCATACCCAGAACAAAGAACGCTAGCTTCTGGAATATGTCTGAAGCAAGACGCTCACAGGTATGCTGGGGGTACGGCAACGTGACGTAGCGTCTTGTTCCCTTACTCAGGGAACAGGGGTTACATCTGTAACCCGAGACGTTCCCTTTCTCAGGGAACAGGGGTTACATCTGTAACCCGAGACGTTTTCAACATTGATAAGAAATGTTCCTCGAGCACTAAATCAGTATATTAGTATGATTTCTGAAGGATCATGTGACTGGAGCTGGGGTGCCATATACCGGGGGTTAAAGTTAAGATGATTTAATGTATTTTTGCTGCCTTAGTGAGCAAAAGAGACTTTAAAAAAAAAAAAAATTATTAAAAAAAACATTTTAAACTGACCCCAAACTTAACAGTAATGTATTATATTTATTTTATCAAAGGTTAGTTTACTTGGGTTTAATTGACAATATGTCACCAAAACACCAGCATCCCAGTCAGAACCTGGTCACTCACTAGTCATGATTGATCTGTAGTTCATCAGTTATTGAGTGGTATTAGGGGGCTGCTTTTCTCATAGCTCTGGTATGACATCACATAAATTTAGTTTAAGGAATTTTACCCTATACAAGTACTCTTCAGATAAACAGAATTAAGAATATACGGCCTGACTAGTGTTATGCTAACTAATATAGGAGGCACACAAATTTGCTTATGTATATAATATTTCTCTTTGCAGTTAGCGAGTGTCATAGATAAAAGGAGAAGGTGCTCAGGTTACAGATTGTGGATAATAATGCAAACAGGCAATCAGGTGAGTAAGTATATAGAGCTCGGTTGCAGACAGTCACACTCAACTTTGATGTCTCTCTTTTGCAGGGAATGAAGAATCACTCAGACTGGTGGATGGAACCTTGGTCCAATGGAGCATTGATCGCAAAGAACGTGAGGATTTAGGTGGGAATCAAGTGGATACATTCTCATGCAGAGACCAACGAAACCAGACAACAGGTGAGTGTGGATGGTGGGTATATGTAGAGGAGGTAATTATGCTGTGAAAGGGGCAATTGGTTAGAACTCGGGTGATTGTGAACGGATGGGTGGAGCTGAAGGACCTGGTGCTGAGGATGTGTTGGCAGAATCCGTGACAGCGAGCAGCAAACTTTCATTTAGTTACATAAATAACTTCATTTCAACTTTATTTTAAGGGCCCTTACTACAAAAAATAAAAAAAACATGATCATAATATTAGTGCTCTTTAACCTCTGTGGAAGTGCTGGCCATTATGAAAAAGGGCAAAATCAATAACATAAAGGGTTGTTTAAATACTATTCAAAGGTCAGAGAAACACACAGGGAGTAGTTTCTCACATTTGTCACAGCTTTTTAGGGTTCTGCTACATTATGCTAATTATAGTGGAAGCATCTGTAGATGAGTCGCACGTGTGAAGCTAGATAAAAAAAAAATGCGTGCTTATATCTGGGGCACTGTGCTTTTTAAAGCTTGCATTGTTTCTTACCTGACAGCTCATTGTTATTTTGCTACAGAAATCTGTGTGAATAATTTATTATACATATTTGAACAGATAGCACTGGAATGTGTACTCCACATTACTGCCTTCATTTTTAAGTTGGCACAAAATGTGTACAGAAAATAGTCGGCTTATTATTAATGCATCTTTTGCATTTGCAATAATTTAACAAAATATTTGAAATATTAATTATAGATAGCGTAAGTGTTTACTGATGGATTGGCCTCATTTAAAAGTGTAAGTGATACGGTGAGCTGAAGTACATCCAACAAGAAAGAGAAATTCAAGATTATTTTAATAAACACTAGGAACAAACCAACGTTAACACTGGGCAGGGAACAGGTGGAAAAACCATGGAAACAAACAAGGAACGTGAAGCAAGAACAGGGAAAATCACAATGAAACTAAACATACCCATTACAGTAAGAGAGTTCACTTCCTGAGTGTATATATAGCCGTTTAATATGTGACACATTGTTTACAATGCTTACTTCAACTAGTCGGGTGACATATATGTGAACTTTGACCTTTGGGCTGTGACCTGCTGTCTGTATTATTGAGCAGATCTAGTACCCAAATTGTTCGCCTGAGCAGTGATATAAATGCACAGTCACACAGACAATAGTCACTGGAACAGAGCCGTTATTCAGAGGTCTTAGAATCCCCATTACTCCGTATTTATCTGCATACATAAGTCAGGGCTGGGAATCCACTGGAATAATACATGTGATTCTAATGATAATTGGCCTTGTAGAGAGAAAGAAAATGTAATTCAAACAGATCTCTGCCATAATTTCATGCGTGGTGGAGATCAAAGCATCTTCCCGTGCTGAACTTATTCAGATACAGTTGTCTCAGACAGCTGCCTGATAATCACATTTCAGCAGTTGTCAAAGGAAGGGCTCTGACGGGGCTCAGACTAGAGTCAGGTCATTATTGGATCCCCATTGTGCTAAATGTTATTTATTGCTGTCAGAGAGCATTAATGTTTAATGTTTAATTCAGCAGTGGAAAATGGGCAGCTCAAACAGTCACAGTCTGATAGGACAAAAGAGNAAAAGAGCTGACTGAACCAATGCCAAACTGGAGGGAGGGAGGGAGGGAGAAGAAAAGGGAATGATAGAGATTCAAACATATGGCAAAGGAGTGAGAGAGAGAGAGAATGGTAGAGGTGAAGATGAATGGATAATCGCTTAGATAATGGTTTTAATTTACATGTGCTGTAAAGGGTAATGATGTAATATAATGTTTATCTTGTCTGAAGAGTTTAATTTCCATCGGCCTGACCCAATGCTCCATGACACAATGCATTATAAGACATCTCAAATGGGCCTTATAAACAACACAGCAGCTGTGCGCATGCATTAGTGTGTGTGTGTGTGTTTAATTGTAAAAGGGGAGAGAGTCCATGATGCATGATTAATTCATTAAGATTTGGTTTTGGCCAACAATGCTCTCAATGATTGAAGGAGATTTGATGTTTCAACTTCTTATTCTTCAGCGTGTTTGTTTTTAACTGCTTTATCTGTTTCTTTCCCAAATTCTTCTCATTATTGTCTAAGAATAAAAGGAGCTTTTGTGCGGCAGCGAGAGAGAGGGGAAGACAGCATCCTGCTCCTGAAATACACTGCTGATGTAAAAGGCTCTGATGTTTGTCTTTTAGCCTGTGTAAAGCTCATTCATTATGTAAGAACACATTTATATTCAAGCCGTAGACCTTGAGACCTGAAACCCTCAAACACACACACACAGTAAGCACACACTTATAAACGCAGCTGTTTATTTTTGCTTGTTCACCTTGCGCTCCCTCCTCACCTCATCCTTTAGCTCTTATGATGAAACACAAATCAGCAGACTTTAAAGGATGCACATTACACCTTTCATGTCCAAAGCTCAAAGAAAGCTGCAGAAAAGACTATTCTAAATGTGCTGAATTAATATTATAACCGCTTTAGTCCTACGATCCCTCCCACGGTTTGCTTTGATAATGAAATCGATCCTTTTGCCAGCCGTACGTGCATGACCTTACTCTTACGATGAAAGGAATTTCAATGTGGAATCCAGTGTGCGCCGTAATATCATCAAAACGAGTGAGTGCTTTGCATTCAAAATGCTTCAACAGTCCTCTCAGTGCTGTTTTTATACTCTCACAGAGGCCGTGCTGCTAAAACGTGTCAAAGTAGTCAAGCTGTCATCCACTCAGCAAAATTGTCACAACTAAATCTTTCATACACTTGATTTCAAAAGCATGTGTGCAGTACTACAGCACAAGCCATTACTGTGGGTAATAACTGTACAGAGAGACAGAGGGAAACGCACAAGGAGTCGGAGCAGCAAACACATATCAGTGTGTGATAAAGGTGCTTGACATCATCTAAGCAGTGCTGCCCATTTGTAACCAGGTTACCATCTATCTTTCATCAGTAATTGAGAACATGTAGCCACAGCCTAGAGTGTAACAACAATATAAAATGTTGTTAGCCTTCCATCAAGTTGGTGCAGACAAGAATTAATAGCTGTCATCGGAAAGGGAGAGAGAGAACCTGAGCGGAGTTTTACTGTGTGTGAGAGATTGAGAGGCTCAGTTCATTATCACTGCCGTCACACTGCTGTTGTGTGTGTGTGTCTGTGTGTGTGTGTGTGTGCGTGCGTATGCTAACCTTCATATATTCATCTGCGTGCGAAATCAAGTGAAAGGTCGTAGGCATAACAGACAAATCCTGTTCACATAAGTATGTTGGTTAAATTGATATTTGACATCGACGTGATATTATTTATACTAGCAAACCAGACATTTTCTTTGGGATTTATATGTTTACTGTACTTATGTGTTTAAATATGTAATTATACATCCTTCCATCCATCCATCCATCCATTCATTTCATTTGCAGTGTAGCTCATGCTTGTTCTTGGTGCTTAAATTTTTTTATAAGCTAGGCCCTGGGGTTAAACCTTCAATCAAAAATAGTCATTTATTTATTTGTATTATTTTATTTAGTTATTTATTTTTTGCTTTTAGTTTACAGTATATATATCGTTCAGGCATAACAGTATGACCACTGAAAGGTGAAGTGAATAACATTGATTATCTCTTCATCACGGCACCTGTTAGTGGGTGGGATACATTAGGCAGCAAGTGAACATTTTGTCCTCAAAGTTAGAGGCAGGAAAAATGGGCAAGCGTAAGGATTTGAGTGAGTTTGACAAGGGCAAAATTGTGATGGCTAGACGACTGGGTCAGAGCATCTCCAAAACTGCAACTCTTGTGGGGTGTTCCCAGTCTGCAGTGGTCAGTATCTATGAAAAGTGGTCCAAGGAAGGAACAGTGGTGAACCGGCGACAGGGTATTTGCGTATGGGGCTGCATAGCCTCAGACCAGTCAGGGTGCCCATGCAGACCCCTGTCCACCGCCGGAAGCGCCAACAGTGGGCACGTGAGCATCAGAACTGGACCACGGAGCAATGTAAGAAGGTGGCCTGGTTTGATGAATCACGTTTTCTTTTACATCACGTGGATGGCCGGGTGTGTGTGCGTCGCTTACCTGGGGAACACATGGCACCAGGCTGCACTATGGGAAGAAGGCAAGCCGGCAGAGGCAGTGTGATGCTTTGGGCAATGTTCTGCTGGGAAACCTTGGGTCCTGCCATCCATGTCGATGTTACTTTGACACATACCACCTACCTAAGCATTGTTGCAGACCATGTACACTCTTTCATGGAAATGTATTCCCTGGTGTCTGTGGCCTCTTTCAGCAGGATAATGCGCCCTGCCACAAAGCAAAAAGGAATGGTTTGAGGAGCACAACAATGAGTTTGAGGTTTTGACTTGGCCTCCAAATTCCCCAGATCTCAATCCAATCGAGCATCTGTAGGATGTGCTGAACAAACAAGTCCGATCCATTGAGGCCCCACCTCGCAACTTACAGGACTTAAAGGATCTGCTGTTAACATCTTGGTGCCAGATACCACAGCACACCTTCAGGGGTCTAGTGGAGCCCAAACCTCGACGGGTCAGGGCTGTTTTGGCAGCAAAAGGGGGACCAATAAAATATTAGAAAGTTCACCTACTATTTGGGGTCAGTAAGATTTTTTTTTTTTAAGAAATTGATACTTGTATTCAGCAAGGACACATTAATTAAATGTGACATTAAAGACATTTATAAGTTACCGAAAATTCTGTATCAAATAAATGCTATTCTGTCGAACGTTCTATTCATCAAAGAATCTTGAAAAAAATCTATTACAGTTTCCACATTGTCACGGATTCACCAGGCTCCACCTTCACACCATCTCAACGTTCACCGTCTCTCAAGTATTAATCACCACCACCTGTTATTCATCACAGCACTCATTTGCACCCACATATAAGTCTACACTCGACACACAGTCAAGGTCTGGTCTCGACCAGGACCACCTGAAGTTTCTGATGCTCCACTTACCAGAAGCTCTTACTTCCAGCGTTCTCTGTGTCGTTGTCCCTATTGTTTCTACTCTTCGCTCCAGTCTCCTAGTTTGCTCCTTCGAACCTGTTAGACAAAGAGACATTAGTACTTGTGAAGTGTCAGCAACCTATTGGTGTGTGTGTGGTGCTAGCTCACCTTTGAAGGACTTATCTGATCACTATCTCCTCTTCTCTCACAGTTGTTGTGCATTGCCAGTTTACCCACCATTTGATCACTACATCATTCAATAAAGCACTGTTGTTGTTACTTACCACTGTGAAGTCTGTGTTTCCTGACACACATCAAGCAGCACAGCTGTTTTTGATAATAATAAGAAATGAGTCTTGAGCACCAAGTGTGACACTGAAGACTGGAGTAATGGCTGCTGAAAATTCATAAAATTTAAAAATTTTGATCTAGAAAGACTAAATTAGTATTTTCTTGTAAATCGTTTTACTTTTCTTGTTCTTTGTTTTATTTACAACTTCGAAAAATCATTTTTATATAGTGTTCAGGGCACCTGGGTTACCACCACATCTTAGTATTCCTCTTATTACAAAATCCCAATTGAACCATTGTCTGGCGAAAATGTGTGCTAAATTACAAGCAAGACCTAACAGTATGGACCTTCTTAGTCTCATAATTTAAAGCATATAGATTAATGAGTGAAACAAGAAAAGAAAGAGATCACAATGAGAGAGAGAAAGGATGAAATGTGTTCCAGAGGCAGCATGACAGAATGTGTTAAGTGTATGTCTCTGTGAGTGTGTGAGAGATTCTGTGAGAGAGAGTGTTTGGTGTGTATGTTGAGTGATCACTCAGCTCTGCTTGTGTGTGCTCTAATTACACTGCAGATTAGAGAAGGCAAATTAAACTGCTCAGTGCCACTGGCAGTAATGACTGCAGGCAAATGATTGTAATTATGAACAGATTGCTTTACTGTCGATAATTAAAACAACAACACAACTTACTTTATGACTGCTTGCCAATGGCTCTCTTAAACCTACACAGTCGCTGTAGAGTGTGTTCTTCAGTCTGTCGAATTCTATATAGCTCTCTCTGTTGATTTATACCACAATCTTTGTTTCTGTCAGTGGTTTTATTTACTCTTTAACACCTGTACAGGCTATACTGCCATCTCAGCCCTGACCATCCTGCGGTTTCCAATCACTTCCTCAGCACCTCATGTTTCTTAGAACCGGAGGCATATATTATCCTGCTTATTATGTGACTACTTGTTATAAATAAATGGACATCAAACATTGATTTGAGGTTAGATAATTTTGTCATCTAAGAAGAAAGAGACTGCACAGGGCAGGAAAAGTATGGAAAGGTATGGAAAATTTAAAAAAAGAGTATGGAAAAATATTTGTGTTTCAAGACAGACCCTATTCATTTTTCTAAAATATATAATTTAGAATTTCCAAAAAAAAGCAGTGTTTTCATGGCAAAAGTGATTATTTAGTGATTGTTGAACACAATGAACGAATTCAAGGCGCACATTTTCATTACTCAAAACTGTTTATCTTTACCATTAGTGAGTGTCTTTTGAACTTCACTAAATTAATGTGCCACTCAAGCCGGCAACAGATAAAGGAATAAGCAATCATTTAAATCAGACTGTAGTTTGCTGTTTGTGATTGCCACATCAAAACAAATTAGATGAATATATGCGGTTAATAAAGAGTTTTAGGTTCTTCTCATCATGTAAGTGCATGTTATCACTTTGAGAAAACCAATGATAAAAGAGAGAATAAAAATATTACAGATATAATGCTGAAAATAATGCTGTATGAACCATTTGTCTGGATTGGGACAAACAGTCAATTAGTGAGGGTAACAGCCTGCTGGTGACCCTGATCTTGTCAATTTTGCAGAAATTATTAAATGGTTGATTATTACATTATTTTGTACAAAACAATTGGCCTAGTGGACAATATTAACGTCATTTCAATACTGAAGTCCTCAGAGGACATTTTCACAATGATCAATATCTGAGACGCAAGATGGTGCAAATTGCATATGTATAAAAAAGAGAGAGTGAGTCCGCAGAGTGATACAACAGAAATGAAGGAAGGGGTGGTTTCAGTTACTGGGTGAGTAGACTGATATCAGTGCTGTCGTGGACAGTGGAGAATATAGATTGCAAGTCGGGTTACCGAAAGTCCCATTCATTTTCTCCGTAAGGGAATTGATTTTGAATGACAACATAAATCTTTAAATAGAGACCTGCTATGAGCTACGACATTGGTAATTGTTGGTATGTGGTTTTGTTGAATATATCAGACTGCATTATTTCAACTTATTTTTTAAATCATGTTTAACAGTGAAATTCCTGGTGAAAAAACGACATAACCCATACATTACTCCATCATTTGTGACAAGAATCATGACAAGCAAATTGTGCCAAAATAACTTTTTGGTGCTCATCCACTCCAAGAAGGAGTGGGATACTTATGGTAGTTCTTTCCCTCATTAAAACCATCACGTCTAATACCTTTGTCCTTTTGTTAAATTTTCTAACTCTTTTTTGCTGCAAATCAAATTTTAGAATGTGTTTCACCTCATATCTGTTTGGTTCGGTTCATGGCTTATAATGACGACTTAAGAAAAAAAAAATCCCTATGGGAAAAATGAATGGGAGAAATACTTCCTAAACCAAGGTAGCTGAAAAAGTGGTTGGGCACTATTGCACGCTATTAGGAAATATCTGACTGCTGAATGCCATGATTGACAAATCAGAATCAAGTTCCAGATAATTCCCGATGTTAATAATATTAATTCCTTACATGTAGATATAGTGCTTTTCTGGACACTTTCACTCAAATCATTTTGCAGAATAAAAACCACAGAAGATGTGGTATATCTTTTCTAAGCAATTGGGTGTACGGTGTTTGCCTGGCGGGCGCAAAATTAGGTGTGAAAGTCACATAGACTTAACATTGCGAAGAACTTTGACGGGCCATAGCTCGGAGCGAGAATTTCATAGAAACACGTGGGTTGCCACATTTGAAGAGGCTGGCAGGTTTTGTAAGAACATACCTCACAATGGGGTATAAGTTGTATCCGTAGGGCGCAAGAGCTGCCCAAATTTGCCCTATAGACATACTATGGTGAAGGGAATGTCCATGAAACAGGGATTGCGCATATATTTTTTTCTTGGTAACTTGAATTGGCATTTTGTATTGAACATAACTCTGGATGACAATGTCATAGACATTGGGCTCATTTTACTCAGGCAACCAATCAATCTCTCAGAATCATTGTGAAGCCATCAAGCCATGCCCTAGCAACCATTTAGATCACCCTAACAACAAGCTCCATAGACTTCCATTCAAAGAGATCAAAAGGGATATCTTTAGATAGAAGTATCATAGAAACATGAGGGTGGTCCTGTTTGACTCAGGGCACCAAGCAGCCAATCACGAATCACTTTTAACACTTCCTAGCCATGCCCTAGCAACTATTGTCAAGCACCTTAGCAACACAAACCCAAAGAGGGATATCTTCAAATCTAAATGTCATTGAGGGATTGTGGTTGGTTTATATAATTCATACTGGCAAGCAGCCTTTGCAGTATCATCATTGCAAGCTGCCAAGCCACTCCTTAACAACCAAACAGAGTACCCTAACAACTGTTTAACAAGACCTATATCTCTGCATCAGAACATCGTTTAGAGATGCGGGTTGGCTCTTTTGGCTTATGCTAGCAAACAGGACTTCCAACATGTTATACATGCTAGCAGTGAATAGCTACATGCTAATAGTGATTAGCGACGTGCTAAATCAGGCTAACATGCTAAGAACTCTATAAAACTCCATAGTAACCATCTGTGACAACTACCAGCAGCGTAGCAACACCATAGCAACCACCCAGGACACCCTAGCAACCGAGTACCGAGTTTTGCCACTGCAAGGACCACTCACATTTTCTTCAGGAAATGTACATTCTAGTTATTATTATCACGGTAACACTTTAGTATAGGGAACATGTATTCACTATTAACTATGACATTTCCCTCAATAAACTCCTAATTTACTGCTTATTAATAGTTAGTAAGTTAGTTGTTAAGTTTAGGTATTGGGTAGGATTAAGATTGTAGAACAAGGTCATGCAGAATAAGGTATTATTATGTGCTTAATAATTACTAATAAACAGCCAATATTCTAGTAATAGGCATGCTAATAAGCAACTAGTTAAAAGACCCTAAAATAAAGTGTTACCATTATTACTTATTAGCCATGTTTGTAATCCCACACCTGCTGTGAGAGAGTCTTTTATATGATGTAGCACTCAGCAGCGGCAGCATCTTTACTGTGTGTGCCCATTACTGAAAGTCTTATAAATGTCTCAGTCATTTCATCATGTGTTTTTCTTTATTATCAGCTGGCTAAATAAAGCTGTGTGTGTAAGTATAGATTTGGTTTAAAGCCATTATTATTAGTGTCAATCAAAATTGGTTGGTACAATGTAAAAATCATTGTTACGTGCATGTGCATAAAGCAAAAACGTGATGCCAAACTCTAATGATTCAAAACAAAGGAAGAAAACATTTAAATTGTCATTAAAATCACAAAGGAAATCAGTGGAAATGTTTGTGGTTAGTCAATAACAAAAAGAATTGCACCTTTATTGTCATTGCCTCTCACTTTTGTGTTCCAATAAGGCAGGTTTCACATGATAACAGATGGTAACTCATTTTACTTTAGCCCCCTGAGCTGCATTTGTGTGTGTGTGTGTGTGTGTGTGTGAGAGAGACACAGTGAGTATATGTGAGACAGATTTGACTCACACAGTACATGCCACAGGACTGCTGCTGTTCTTCTCTTCTACTGTCCCTCATCTGCAGTAGAAAATGAAAGTGTGATGAAATGTAATATCATCCCCCTTGGGTAACTCAAGGGAGACAAGCAAGAAGAACACAATATATATAATGGATATTACTGCAGTTCAGCAGACACACACACAGGAACATTTACACATACATAGTACAAGATGCTACAAAATAAACACACAGCTGCTTGCATACAAATGCAAAAAGATACACACACACTGTTACTTTCACATCAAGATTAACATTAACCGCAGTTACCTTTTTTCTGTTATGTCCATGAAATTCACTTATATTTACCATCAGTCTCATTTTCCATCTTCCTAATGGATTTCAATAACAAGCCTTGAACTTCAGAGCCTCTGAAAGTACCGCGCACAGCCATGACAAACCCAAATCACTGGATAACATCTATTATTCATTATCTAAGCCATGTAGAAATAAATTGCTTTTCTTCCAGTCAAGGTTGACTGGGAGAGATGAGGGAGGGGGCTTGCGGAGTGGGGGGAAAGAAGGACGGAGTAGACAAGGAAGAGAAAATGTGCATTTGTGTGTGTGTGTGTGCGTGTGTGTGTATTGTACTGAGGACACATTGGATCTGTCAGGGTCTTTGTTATAATGTTAAGTTATAGCTGTAAAAGGCTCTTAGTTCTTAGCACTAGTGCTAGCAATATTTTACTGTTCAAAGAAGAGCTTGTGTGTGTATGTGTGATTCTTTAACAGAGATTGGTGTTTTCAGTGTGACCTATATGAAAAAGAACAAACACTGAACATATTAATGATCATTAAAAGGGTATTATGTATACATATAGGCATATGTACACACACATCTTTTAATGTATCTTTTATAACAAATATATTTTATATTAAGTATATACTTTCCATATTTAT
>RJVU01042553.1:2653585-2714876 GCA_003731715.1 Anabarilius grahami
CAAGTTACAGTACTTTGAAAATAGCTGAACCATTTTCACACTACTTATCAGGGGCGCTACATTTTGTTAGTTAATCCCCAACACAGATTCTGAAAAGATCCATTTATTTACTCTTAATTCAAACTACTGTACCAATGTGCAATATATTTTTTATACCTTGTTCCTTATACCAAAGACTATAGAATAACACAAGACGCATTACTCGTATTGTTTTGAATGTGAGAAAGTGCAACACGCAATATGGCGGAAAAAGTCCCGCCTTCTAAATAAGAGCCGATTGCCGATTAGTAAAGTCATCACGTCACTGCGCTTATACGTTATGGCGTGAACATTTTGGGGAATGTTGCCTTATTTTGTATAGCTATATTTGAGTCAGAAAAGTTACTAATTCTTCAATCCGTATGAGATCTCTCTTATGTATCATGACATTCATGACCATATCCCAGCACATATGACAACATTGCATCAAATGATTACCTACAGTACATTTCAACAGTGCAAATATAACATTGCAACTGTAATGGCAGAGAAAGAGAGTGAGACACAAAGATAGATTAGGATAGGGGGTGGTGAGAAAAAGAAAGCACTTTTATCTTTTATCTCTCTCATCATTGCTGAATGCTGTAATAGAGGCGATGGCCCCTGAGGGCTCTACATAAAATGCAAAGACAGCATATCCACACTGCATACTGCAGTATCAGCCATGATGTAGAATGGAGGGGGTGAGGGTGGTAGAGAATCAGATCTTGTGAGAACAACATTTGTAAAGGCTAGAGTAAATTTATCCTCCTCTGATCCAGTGTAGCCTACTTGTTATTCTTACAGACTATTAAGATTCAAATGCATCAGTTTAGAGATAGAAACACTCAAAAATCAGCTACACCCAAGCACATCAGAGATCTCAGTGATATATAAGATACATCATTTAGTATTCAGTTACGTTTTTAGATTCTTACTCAATTCTGCGGTGTGCCCTTATAAAATAAACATGGCAAATATTTAAGACCCTGCCTTTGGTTATATGACTGCACTGATGATAGAAAATGTATTTCTTCTGAAGGGCTTTTGGACATGTGAGACCAGCCGAACACTTTTTTCAATGACAATTCGACTTTATTGCATTACAAAAGGGGGAGAGATCAAAGACCTCAGTGTCTGATAATGAAGACTGAAGGCCAAGCCAATCGCACAGACCCAACAGCCTGAGAATATTACTGCTGTATATGAATCCATGTATAATTGGGAAAAAAACAAAACAAAACATTGATATGTAAGAAGGCTGTGGCTGAATCTTGAGTATCTGTTCTATACACAGTGGAGCGAAGCTGATTTGTCAGTTTGCCAAGGTCACAGCAGAAGATGCTCTTCTTTAGATTCATAACAGAGAATAATTTGGAGCTCTGGGTGGAAAAGTAATGCTGTGGGTCACAGGTCTGAGGCCCAGAAGACAAGAGTCATTTTTAACAAATGCAAAATGATGTGTAGGCTGCTATAAGATAAATCACAAGGCTATACAGTACATGATTGAATTTGTATCTGTTGTGAAAGGGCACATGTGAGGTGTCATTATTACATTATATATTAGGTTGGCCTATATAAAAATGCAGCTAAAAGATTTGCATTAGCTGGAGTCTTTGGCCTTGTTTTATAATAAGCACAGATATGAATATTATTGATTCCACTGATGCCTCTTCTACATCCACAGCTGTTCAGTCTAATTTAGAGCACACTGCCACAATGGAGAGATCACAGGCTTAATATGAGGGGCGCATAAATAAAGATTATTAGGTTAATTAATTATTTTGCATTTATTATTCTTTTATACCTCCACATAATTACTGTGGGCTGCTATAATTGAATTTGAACTTGTGCCAGAGTGGGATAATTTGTTTTCAGGTTACCAAATGGTGACAATGTTGCCGGGTGTAGAGGAAATGACATGAAGTGTGAGTGCGGCATAATTCATCTGTGCTCAGACGCTGACACCAAACCCACAGAGAGGAAATTAATTCAGTTTCCCTCCTGCCACATGGGCAAACAACATTACACACACAAATAAATAATAACAGAGAATCAAAGATGCTCCTGCGCACATCAGATCGGGCGCATTCATCACCACACGTATCAAACGTAATAACAACAATGTGGAATGTGGAACACCCTCCTTATCTGATCGTCAATGTGTGTGTGTAGATAACATGCATGCCTGTGTGTTTGTCTGTCTGTTCATGCATGTGCATGTTTATTGTATGAGTGTCTGTCTGAGAGGAAGAAAGAAGAAGGAATTCTATTTAATAATGTGCATATATACGGCATGAATTTCTTTCCATTTTGTAAAATCCTTGGGCTTTGTAGATAATTTGAAATGTAAAAACTCATCATAATTAAATTTTTGGTTGTTGTTGCGTAATATAGGATTATGCATTGCGCGAGAGTGAACATTTTCAAAGGGAACACTGTGAATGCAAATGCAATCATGATTGCCACTTACCTTCCAGCCGAGCCTCTGTTTTGCTGGTGGAGTTACTTTCATCTATAGCTCTCTGATTCAAACCCATGGGATTACAGAACACATCCCAGCCCATAATGTACTATACACGGCTGGCATTTTCGAGAAAAGAAATAACCTTTCAGATTGTTTGAATTGGATCAAAAATAAAAAGTTTTTTGTTTTATTTGTGGCACGGCACATGACAACATTTCCCTTTAAAATTTGGTTTTAAAGGGATAGGGATTAGTTTGCCCAAAAATGAAAATTATCCCATGATTTACTCACCCTCAAGCCATCCTGGGTGTATATGAGGTGTATATCTTCTTTCAGATGAACACAATTGGAGATATATTTAAATATCCTTTGTCCTCCAAGGTTCACAATGGTTGTGAATGGGGGGCCGTGTTTTGAAGCCAAAAATAATGCATCCATCCATGAAAAAAGTAATCCATACGCCTCTCGTGGTTCAAACAAATAGGGCTGGGCAACAAATTTAAGCTCCTCTTCTCTTATATCGAAATCCTCCGACATTTCTCTTTAAAAATGATCGTTTTAGACTTATAATTCGTGACCGGTGATTTGTTTTGCTGTATCCTCTGCGCCTCCGCGTTCATCATTACGTTGTGCGTCAGGTCAAAGGATACAAGTCAACTTGCATATTCTGCGTACGGTCGTCCACCGGAAGCTAGTTATGTAACCTGCAGAGTTCAAAATATGGCCCCCCATTCAGAACCATTATAAACCTTGGAGGACTAATGATATTTTTTTAAATATATCTCCGATTGTGTTCGTCTGAAAGAAGAACACCTAGGATGGCTTGAGGGTGAGGAAATCATGGGACAATTTTCATTTTTGGGTGAACTATCCTTTTAATGCACAAAACTCTGAATTATTTCCCAGTCATCAAACTTAATTTGTTTTTGTCATTGCACTGTATCAGTTTATGAATGTTGTAAATCCATATAGCAAAGTCTAATGAAATAGCTTCAATGTGAGAAATGAGAGAGAGCAACAAATAACTTTTAAAACATTCATATTACTGTTCTGATTCTCTCCAGTGTACATCTGTAGCCCCTGGTGGTCATAATTGAGAATGCTAGCCAGATGCTTCAACAAAACATGTTTGATTTGGCTACAGGAACAAATGACAGGTCTTTCACTTCCGCTCTCTTTCCGATTGCCCCACAGTCACCTTGCATTTGTTAAGAACTACACTACTGATGTACACTACTTTTATTCATAAAGCATTGCTTACCCATAAAAAGATCATGAGAATAGCTGAGCAGAAAGCTGCTTATTCACATGCAAATAGTATGCCTTTATTCTGTTCAAAGACCCTCTGACCCTTTTGAATTCTGATGAATTGCACTGAAAGAAAGTGCATATGGGTTGTTTTACTTAACTGTTTATATATATATACACACACACACACACACACACACACACACACACACATATATATATATATATATATGTGTGTATGTGTAAAAAAAAATGTGATGACCCAACAAAATTATGTTTTGTTTTGTTGTAATTCATAATCAGTTTTTGTTTAATTCATCTACTTCTTCATATCAAAGTGCAGTTTCGTGTTCCTGTTCAAGCCTCGAACTGGGCAGAGGATTTTTAGTTCCCAGCATGCATATTTAATGTGTTTTTGAGCAAGATGAGAAAAGGAGGAGACTTGTTAGTGTTTAATGTCCTGTTATGTTATGTTGGGATTTCTACAAGAGATTCTGTGATGTAGATTTTTGGACTGCTTAGGATGAGGATGAGCTAATAGAAATGAAGATCATCATCAATGCTGCTTTAAACAAAGAGAACATATTTAAAAGAACTGTTGAGTCATGACGTCTATTTGTAGGCCAACTCAAAAGGCTATTCACCATGAGTTCCCTCGGGAATCTCATTTAGAATAGCGGTTTTCTGATATGAATAAAAATCAGGCAAACACGAAAGTCTCTTCAGGTAAAGGTTACTTACTCTGTTTTACTAATCACAATCCAATGGCCTTAAAATGCAAATTCTTCAAATTATGAGTTTAATATAGTGGCTAAATGTTGTCCATCAATGTAATGAACATCCATGCAGCTAATGTACGCCGGGGGTTTCTTTCTGGGGCTGATAGGGGAGTGGCGATGGGTGTTCGGGGAGTGGTCGCAATGAGCCCCACTCTTTCCCATACTCCTCCATCACAGCTTGATGTTGGCTGAAGTAAACAGAAGACCATTGGCTGTTCAGAGTCCCTCAAGCGCTGTAATGAATATGTAAACACCGCTTCCCAAGTTTCTTGGACTAACGGTGCAATCGGACAGTATTATCCATGTGTCTGGAGGGCTTCATTTCTTTTAATTAGCCAAGCTTTGAGAGGTTAAAGTGTGTTCAGATCTCCCAACTGACCGGCAGCGCTTAATTTGAAACGCAAAGTGTGGATTGATGGAGGCGTCTTTGAAACACTGAGAGCGGGAACAACATTGTGTTTAAATCCAGCAACTGAGTGTATCAGTGAATGTGTATCTGAGTGGAGAACACTGTAGCGGAGTTGCTGTTTGCCGGCTTTCTTTGTGTTGCTCTTCTCCAAGCATGCTTGAACCTCGCAGCGCTGGAGCAGTTTGAACATCGCCAAACCTCAACATCCCAAAACTATGGCCAGCGACCACTGCTTATAGAAGAGGATTACTAAAACTCCCTAAAACACCCTTTTACCCTTTCTCTGTCCCCCTGAGCTGCATTAAACCCGCGTTGTTCACCGCGTCGCTCTCATTCATCGCGCCTGGATTGTTAAAGGACAAGTAAAAAATTGCGCCCTTTTCATAGAGCAGCGCTTCGCCGAGAGGAAACATGGATGTATTTTATCCGTCTGCCGGAGGGAATTCTATTCCTGGAGATCCACAGAACCTGGATTTTTCCCACTGCCTGGGATACTACAACTACAACAAGGTGGGAGACGCTGTTTAAAGCCCTGAGCTGGTGTTTCCAAACTAGGAGCGCAAAGTTGATTCTCTGTTTGGTTCAGTAGGTTTTAAATGGCGAGCGGTGTAGTCTTTTCTGCGACCGTATACTTGTTTTCAACCAATGTAAGTTAGATAAGGTAACTCTGGAGAGGTTTATTGAAAGGGTCGCGTTGTTTTCAGTGATTTTACTTCGTAAAGCACCATTCAGAGCAGGTGGAAGAGCTACAGCCAAACACGCTCACTTGTGGCAAGCCAATTTAACATTTATTCTTTAAGATTAAACAGTATCTGTTTTATATAACTAGTTCTTCTTTTTAAATAACAAGTAGTCCAATAGTGACTTATGACTAATAGTATATCAGTTTCACTAGTAACTATTCTGTTCACTAGCTAATGATACTTTGCTACTCGATATGAAAAGGAACTATTCTATTGCTTCTAGTAACAAAATGCAAATTTATGTCTGTCTCTGTTCTTATTGTTACTGGTACCTATTCCAGTACCAATACCAGTACTTATGTATTGGATACTAGTACTTATCTATGAAACGCTTGTAAAATGTCTTATCTTTCAAGTTACAATAGCTTTTTTTTTGTCGTATATGACTCCTCAGAAGACCTACTTTATAGTTTAAATAAAATCTTACTAGTAAAAATTAGTTTGCATTTTAGTGTCTATTCAGTTTCTACTAGGAAAACTGGTGATTAATAGCAAAGGGAGGATAGTAAAGTAACATGTAATGAATAGCTCTAGTGAAACCGACAGAGATATTAGTCATTATTAGTTTATTTGCTAGTAATTTAAAAATGACAACACAAAAATAGTTAAGGAATAAATGTTAAATGGCTTGCCATATTCCCCATTCTTTCTGTTTCCAGTTTCTTAGTCCTCTGTTATTTTCCTTGAACAGTTTTGGGTCAGCCAATGTTAAACAATTTAGAGCGATTTGGCACAAGTGACAACCCCACTTTGTCCTTGTCACATCCTTTTTGACTGTAAGTTAGTTCCAAAGTCTCACACGTCTATAGATTTAGTAATGACTCTAATAAAGCAGAGTGATACATGCCTTCAGCAGTTAAATAAGACTTTCAGACAAAAGGCTGTCAGTGTTAAAGGACAATGCATGAATTGTGCTGCCTTACAGACTCTGCTTGATATGACAGGAATGTTTTTATTTGCTCCTAGGGGAACAGTTCTGTGATTACAGGATTTTTGCCCTCCCAACAAATGTTGTTGTTTAGTAACTCACAAAAGTATCAAACACAATCATATATATATTTTTTTGATGGCATGTGCTCTCTGTGTTAGAGGAGCTTGACTTTGTTTATACAACTTTACCATCAGAGACTACATTATTTTGACCCTATGATAAATAGTGTCAGAATTGTCAGTTAAGTCAAAGTGATACAGTAATAGATTGCAAATCTGCTTTATTGTAAAAAAAAAAAAAAGGTTTCTCTGCCATTTCCTGTTCCAACTTATTTGAGTTATATGTTTTTAACATATACAAGGGGTGGGGAACTCCGGAGAGCCACAGTCCTGCAGAGTTCAGCTCCAACCCTGATAAAAACTCACCTGCCTGTAGCTTCCTAGTAACCCTAGCTTGTTCAGGTGTGTTTGATTATGGTTGCAGGACTGTGGCTCTTCAGCGCCAACGTTCGCCACCCCTGACATATACCATAGTTTGCATATAAAAAGTTTTTGTTTTGATCATTGAGTCTTTGAAGCTAACTTGCCTGCACTTCTACGTTGTTTATCACCTGCCAACACAGTTAAATGAAGACTGATAAATCTAAAGCATAAGTGAAGTTTTAACTGCCAGCCTTAACATAACTTAATGCTGTTTTAATTAGCTTATATGAAGTACAGTGTTAATAATGTCACTGCAAATACCATGGCTCAGAATAAAGCACTAGAACCATATTTACTACAGTATTTACCATCAGTGGCAGTGTCCAGTCATTTTTAGAGGTGCTCAGATTGTGTTTTGAGAACAGAGTTTTCCATAGATAAGCAATGCACACATTATTTGGAGCACTATGATAGTAAGATAGTAAGAATATCTCTATCTCTTATGATATTTTACGATTTTGTTTTTTGTTGTGACAACATATAGTTTTGATTTTGATTGTCATTTTAAATGCATTAGGTTAGTCATCCCACACTTAGGCTCCTGTTCTTACTTGTCTTCCTTTTGCAAAAGTCCTGGTAGATTCAGTCCAATTTTAATGAAGTCCACAGCACACTAACATTGCTTTCAGACATCACATCTTTCTTTATATCTTCAGTAAAAACAAAATGACTGACATAAACTTAATTTGGTAGTGAAATAAAGCCAGAAACCATGTAAGGATGAGATGGAAAAAAGTGGCAGATGGGAGAAATAAAAGGAGCAGGACACTGTAATCATCTCCACTCTGAATGTTCATAATGCAGGTTCAGGTGTATCAAGAAAAAAAAGGACGGTTTGAAACGTTGAAACCAAAATCATAGGCTTTAAAAAGGTCAACGATCACAACTGATTTGCAAACAGTCAAAATATAAGAGGTGTGTCCCATTGACAGTTCTAATAAATGAATCATTTTGAGTGCAGTAACCGATCCGGGTCTGTGGATGTTCTAAAATTGAACTTTAGGGTAACCATTAAAGGCCTGTATCCTTGAGGCAGCTATAAGGGGTCTTGATTTGTGTCTGCAGCCACACTGTATGCAGTGGATTCTGGGTAATGAGTGTGGTTTGTGCAGGAGCATTGGGTTTATGAAGCGAACACATGTGGTAGCAGTCAGTGAAATTTACTAGAAAAGTGTTCCTGATGGCTTAAATAAACCAGTGCTTACATTTGCTGAATGCAACGTGATTTTATTTTTGGCTTTTATATTTATAGTTTAGAGATTTGTGGAGTTTTGAATGACACATTTAAATGATGTTTCTGTTTCTGTTCTGTGTTTGGTCTAGTTTTGGTTTGTATCGATCAACAGTACTTAAATATCAAAGACGGATCTGTCACACTAAACTGAGCCCATGTGCTCGCTTTATAATTTTGTGAGTTTGTGGTAGTATTTACATAATGTCAGGTAAGAGTAATTTGCATCCTAGGTCAATAGTTGTATTTACTCTGATCATTTACAGATGGAGCTTTTTTATTATGCAAAGGCATTAAATTTAACTGATAATTCTGACTGAAAACATTCAAGGTTGTTGCTAAGGAGATAGTTTAATGATTACATGGATAATGAGACTTCACATTTTGGCAGGGAATGTCCGTCTTTCGTTTGGTGGTTGTCAGCATTCCTAACCCTATTCACTCTCTCTCTTTCTCTCTATCCCCCTCTCTCTCTCATGAAAGGCATCATTCAGTTATGCAAGAGATGGATGATTCTCTTTGTCCTGTTGTCCTGGAAATGTTTGTGTGTGTATGCATTTTGAACTTGATATAAACAGATCGCTTTAGAACTGCTGCAAAGTTTTGCACACTAATTCACTCATTGTTTAAATGTAAAAGGCTCAATGTATGTTGTGCAAATTGTACAACAAAACAAAACAAAACCATAAAAGGTTCATATAGTCAACACTGAGGTTTTTTATTATACAAACTCCCTGCAGGGAATGACAAGTTGTGTGGGTTTAGTCAGACTGTTTATAGAACAAATCAGAGATTGTTTTGACATACTAAGTTATTGCAATTTCAAATGACATTTGCTTTCCTTTGATAGCCAACTATCAGTGTTTACACAATTATCTGTCATAACAGTCAGATGTCAGTATATCATTTCTTCACAAATGTTGCTCAGAAATGCACACATTTCTTCCAAAAAAAAAAAGTGAAAATATATTTACTGAAAGAGAAAGTCTGGGTAAAGACAGTACAGGAAGGAAGTCTCGTTAAATGCAAATTTGCAGGGGCCGAAACTGTTATTATAAGGAAATACTGATGTGGGTGACTTGGAAAAAATGTATATTCTGTGAAATATTGCTTTAATTTGCTTTTCTTAAACTATTTATCTTATGTTACATTTTGAGTAACACTCTTAATAAAGACAGAGTCGAGTGAAGGAAATAACTTTTACGTAAACTATTTTTAGGAGCTGGCACTGATCTGATTATGAAGTGTGCACATGAAATTAGTAGATACAACCTCATATAGCAAACCGTACAGACTTTGAAGGATGTAGGTGCTGTTTCATGATCCTGTGCTGAAGACAAAGGCTAGAGGAAATGAAGTGACAGCATTTGAAGATAGCAAATGACAGTGTTGTCTGCATTCAAATGCATGAACTCACTTGTTTACACCCATATAGACTCTCGTCCCTCAGGTATATAGCTTATCAATTCAGGCCTATTGTTGATCCATACAGCAGGGGTTAAATTACTCCCCAAACGTGTTCTTACATTCAGATCTGTGTACAGTGATACAATGAATGTACACAGTAGGTGTCATTACACACATGGACAGGAAGCAGCATAGATCTGATTCATGAGTTTTAATCGATGTAACATAATCCCTCGTTGTAGAGGAAGTGGATACGTGTGTTTGTAGAGATTCTTGAGCAGATTTGTTCTGAATGGTTTCTGGATATTTTTTGTCAAATGTTGCTTGGTGTCAGAAGACGATTTTGGGAGAAAATCTTATAAAAGTCTTATAATTTGTTAAAAGGTCACAAGTGAAGATAGTTTGGCTGTCTGTTTTTGTCCATGCAATGAAAGTCAATGTAGCCCAAAAAGAAAAACAAAACAGAGACTTTTTTTTTTAATATATCTTCTTTTGTGTTCTGCAGAAGAAAGGAAGTCATACAAGTTTGGAATGACATGATGATGAGTAAATGATGATGACAGAATTTTCATTTTTGGGTGAACTATCCCTTTAACTGTCTGATCGACAGCGGAAGAAAATAGCAACTGTTAGTTGATATGTGAACGCTGTGAATGATATAGGGTTTCACTTGCAATCTCCATTCAAGCAACATAGCATTTTGAGAGCAGGAGCACATGTCAGTGTGCAGCGTGTCTAAAATGTTTCTCATTGCTTTTGCCAGGAATACTGATGTAGTTATTGAAATTGGAAAGCTTTCATCAGCATATGATTTCACCAGTATTATATCCTAAAATGGCAAACAGATGCAAAGATTGTCATTTGGAGTTTGGTGTTTGTGGCAGGGTACACATAATCGGCTACTGAGTGTTCAGATCTTGTACTGACACTTAACAAAATGATGCGCCAATCACATTGTGTTTTCGTTCATTTGCGTCTTTAAAGAAGTACTGACCACTTTCTGTCTTGTGGTCTTCTCCTCCCTGTTTCTATTTTCTTGTTCTCTTTTTATTGATCCATTTCTTGAAGTTAACTTGGACATAATGTGATTTTTGCCTCCAGGACCAGAAGTCATTTGATTGTACTAGTTGCATATGACCATGTTGTAACCTACATAGTGCATCTCATTCTGTGCATGGGAAATGTTATCATTCAGTGTAAATAGCAATGTAATTCACTCGAGTCCTCCACAGCTAACCATGAACAATGGCCATCTCGGATACATCAGTGATTGATGAAAGAAAGGTAACCATGCCAGTACAAGCCCCAGGCTCAAGAGCTCATTTCCACTAACCCCTATCAGCATACTCTTTAATAGTGGCTATGATTGATTTAGTAGCTGGCTGATATGATGTTGTGTGCCTGGGCAAATATGTAAATTTGTAGCTGACACACACCATTAGCCAGGCTGGATCATGCTCTGTAAATCATGTCTTTAATCCAGAGGGGGACTCGAGTTACATGACTTGACTCGAGTCTGACTTGAGTCACACATTTAAGGACTTGTGACTTGTTTGACAGAACGAAGAAAATGTCTTGACCCTGTAGGTGATATTTCATTGGAATTATATAAGCAAAGTAAAAAATATGACATTTGATTTACTAATAAAACTAATGTTTATGCATCACACTTGTGCACATTCCTTTTTACTTGGGCATAATTGCATTTATTTGATCATTAATTTATTTACTCATATATTTAATTACTTTCATTATCACGGAAATTACGCACAAACTGTGATTCTGTCATTTGACCATTTTGTGAGCAAAGATGGAGTTGTTGATAAAGAAAAGTGTCATGTTGCAATATTGAAAATATTTCAGTTTTAAACGAAGCCGAGCCAGTGTATATCACACAAGCATTGTGCAAACTTTGCGCTATATGTCAGTGAAGAAGTCTCAAACCCCAGTCAATTATTCACTACAGAAAGTGAAAGTAAAAAATTGACCAAGCTTTTGGCATCTGATGCTGTATTAACGACACATATTCTCTCAAAGATGAATCTACTTCAACATATGCTGATAACAGTATATAACTTTAAGTTATTTTCTTAATATTTCTCTTGTGGCCCATACGTTAGTGAAAAAAATGAGAAGACAAGTATTTTGTGTTAAATAGTTTTTGAAAGTTGTTCTTTGAAATAAAGCTGCTCTTAATTTTAATTGATGACTGATTATTGCAGTGTTGAGACCTAGACTGTTATTATATCACTTTAATTATATGATTCATTGTATAATAGACGATAGACGTAAATGTTTTTAAAACATTTTTAATGAGGAGTAAAATAATCTATCTAATCTTGTATTATCCTATTCTGGTATTATGATGCGCTAAGAAATTATGGCTGGGCAAATAACTGTAATATTTAATAATAATAGTAGCCTAATAATAATATAGTAGCCTATTATTTTTATTAATAATAATAATAATAATAATTTAATACATCCATTGGAAATGCCATATTTGCCAATACCTCTGGCTATCATCGATATACAATATCATCGTCTATCGGCACAACCCTAAATCCATTACGTGCTGTTTCCTGTAAATCTCATTTCCTCCAGTATCACCCTTGTGCCTCATCTGGGTGTTATTCTGGTTTAACTGATGGAGTAAACTTCTGTTTTTGCTGTAAGTGAGAGATGTTTGTGAATGTGTTTGATGAAAGAGTAAAATAATAAATGAAACACGAGGCAACGTAATCCTGTATTTCTACATGTGTGTGTGTGTGTTTAACTGTTTTGTTTTTGTTTTGTTTTTATTGGGAGAGGGAGAGAGAAGGAAGGTGAGACAAAGAAAAAGAAAGGCATCATTGATCCTGAGCTGCTGAAAACTGTCACCAAATCTTCCCCTGAGATTGTGTTGAACAAAGGTTTGATGGCTCCTCTTCAAGACAGGAATGTGCCCCATGCTAAGGGCACAGCACATCTGACAACACATTGTGCCGATGCCAGTCAGCTATGTGGAGAGGGTTTAGCATGTCCTCCTTCTTTTATTAGGATCCCAGCAGAAATTCTGATTCTCATCCTGTTCCAAAACACTTCTCAAATCTTATTTTAACAAAACAAAGGGTGCCAATCTGGAATGCTGATCACTCAGAAGATATTCCAGTTATGACAATGGTTTCCGAAAAGAGAGAAGGGAAACTTTTCCATGCATTGTTTTAGTTTGATGGGGACACCAAACATCTCTGTCATGATGAGTGAGGAAAGTCTTAGAAAGTATTGCTACATTTTTTCCCACTTCTTTTGGGGTTGTATTTGTGCAGAGAATATTTAATGGTCACATATCAATGTATTATTTATACAGAAATCTTGACTAACAGCTTTGTATATTGCATGTTTATGCGTGTACGTTTCTAATTTGTTTTTCAAAAGGAGTTAAGTTACGATGAAATGGAAGTAGCGACAGTTCTTTTCTTCTGCATTGTGACATATATATGAGTGAAACAGAAGGGTGGGACTTGATTTTGTCCATCAGGAAGTGATTGGCTCATTGTGGTTTGCTATTGCTGTGANGGACTCTTTTCATCAGATGTTGATTAGATGAGGTAGATCTGAATGTGAGCTTGCAGGCGATTGTAAAAAGGGTTAAAGTGGTTAACACAGGTTTAAGTGGACAAAATGAGTGCAGAAGTCTGGTATACATCACCACAGAGAAGACTGTTGTTTCACCAAAAGATCAAGTTAGGTAATTTTAATTAAAATTACAAGGCCAAAAAAATATGCATGGGTGAGTCATTCATAATAAAATCAATAACCTGCTTTTAGAAAAAAAGAAATGAATGAACTTTCTAGGGCTGCCCTCGACTAAAGATTTTTCTGGTCGACTAGTAGTTATTCATTTTAAGCGATTAGTCAACTAATCGCACGTTTATTAATCAATCATATAATTTATAATAAAGAGTCTTTAATGCCTACATAGCATAATCAGCACTCAAGCACATGCATAAAGCTTGCCATGGCGCACGTGCAGAAGTAATGATTATGAATGTGGCGTGGAAAAACAGCCAGGAGACTGCTTTAACATTTTAATAATCAATTAATAAACTAGTGTTTTCTGTATTTTCGGCTACAGTCATGAAGTTGTATTGGATGTAATGGATGTACCTATATGCATGTTTCATACATATTACATAATCTGAGAATATTTGTTTCCCATTTGAATTGGTTCATTTGATCGTAGACATTTCGCTTTCTATAGATATATTTTTCATGTCTGTGAGGCAAGTTTACATGGAGTTTCGGTTCTTTTTTTCTTTTTTTGGCGCGCTCAAGTTCACAGAGAGAGACGGCAGAAAGCGCACCCTGTGTGCCTTCATTATTTTACAACAGCACAACGTTTTGATGTTATTGTAAGTGTACACATATAAAAGTAGACTCTTCACAGATTCAAAAGATGTATTATTCTTATCTGTATGGCCAAAAATGACAGAGTATTTTAAGTGCAAGTGATCACACCGGCACCTCCGTGTTAGCTGTCATGCAGTAACCGCGCTACTATTCAGCTTTCACACTCCACATAACCACTTGAATAGCCTACATAAAGTTGCTACTACTTACATGTTTCAGGTGATAAGCCAACTTTGAGGTGGATATTTAACGATTAGTCGACTATATTTTGATTTCATGGTGTCTTGATCTGACATTTTCTTTTGAACATGAAAATGCTGTTTAATGTGACAAGTCTCAGCCAATAAGAAGATATTTAATTTACAATTATGTGGATTTTGGACCAATGATATTTCATGGTGGGTGGGGCTAACCTGCACAGTAGAATTTCTTGTTGCTTGTCATGGTTGTGGTTGGTTAGACAGAAAATTAGATTCACACAAGAGATAACTTTTATCTCTTGTCGTTTTATCACATTAGAACACGGTGTACAAGAGAACATCTATCTGAATTTATATTGAGCTTTATATAGCTCTTCAAGAGTAGTGTTTCAGAGATTATAATTGCACTAATGATTGCTCCCATTTCCTTTAACCTTTTATACATCATTAAAGCTAAAAGGACGTAGAGGAAACAGACTATTTAAAGAACAGTCTGGAAAGTGTATGTTCATGGCCCTACAAAGTATATTTTGGTCTCTCAAAGCTCTCACAAGCTTTGTCCTGCTTCTCTGAAGTTATCGACCTCTCAGGCTTATTGCAGGGATATTTTCAGTGACCTAAAAACAGCTTTTGCTCTGAATCAAGCTGTTTCTAAAGATCCACTTGGTACTCCATAAGCATAGTGCAATAGACTGTTTTCTAATTGCCTTATGGTTAAAACAGCTACTTTTACTTTTCAAAAGTTTCTCTATGTACACTACAGTTAGAGTACTATCTTATCTATCTAAAACGGGGGGGTGGGATGTTATAAAAAGGGGGGTGTGGCAAGGCTAAGTGATAGTGTACAGTAAGCAGATTGTTGCGCAAAAGAAACCTCTTCAGGGTGATTCAGGGTGCTACTTGCCACATGAGTAAATAATTGAATGCAATATATTAATTTGACATATTTTATTACCTCAAGATGACTCACAGTACCCACTTGAGCGGTCTGTTATCAGTTTTAGCGCTTGTTGTCTTGAAATACCGCGATTTGATGTATCAGAATTGAGTATTGTAGGGAGCCATGTTAAAATATAAATAGTTACCTTTTAAATATAAATAGGTTTTGCACCAAGCATGGACAAGTTTATGAAAGGACTGTCATTGTCTGCTTATGCCAGGTAAGCAAAAGCAGACAATGAATCTACTCCAAAAATTACTATTACCAAAACAACTCATCTACACCAGACGAGAGCAGCATGATGCGACAAAAGCAAATAAGACCCATTGTAATCAAGGATGCTTTCTACACTGGATGTGGCACGCCAAACCCCCGAGAGTAAACTGATGCAATGTTCTATTTCTGATGTACTCCAGCACTCGCGTCCAGTAGTGTGTCACGTCCAAGCTAGGGCTGGGCGATATATCGCATGCGATTGTCACGCGCATTTCGTCAGTAAAGCCGGTTCCCTGATTACCGCTAAATCACCATCACCTGCTTTCAAATGGAGCGCCATTTAATAGACAGAACCGTAGATCACTTTCAAGCTACGCAATATCGCGTTCATTATCGAAGGCGATTCATCTGCGATAATGAACGCGATATTGCGTAGCTTGTCAGTGATCTACGGTTCTGTCTATTAAATGGCGCTCCATTTGAAAGCAGGTGATGGTGATTTAGCGGTGTAGACATGGTGAAAAGACAAGAAAATATGATGAGGCATACATATCTCACCCTCAGATTCACCAGTACAACGGTGGGTAATGAAGAGAAACCACTGTGCCTCAGAATATTAGGTGCTTCTTCAGACAGCCGAACAATTTAAGATGCCACTTAGAGACTTCACATCACAAACACAAAGACAAGCCCGTTGAAGTTGACAAGTTGTACTACTTTATTAAATACAAAGTTTCAAATAAATCCTATAGTATTTTGCTTTAAAATATATAAAAAAAATTGTCTACAAAAGGGAGGCCTGGCAGAAAAAGTTAGGAAACCACTGAAATAATCCAGTAGTCTCAGCATTTAATCAACTCGAGCTCTTCTAATAGACTAAAACACTTTTGATTGTTATTTCATACTGAGAGTAACATAAGTCTCCACATATTAAATCATTTGTGACAAAGAGGTACAGTGTCAATTATTCATTTGATGAAGACTATTTGGTTTTCATCAAACTCCTTTTTTTATAGCCTTTCGCAGAAGTGAATAGTGACAGAAAAAGGGGAAGAGAGAATCTCATTATTATAACTGAAGAATGATGCTTCAGATAACACGTGTCAGATAATAATATAAAATCATACTGCAGTGCTTCTGTTAGTCCTTTGTCAGGTTGCGCCACACATTCCCAGAATGCCCTGCGGCTCCAGGTTGTCCTGTATGAACTGACAAAGACAGCAGGTGTGCAAATACTAGTAAGGCTCGCTGAGCAAAGAGTTCAGATAGTGGGGGTAAACAAAAGACTCATTTGAATGAGCAAACAGAACACATATTGAAATGACTCGTATGAGTAACAACATGGATAGACATAGAAGACTTCCTTTAGAGCTCTGTTACATTACATTATTAGTTCTTTCTTTCTTTCTTTCTTTCTTTCTTTCTTTCTTTCTTTCTTTCTTTCTTTCTTTCTTTCTTTCTTTCTTTCTGTCTTTCTTTCTTTCTGTCTTTCTTTCTTTCTGTCTTTCTTTCTGTCTTTCTTTCTTTCTGTCTTTCTTTCTTTCTCTCTCAACTTGAAATTCAGTTGGATTTTAAAACCAGTAAGGTGATTATATGCAGCTGGAGACAGTGTTATGGAAATCAGGGACAAATGTATGTTTGCTATTAGCTTAAAAAAGGTCATCAGTTACTGACACTATGGCTAACTCCTGCCCTATTTTCCCACAAGTTAGCTGGGTAACTTTTAAATGGATTCTGGATTTTAATTGGATCTTTTATAGAGTTGCATTAGACTGATAAGAAAAAAAAAATCCTTTGTTTTGCATGAGAATGTAATTCACTGTAATTTATGTTAAATAAAATTGTTTGGCCATGTAAACTTTGGCTTTACAGTGTACTCTCACTCTGCCGTACCTTGTTCAGAACAGATTTGTTTTTTTCTTATGTTTACATTTAGCACTTCACAAAAATTGGATTGTTAGCATGTTGATTCACAGCTGTTCCTTTGGACTCGTTCGACCCAGTTACTTACATTGTCAAAGCCGAGGAGGACCCGCCATTGTCTCCCATGCCTGAGGCAGTACAGGAGCATGGTTTTGTTCTGTAGCGGCGCATTGCTCCAAGGGCACTGATTTCCAAAGGCTGGCAGCTTGTGCTGACATGCCGACTCATTTAAATTGTGCTTGACAGAACAACCCAGGGCAATTAATCATTTGACTAGCATGTGGAATGATGCTGTATCACAGGCAGAGGAGAGAGAAAAGGACCTCTCACACATTTGCTCTTCCTATCCGATTCGCCAACCATGAAATTGTTATCATGTCCATGACAGCGTATTTTCCCTCATAATAAAAATCTGCTCCGTACAGAGGATCTCTTCTTCTCATTAAGACAGGGCAATGGACATTCATTTGCTGCCACTTATATCTTAACACATTAAGACATATGTTTTCTGTTTGATGCTAGATGAAGACAAGGTTCTGCCAGAGGGAAGAATGATAAAAAAAGAAATAAAAGGAGTTAAAAAAGTTTGATGCTGTTAGTTTTTCATAGACACCAACCATATGGTTTGCGTCACTGCTGAGCCAGCTGCTGATATTTATTTCATATGCATATTAAAACTGGAGAGTGAATGCTTTGTAGACGGTTTCCAAAAATTGTACAGTGATTGCTTCATTGCTGATGGGTCTTTTATAAGCCTCAGAGGAATCCTTGAGAGAAACACCAGTCTGCACTCTCTGCTAAAGTGTGATTGAATGTTGCATTTAGCCTCTAATAAAGTTCTATTGGAGACTTCAGCAGCTGGCTCCCATCTGGAGTTTTTTCTGTGTATGTGTGTATAATAAGCTTTTTCTGTGTATGTGTATATTGGGGGTGAGAAGCTTTTATTTAAATATATTTAGGTATATTTATGAAGCAACTCCATTTTGCTAAATGAAATTTGATTAGTGGAATATTTTGGGTAAGATGGTGTTATGTGAAAAGCTCTCAAGAGTTGTGCCACAGAAGCTGGATGGCTACAAGGAGGACCTTTACAGGGTTCACTGATGTCTAAGGCATGGCATTTGGTTGAAACCAATGTTTTTCAATGAAAAGGAATAAACAGTAGAGATTTGTAACTCGTACTAACAAACCAGGCTCTTGGACTTTTCATGACACCTTCATAGTAAAATGTCCAGTAAGTGGGGCTAAAAATTGTATCCAAAGCAGATGAATGTGAATCTGGAAGTGCTTATTACGCTAGTTGTTTTACGTATTGGTAGTTTGAAATTAAATGTCTGATGAGTGGTGCTGAAAGCGTTAATTCATGTTTGAAAATAACATACAACCTACACTAAGCCTAGCCAAAAGTGTTAACAGAAGCAAACACGAAATAAAAACACATTTGCTGAAGCAACCATGCCATTTTAGCTTGCTTTATGGGACTCATACCCAAGCGCTTCCCATTGCAAGAGTAATGCTGTACCAGGTGAACTACCGAGGAAGGTTACTGTCAGAAAAGCCATATGGTGTTGGTTATGTGATGCTAACATAAAATGTATTAGTTTACAAATCATGCAATATGATTTGAGTATTTTGAGGTCATAACATAGTATTGTTCAAAGAACCACTTTAAAATACTTTATTAATAGATAATCTGCCCCTGTAGACACAGTTTGTCTGAAAATTGAATAAAAGTTGTTGGTGTTTTACTGCCACTTGTCTTTATTTCACCTGGAAACTGCAGTGAATTGTTTGTATGTATATTTTTGAAGTTTTGAAAGCATGTAGGTAAAGGCATGTTTTCCCCATGAGTCTATCTTGGGGACTAATGTGTAAAAATTAGGGATGCACCTAAATTCTGGTGGCCGAAAATGGCATTTTCTGTTTTCCGATAGAGAATATGTATGCAGAGAAGAGAAAATATATGCCGCCCCGCCCCTCAGTGTTCAGTGCTCTGGTTTCATGCTTTCTCTAGCCGTTATAACTGCAAGGTGTGATACTCTGTTCAATATTCTGCTCTATGCTAAGGGTGTAACTGATTGTAGTTGATCAGTGATCCGTGCAGACCAGGCCCCACGGTTCGGCACGCATGTGTTTTGCGGATTAATTACTAAGTTTTACCATCAAATCGGTACTCGCAAATCTTGAATTACAGTGAATTGATTCCTCTTTTTGCATTTTGATGCGCTTGAACGGACACATACACACAAAATTGTCAAGATACCACTCGAGAAAGAAATCGGATGTGTATCATTATATTGGATCCGGGTATTCGGTCCTAAAGTGACAGCAACCTATAAATACCTGCTGCTAAGTCAATGTTAATAAAACAACAAAACACAGCTTTAACAAATATTAATCTATATTTAATTTATACAGTGAACAATAGTGTTATTTTACATTTAGGCTTAATTATTACATGTATATTACAAATACACTATATTGCCAAAAGTATTGGGACACCCCTTCAAATCATTGAATTCAGGTGTTCACTTCCAATCACTTCCATGGCCACAGGTGTATAAAATCAAGCAGACTCTATGAACATTTGTGAAAGAATGGGTCACTCTCAGGAGCTCAGAGAATTCAAGCGTGGTACCGTGATAGGTTGCCACCTGTGCAATAAGTCCATCCTTGAAATTTCCTCACTACTAAATATTCCACGGTCAACTGTTAGTGGTATCATAACAGAGTGGAAGCAGTTGGGAACAACATCAACTCAGCCACGAAGTGGTAGGCCACGTAAAGTCACAGAGCGATCAGCGCATGCTGAGGTGCACAGAAGTCGCCAACTTTCTGCAGAGTCAATAGCTACAAACCTCTAAACTTCGTGTGGATTAGCTCAAGAACAGTGCATAGAGAGCTTCATGGAATGGGTTTCCATGGCCAAGTGCAAGGCAAAGCGTCAGATGCAGTGGTGTAAAGCACGCCGCCACTGGACTCTAGAGCAGTGGAGACGTGTTCTTTGGAGTGACGAATCACGCTTCTCTGTCTGGCAATTAGATGGACGAGTCTTGGTTTGGCGGCTGACCTCAACCCCATAGAACACCTTTGGGATGAATTAGAGCGGAGACTGCGAGCCAGGCCTTCTCGCCAACATCACTGCCTGACCTCACAAATGCGCTTCTAGAAGAATGGCCAAAAATTCCCGTAAACACACTCCTAAACCTTGTGGAAAGCCTTCCCAGAAGAGTTGAAGCTGTTATAGCTGCAAAGGGTGGGTCAACTCCATATTTAACCCTACGGATTAAGAATGGGATGCGTAAAGGCAGGCGTCCCAAAACTTTTGGCAATATAGTGTATATATTAATATTAATGCAATTATACACAAATAAGAGAATTTTAAAAATAAGAAATAAATAATAACTTTTAAAAAGCGGTTTCGGTTTTCAGCCAAGTGCATTCTGAATTTTCGGTTTCGGTCCAGAATTTTCATTTCGATGCATCCCTAGTAAAATGTATGATTGAATAACGAAATAGTTTTAGATATAAATGTGGTCTTATTTCACTTTGGTTGTTCAGCATACAGATGCAGGTGCTGTTGTTCTCAGATGCAAATACTTGGAAATGAAAACTTTTAAATGCATCAGTAGGAAGGAGACCAGAGGGGTTAAACAGGATGATTCAGTCTGTAACTCATCACTTTGATGCACTTTGATTCTTTTAATACACTTAATCTACTGTTGTACACTTTTCATTATTAGCTTGAATACTTTTTTCTATACCTGAGGTAATCTATATTAATTCATTGAGATTTAGCATTATGAAAATTTCTAATAGTTAACAGCTAATGAAAGTGTTCAAAAAATAGTCAAATGACTTGAGTAGTGCTTTGCTCAGTGTTTAGGAAGAAACTCTGTGGCCTCCAAAGTGAAAAGACTTGTCTTGTATCAATAAGGATCCCTTGATGTGATGCAGTATTGTTTTGGTTCTGTGTAATAGTTCTTAATCATTTATAAAAAAAATAAAAAAATAAAAAAATCAGCTTGATTGCTTACAGTTTAAAGTGTTTCACTTAAGTTTCAAATCCCTTCTAAACTTCCAAATGTACAAATGACATTCTCAGGATTTAATTACACTATTTTGGAGCGGTTAACACATTTATTCGATTTTGACATTTATAAGTGTTTCACTCTGTTCTGTGTGGTTTCTAAAAACTGACCTTTTGAAGCTTATTGGAACTGTTCACACTCACAAATATCCATAGCAGAGCATGCATTACTCAGTAAATGGAGATGGATAATCTTTACAAATAATGTGTGACACTTTGGCTCTGTAGCACTTTCAATATTGTTATATTTCTTTGAGAGATTCAACATAGCAGCCAATTTCTTTTCGAGGTGGGACTAGCAGTTGTTCTAACCAATGTCAGATTGGCAACGTGTTTGGAGAAAGTTATTGAAAAGGGTCATTGGTTGCTGCTAGTTGTGCAGAAATTAAACACTTCACCCTCAGTAAACTTCCTTTCTGTTTCAATGCTTGACTGTGAGTTTTATATGAACGTACAGTTGGTCCACTTGTACGCTGCTGTAGGGGTCACTAGATGTTGCTGCAGTGTTAGCATCTGTTCGCTTAAACCGCTGGACAGTGCGCTCTAGAGTCTTACGCTCTGTAAAACCCCCAATGGTAGATTGTTTTAGGATCATTACCCCTCTCACTCACCCTGATAAAGCCTGTATGAGAGCATTCATCTCCCCATGCTCCTCTGAGCCACGTCAAACCCCCGGAGACTGAAATCTCCAAAGCTCTGTTTACACAGGGGCTCAATCCACTCCTAAGCTCAACTGGCCTCACAGAGCACTGCGGTGTAAAAGAAGGCCATGATCACTTCTAATTAAGCATCAGGGTGGAGTCCAAGCTGTTTGACATCCCCCAGTTTGAACGGCCATTTTGTTCTGCGCCAGTAGGGAGTGAATGAATTGTTATCAGTGTAATCTTTGTGGGTTGAGCATATAAACAATGTCTCTTCAGTATAGTAAGAATATAGTGCTGCTCGGTCTGTGTTAAATGACTGGCAGTGCTGTGTTCATATAGGGATCTGATTTGGCTGTATAGGTTTTCACTGCCTTGGCATGTGAGACCTCTATGCTTAACATCTTTGTTCTCAATCCAGTGGTGCCGTAGGATACGATCTACTTGTGCGACGTTCCTCGAAAAGGTTGCTAAGCTATCTTCTCTTTATACGAGAGAGAGCTAGAGAGTGTTTGGCCCCCTGTCTAACTGAGGCTAAAGGGCTGCAGAGGAGAGCTGTGATATTTGAAGTAATTCACAAGTGCATGTGTTCGCACATTAGTGGGATGCAGTCGGACAGCCACAAGGTTGAGAGCTAATTACAGCATTTAAAGCCTATCAGTTCCATGTGATTGCTGCTTGTGCTGGGTAAACGGCTTTTATTTGGTATGCTGTGGAAGTTTCCCCTCACAGCGAGGGCTCTGTGGCAGCAAATTATTTTCATCTTAATTGCATGTAGGTGGAGACATGAAATAATGGGGCATATTTGTGTTCAATCTGCTGTGTTTTCATTACATTGTGGAGGAAAACATTGTTAGCGGGAGTTAATTAACAAATATGAGTAATTGCTCTATACTCATATTTATCACTAGTGTGTTCGCAACAGGCAGGCCTGAAGCGCTAACGACAAAGTGCTACATAAATCAAAGTGCTTTTCTTTGCCAAAGCAGAGCCCTTGGGAGGTACCTTAGAGCTTAATTAGAATCTAGAAGGATTTTGTTTTAAGTGTGAGGTGAGCAAGCACTTGAATAACAATGATAAATTAGGCCCCAGAGCATTGCCTGTATGTTTTGGACCACGCGTGCAATGTTATATCCTATTTCTATACAATTCATAAAGTGTGATGGCAGAGGCGCTGCGCCAGACGTTCTGCCGGCTCTGTCGATTTGATGAGATAGATTAATGCAGGTATTGCTGTTACTGGCAGAAAAGTTTACTGAAATGATGCCAGAGTGTTCACTCCAGAATTACCCAGATGGGATTACGTGGACTATTCAGATTTTACGAGGCCGTTTAGAATATTTTTCTTGTCACAGAGTAATACGAAGGGATGCTTAATGTTGTGCTTCACTGTCAGTCATAATTCAGCGATTTGGCAGACTAAAATATTTGTCATCCAGCATATTTGTGGTCAGCCAATAAAGTGTTCATTTTTGATTCCTGATGAGAAATTACTGTGTAACCTTATAAGTTTTCTGTTTCATCAGTTATTTTTCAGTTTTCAGTTGTTTGTTCTTTTTTTTTTTAGAAAACTTCATGGTTGGATTATTTTTTTAATAAACTTGTTCATAAAAAGTTATTCATATTTGAAAAAAAAGCATGATGATATGTAGGCAATGTTCTCAAAATCAAATAATTTACTTATATATTGTTACTGTACTGAAGCAAATTGTTAATTTATCTTCTGGGAAATATTTACTTTCTATTAATGTATTCTTTTTGTATTTATTATTAATTATTAATAATGTATTTTATTAATGTTAGATTTATAAACCAAGTTATTATTATAAAAAAAAAAAAAAAATGAATAAAATAAATTTTTATAATGCTTTTCATAATAAATGTAATTCCAGAGCAGTTTACAATGAACTTTGACTAAAAAATACATACATTTTATCTCACATTTTCTGCAGACCCCCGAGAATCTTCCAGTTTGAAAACCCTTGAACTAACCAGTCAGGTCACCAACATTTTAGAGCACTCACGGAAAGACGACTTTCATCATTTAGCCACTGAAAGGAGCAGAGTGGTCTCATGCACACATACAGAAAGCATGTTGTTTATGTGAAGGACTGTGTATTGCCACATAGTGCCAATTGAAGGCTTCTGTTGCACTACCACAGAAGGTGCACTAAATGTTGTCTGCGGATTTAAAAAAAAAATAGTATGCTGAGTGAAAAGACTTGTCTGACAGACACTTGTGTGATTCTTGATTACAGTCATACTGATACTCTGTGGACATGCATATGGACTGCCTGCCTGTCTTGGCACCAGATTTAGCCATCTGGCCTCAATTATGCTTTAAACATGCTTTGTTGTACATGACAAGTCCACACTGACAGCGAGTCTGCCAGTGTTTAAACGTCATGCCTCTGGCTACGATTATACTCAATCAGTCATTCTGATTTTAATTGGAATGGTTGAGGATGAGTGGGAGACGTGAATGAAAATAAAACTGTCTTCATCTCTGCTGTGGTCAATTTGGAGGTTTTAAGAGTAGCTGTGCAGTAGAAGAAGAAAAGATGCTCAAGCTGATTGGAATTGAAATCTCTACTTTACAAAGAAGAGTGTCCTGCATTATCCTTTGAAATGAAACCATTTTTACATGTTTATCTTTGCTAAGTCCCTCTGAAATGGTTTATTTTAGATCAGGGGTCAGCAACCTAATGGCACGTGAAGGGATCATCACAGAAGTGTGCACCTCTGGTCATGCGAATGGTTTGTCGGATCTGCACATGCATGTTATAATCTCACAGTTTAATAGTATTTATAGCTCCTAAATGAATAAAACGGGCTGTGCGACTATGAGGAATGATTACCTCGAAATGTACGTCTGTATGCAAGTTCGAGGGAATACCAAGTTCTGTCATGAAACTCTACTGTAGATGGCGCAGGCTGATGGTTCCTTAACGCAACCTGCTGTCAGTTACATTAACTTCACAGCACAAGCTGATTGGTTTCTGTTGCATCTGTAGCCAATGACCTTGCTGCTCAACATAAATAGTTGGTCGGTGTTTACTGTAGCAGTCTGCAGCGCGTTTTTGAAGTTCCTTTGAAATCCTTCTTGTTTCCCAGCTCTACCTGTATAGTTCTACTATGGGTAATTTCATATATGCTATTTGTAAAGCAGCAGTATGTCTTACATGCTCACAGAAATGTGTCTGTGTTAGGGCTGCACGATTAATCGCATGCGATTGTCATGCGTGTCTTGTCAGAAAAGCTGGCTACGCAATATCGCGTTCATAACCGCATGCGATTCATCTGCGATTATGAACGCAATGTTGCGTAGCTTGTCCGCGAACTACGGCTCTGTATATTAAGTGCCGCTCCATTTGAAAGCAGGTGATGGACATTTACCGCTCATCACAGAACCGGCTTTACTGACGAGACACGCATAACAATCTCATGCGATTAATCGTGCAGCCCTAGTCTGTGTATGTATTAGTAGTAGGAAGTCTCTGTACTTGCTCTGCAGCAGCAGCAATAATCAACAGCAGCAGCAGCAGCTTAGCAGATCTATTCCGCCAAGACCAAATACACTGACATTGTCATATTCATTACCAAGCTAAACTCTTCCGAGAGTTGTCATGATAGACCTTTATTTAAATTAATGCATACAACGCTTTAGCTGTTGTCATGTGCCAGTGATTATCCCTTCGCGTGCCAATGTTGCCCCGTTTTAGATCAGTGTTTATGGATATCAGCCAGAAAATGAGCCTTGATCTCTTTTGTGCAAATGAATGACAATTTATTTTCATCATGTTTTTTTTTTTTTTAATCAATTACATCTCCTATTATCTCTTCAGCACCCTAGAAACAGTGGCAGCAGTCTATCTCTCTTTTCTCATCATCCTCAGATACGTTCCATGCCAGAACTTCCCTCTATCTCTTTGCTCTTATAGGCTCGGATTAGCCACTTGCCATTGTCTTCACCAGACCTGCTGTTGCTGTAAATTGGCTGGCTGTGCAGTTGTGAGGTTACTGCTTTCAAAATATCCACGCTAACAGTGTTAGGAGTACACAAGATGTCCCCGAAGACCTCGTCAGATGCAGAGAAATGGGTCAAACACTGACCTAATGAAGACAGATGGAGGTGGACAGTGTCTACATGTGCTGTGGATGATGGTCGGCCTGTGGAATGTTTCGTGTGCTTTGGCCAATCTGTTATTTTAGTCCAGCATTTCTCCCATTTGGCCTGTTACAGAGGTCAGAACTCAAATATAGGATCAGTTATTGACCCCCTTTTCAGACTTTTCACCATAAAATGGGGTAAAATTGCACAATGTCCTTGCGCTGAAAGACTGAGAATTTTTCTGGACCCCAGTCTATAATGGACACAGACAAAGCAAGATGGCTAAATTATTTACATTTTAATTTTATTACATTGTGCACTTAAAAGTTTCGTTGGGGTCAGTTTTTTTGCCATGTACAGTACATTGTGTGATTGACGTGTACATTGATTTCTCCAGTTTACTTACTTGTTTGTTGATGTTGCAGTATTTAATCGCTCAAAATATGATTTCCACAGTCTCTTCTGTTCTTTAAAAAACTTCTTTGTTGCTGAAGATAAGTTCCTTCTCCATCCACACCACATGAAACCCTTTTAATGATGGCACAATTTCAGTAATTCCCAGTTTTATTTCAGTTGGTCTTTGATCTCAGTGCAGTCGCCCTGTCTTCAAGAGTGGAATAATTTTTAGGGCATATATGTGCAAATCCTTAGTGCTCTTTTGTTCCTGGGCTCACCATAATGACCAGAAGTGAATAGAGAAGATTAGGTATTGTAATTCGTTTTTTCATACTTTTTCTTTTGTTTAGTATGCTATGAAGCCTGGAACACGGTTTGTCTTTCATATATGAGCAGGACCTCACTTTCCATATAGCTGTGTGTGAACACACAATAGGTGTAAGCAGTCTGTGTGGCACTAAACCTATAAACTGTTTTCATTATTCAGACTAATTCATATCAACCATGCAGTTAATCTTCCACAACCTGTTGATTGCTTTGTTTCTCGACACATTTCTGGAGGGCGGCCATAACTGTGTTTTCAGAAGGACTCCTGTCAGTGGCGCCAGGCTACACAGCCACAAATTGGAATGTGGCACTGGCCCGGGAATACAGCCAAGATTTAAATTAGACAATAACCTCTGGCCTCTCATGCAGGCTCCTCTCTGCAGCTGTAGGCTGATCCATTTGTTTAATATGGTGGAGTATTCGCTAGAATAATAAGCTGATGTATGAGCCGGCTCTTAACAGTTTGTGTTTCACAGACTTACAGACACTGAACAACTGGCAGGCAGTGCACCCACTGCAGATGTACTCATACAGCAATAAAAGAAATGTACTGTATGTAACACTTGGAGAAATTAGTCATGGAAATGATGAATACAATAGAAAATTCTGCTTTGGAAGTTTCACAGAGAGTTGTTTGGTAATATGAAAATGCATTTAACATTTTTATAGGGTACACTTTTTATTGTGTTATTTTTTTTTAATTATTATTATTATACAGGGCTTGTTGGTACATTCCAAAACCTGAAATGAAATTAGGTGCAAGTCAGCATACATATATAAACTGTGTTCATTTCCATATGGTGGGGGCGTTATATGTGTCTGTGTATAACTGGATGTTCTGTTCTATTGTGGGAATATCTGAAGCCATATCCAGGGTGTTAGCTTTACTGTGGCACAGAGCCAGTGCTGTACCCAGTGAGATCAAAGATGAAGCTTCAGCTAGTCAGTGCTTTCTTTAAAGGTTTTCTGTAAAGATTGAAGTGGAATAGCTGACCTATGACTCCAGCACTGGAAGCTACAGGGGCTGTCATTAATCTGAGGTATTTAGACGAGACAAAACAGGGCCGTTTTGCATTATCATTGCTTTTAAATTAATAATAATGTAACATCATCATTATTATTACTGTGAGTGTGATGATGCTGAAACTATTATTAGTTAAAGTAATAGTTGTAGTAGCAGTACAATAGAAATGGCGATGGTGGTGATAATAATTTATTATTATTATTATTATTATTATTACTTCTTTAATTGAGCATTTTGTAACACATGCTGACATTAATATACCCAACCCACATTTTTTTCTGCCAAATTTATTCCTTTTAATTCGCATTCAATAATCCCTCTTTATACATTACAGTGATAAAATGCCTGTCGTGGTGAAAGCTCGGTGGATGGAAACTCAAGGACTTATAAATGGATCCATTTCATATCTCTCATCTGGTGGGGAAAATCTCAAGTAGCTCTCAGATTTCATTGTTGCCACTTGTAGCTCTTTTGGCAATGGTGCACTAGTCCGGATCTTCTCTCTATCTGTCTTTCTGATATGTTTGTAAAAGGCCAACATCCATAGCAATAAATATCATGTAATGCAATTGTTTTATTTAAAAATGGCTCTTTATACACCCAGATGTACTTGTTTTTAAAGAAACCGGGGTATAGCCAAATGCAATAACGGAATGAAAAAGCACAGTAGAGAGAAGTGAAAGAAAGCAAGGAAGAGGGAGCAAGAGCATGAAAGAGAGAGATGAGAGGAAGAGGTGACTGTCTAAAGAGAGTCTCTGTCAGTGTGATTGTATTCTCTCTCTGTGTAGTGCTTTCATGTAATGATTTTAGCTTTAAACTGACTTTGTGATCGATTTCTCCTGCGGATCAGAACGGCCCTGCTTTAGGCTCTTTGTGTGGGCCTGCTGGACAAAGATGTCAGTTTACGCATTTCCCTTTCGAACTGTGTGTGCTTATGTCATTTTATATTCGTGTGTATATCTGTGTTATTCATGCCATCTTAGAGGCTAGTTTTACTGTCTCCCTTAAAACGCCAAGGATACTTTCTTTCTTAAAGTGTTATATTTTTTTTTTAATAAAGTAATCTTGCATATGTGTGTCACTGCAGTATGTTTGTTCAGCTCTCCGATTTGTAGATAATGACCTCAGTAGAGATGTGTAAATGTGACCTCAGTAATTCTTCAAACAGGCTGTTGGTCATGGTCACATTCTTCTCAAGTAGATTGTGTTGTGTCGGGTATTAGTTCTGTAATATTGTTTTTTCCCCCGGGGTGATTGAATTCACTCTGTTGTAATATCTTATTTCCCTCTGGAAACACTTGCATAAGAATATACAAACACTCAGGTTATGAAACTCGGCTCAGTCTGGACGCTGGTGTCCAAAACCAGTCAGGAACTTCATGAAAGTGAGGCGTCACAGTTTTGTGCATATAACAACACTAACATCTATTATAAAACATACTAACTAGTTGTCTTGTTAGTTGCAAGTAAAGTGTCACATTTTTGCATATAATTTGTGCATAAAATAATAAGAATAATAATAAATACATCTATAGAACATAAAGGTTAAACATTTTGAAAAAGTAAAAAAAGTTAAAGCATTAATGCTAAAGAAATAAACACTAAGGAAAAAATAAATAAAAGAGAATAAAATACTAAAATTTGCATCACTAATCAGCTGGTTGGTTGTTAAATGACTAAGTTGACTAGTCATCCATTGTGACTCATGCCTGATATGGGTGTGTTTTGAGCTCGTTACTATTCAATAACGAGGCAGAGGTAGCGTTTGCATTGCTCCTCTCATCTTGTTAATTACAGAGGCTCCATTGTCTGATCTGACCCATTTACAGCATTTTCTCTTTCATTCTTTCAGTTTGTCTCATCCTCCCATCTCAGCTAATCTCATTTGGCATCTGGCTCAATCCCACCCTGCCATGAACATGAGAGGGTCTGCTCTCTCACTGAAGAGAGCCAAGAGCGACAACAACACCCCGTGTCCGTTTTCATTCACACTAACTTCTGTTTCCTAAAAACACTCCTTCATTATATTTCTGTTTATAGGTACCAGTTGTTAAATGTACAGCTGACAAGTGAAAGGTGATTTAAAGCAGCACTTGTCCTTCTCTGATATTCATTTGAGAATAATGTTTGCTCAATTAATATTCATGAGTTGTGGATCTGCATGTGTCAGTGATGCGAGGCAGAGAGGCAGGTAATGGGATTTAAAACAGGGTGAATGCTGATGGTGTGAATGAATAACTTAAAGCCTGGAGCAGTGCTAGTATACACACACACACACACACACACACTTTCTTTCCCCTTGCTGTTTGTATTATGTAGACCCACATTAGTGATGAAATGAGGCATGAACTTTTTTCCATCTTCTCAGAATCCACCTTGCGTTCTCTCTCACTGTCTCTCATTTGATAGATCTCTCTCTCCCTCCCTGCCTTTCTACTTTTTTTTTAACTATCTCAAAAGATGATTTTTGCAAATTCATTGGTAAAGTCAATATGAATTGCCATTTTCAACCCGTTTTCCATAATGTAACTTATTTTGAAGTGAAACTGGATATTAAATGATAAAGTGTGTGGTGGAATCGATTGGATCATAAAAAGACATTCTATACCAGAATAGAAGCAGACCGAATGCGAGTTAAAACAATGCATAAATTGATATTTGACTATTCACTCTGGAAATAGGTTCTTTATTTGTATATTTGACCTTTTTCCGCAATAAGAGAAAATTATTAAATTTGATTTAATGAGATTACTATTTAACTATTAACTATTTTTACAGATTAACTATTTTTTTCTTTGGAATAGCATTCACAGATGAAACATTCACAATAATACCAGTCACATTCATTTAGAAAGTCTATTTTCATTTCCTGTTGACTCTAAATAAGCCTGCAGTTATATTGATTTGTTTCATTTCTTTTGTAATTATTCTCCATTTTTGGAGGGTGGGATTCTTATCTTTAATGAGATGTTTAGTCAAAGACCTCTGTATCTGTCTCTCTCCCCAGTGGTTTGTTTCAAAAACTCATTTTCATCCATAGAGACACATGCTCAAAAGTAGAAAGCATTTGCTTTTCTCAAACTACTCCCAGCCAGCTTGCACCAGTTCACCATCATATCTAGGATTAAATGGCACCTAAACTGCACCACTGACCGCAGACTCTTACTGATATGATCAGAACACTTTATAACAAACCAAAAAAGACACAAACACTGCATGAAAGAAATGTTCATTTTTCAGTGTTTCTATTTACGGAGATACATTATACAGCTGAAGTTATGGTGCTGCATTTTGTGAGGCAGTGTGTTGTTCCTTTTTAGTGTAGATGCACCAGGTGAGCACTCCAAGAGGCCTCCTCAGCCCAAAACACCTGCTCTCCAAGTCCTGCAGCTGCCGCAAGGCCTGTATGTGTTTGCGTTGTGCACGGGTACACGTGTATATGTGCTGGTTAGACTTTTAACATTTCAGCTAATTCTCCCCCCCCCACCCCCACTCTTTCTCTTGCTCACTCTCTCTCCAGGGCATAGACTAATTAATGGATACCATTCGCAGTTGATTAGCTACAGTTCCTTCGGTAATTACATTCGCATACTAACCACTCAGACAAAAAGATGAGGGGGGGAGAGAGTACAAAGCAAGGGAAAAATAAATTAATGCTCTTCTCATTTTGCTCTGATCTTAATTTGTTCCTGCAATTGTTTGCCCTCCACAATAAGATAAGAAAGCCCTTTTTCCCTCTTATTCTGACTCTTCTGCTTGTGTAACATCTGAAGGAATCACTTTGTTTTAAACAGACAAAAGCTAGCTGTTGGATGCGCCATTGAATCAGGGCCTTGAGGCTGTTATGAAGACTTGTTCTGGCGGTTCTGGTTTGTTTGTGTGTGTGCGTGCGCATGGGTCCTCACATGAGCGTGTGTGTATGTATGCATGATTTGTCTGGTTATAGAGGGCCCTCTGTGCTGGCCCTCCAGCTGCTAACCCATAATTCCTCATTTTGCTCTTCCATTGTTCCTACCCGTCAGTGTGTTTATGTCTCAGAAGAAAAGATAGGATTCCTGCCATTTCAACATTTTGCCATCATGTTTGATTTAGAGGGGAACAGATAGAATAAAGGGTCAGAATAAAGAAAAGAGCTCAATTTTGAAAGGAAGCTGTAAAGTACTACATGGATATACTGTACAATAAACAACACCACCATCCCATTATATTTTCACATGTAAATAAAATGACCTGAATATGTATGTAGCGTCAGTTTGAACATTTATTATTTTTAAATAATCAGAACTTTGTGTGTGCAGTGCTATACAAGCTGTTTTGTGTCCACCTGCTGTAATAAAATGTGATCTTTCATCAGCCTGTGTGGGCATTTCAGATTAGTAAGATGACTCTGTGACTTTCCCCCACTTTTGTAATGCAAAGTTAGCCTCTGCATGACAGACAGCAAGCCACACCTAGCTGTCCCATTGATGTATTACAGTACAAGAAGATGCGAGGCACATTAGCAACTGGGTTACTTCCTGTGTCATTATTACTCGGGTGCATGAGGGGTGAACTAATCAATGAACTGTTTTGATTCTGCTTTGCAAGATAGAATAAATATTTCAGATATCATTAATGTACAGGCATGTTAGAATTTTCTATGGCTGTTTGATTCCAGAATATTTGGAATCGATTCTGAAATTCATATTCAATTAATTATTATCATCCTTTTAAATCTGCATTTTAAATTACTGTGTCCTGTGGCTGATTATATATAATTATATATTATATATGTCCTGTGGCTGATTTTATGTATNNNNATATATATATATATATATATGTATATGTATATGTATGTGTGTGTGTGTGTGCTTACTAAAATATTTTATTACTAGAAAATGCAACACACATACTTTTGTAAGTGAAGACAAACAAATTATTTTGAATTGATCCCTTGCAATGATTGAAGTCAGTGTTTTTTTTTATAATTCTGTTGAATGAACTGATCAAAGATTTACCAGATTGTCCCGAAAGGAATCAAGAATTGGTTCATTTTGGATTCAACTCCCAGCACCACAATTTTGTGCATAAAGCCCACTTTTAGGTGGCCTTATACTATGTATTTACATTTAAATTAATCATATGATTCAATGCACTTATTGTGTACATGCATGTTTTTACATTGTACTTATATTTTAAAAAATACCTGATTTCTGAAACATTTATAATTACACTGTTGACCGATCCCTTACACGTTAACCCACCCTTAAACCAACCCATACTACCAAACCTGCCCCTTACCTTACCTGTATCCACCTCAATAGCAGCAAAACTGTTTTGCAATACAATGTGAAAACAATAAGTACATTGTACTTATTTTTTGATGTAAGTACATATTAGTTAAGGCCACCTAATATAAAGTGGGACCGCAAAATTCATTGTTATATTGTAACTGCAGATAAGGCTACAGTGAATTAGAAAGAGTGAAAGAGGTGCAAATGTAATGAATAATGTATTCTTGTTTCTTTTGCAGTTTGGGAATAACAACAACTACATGAACATGGCTGATGCCAATGGAGCTCTGTTAGCAGGAGATGTGAGTATATGGTTGCGGATAACCTTTATATTTTCCATGGATGGTAAACCATTGTGCCATGAGCAATATTATTCTGGAATCACTAAACAGTCATTTCCAATGTCTAACCATTTATTGTTTTAAAACAAAGTCAATTCATTTAGCATGCTTGCCTCTGTATGTTCAAATGAAGTGATTAATTTCAGTGGCAGGTGTACAGCTGCTGCATTTACATAAAACATGATTAGCTCCCTACATGCCTTCCTGAACTGCTTTGGGATTTTCCACACCCCAAACCCTTAAAGCTTAGAGCTTGTTACGCCAGCGGCTATGTGTTAATACACATACGCTCCCGATGTTATAATCTGACTGAATGATTCCTCCAGTGGAGCTGGTATGTTTATGCATCAGTGTTTACCAGCGTTAACAGAGTGACCGGCTCAGTACTGACCAGAGGTTGAGGAGCACAGGGGGCACTGAGCGTTGAGATGGGATTAGGGTTGCTTTTGCGGGGGGACATATACCACAAGTTTTCACATCCTGCTGATATGCTCCAGGTGAAAGCTGCCATCAGGCTCGGGTGACGGCTGAAAGAGTATGCATGTAAACACCAGTTCCCATGATCATTTAAAGATATCATCGAACTAGAAAAGGAAAGAAAAGTGGCACCTCTCACAAAAGTCACTCTTCCTCTTCGTCATTTTTTTTACCCTCTGTCAGTAAGTCTGACAATATATGCTGCAAATCACAAGTTGTGTATATCAGGCTGGCCCTACTATCTGTGTATGACCGTGTACAGGCGCTTTACAGTATGTGCTGTCACTCACTGTTACACTCAATGTTGCCACTGCCTGATTTCCATCACATTTCCAATGCAAATCTCCTTCTCCTCACAATCTCAACGGCATCGATAGACTTATGCTGGCTTAGCAAAGATAATGTCTATGCACATGAAGTGCGTTTGTTGCACATTTGTTGGTAATGATGTGTTTGCATGGGCCCCTCTCTTCAGGTGGTGAAGCCACCGTTTTGTCACAGGCAGTTGTACCCACATTTGATAGCGTCGGTTACAATCTCCATAAATTCTTCTGATAAAAGTGTTCCTTTGCCGAGGCCAAGCTCCATGTTGGCACCTGCAGTGGAAGTAGGGCTGTCGAGTGTTGACGGAAAATTTCCCCTAGTCTAATTTTTTTCCCTAAGAAATAACATTTCCTTCTTCGCGCTGCAGCTGGTATTATAACACATGACACAATGAAATTAAAAGCATTAACATTTAAATTCCTCTTTCCCATACCTGAAATATGTATAGGGGGTGGACGGGGGATATTGTTTCTTGTAACTCAAGCTGAAGAGAAATTAAAGGGACTTTACCCTAGTGAGTGCTGTAATTTCACAGTGTGATGGGTTTTCCATGAGCTTTAGCTCTTTCATTAATCTGCTTAATGTGTCATCTTTAGGCTAGAGAGAGAGAGAGACCGAAAGAGAGAAGCTAAATATCTCTGAGCCTGACACTCTATACTTTGTATACGGACCTGAATATACTGAATATAACATTAGTTTTAATGTAAAACCAGGTCTTTATATACACATCATCCTGTTACATTTTGAAAAAGACCTTTAACGATAGGATGTATATTATAAAAAATATTCTGTTACATTTAGGGTAAAAACAATGGCAGCTGTGGTTGCTAGAAATTCACTTTAAAAAATATGGTGGCAATGTTTTAGATATTGCGGGTTGGAATATATATAAGTGATATAATGTTAATGTACCAATTGACTTGAACCTCCAAAATCAGCTTTTTACCTTGAAGTGCACTGTTAACCACCATGATAATACAGTAATAAATTGACAGTATTTACGGTAAAATTACATAGTTTTCACAGTATATGGTAAGAGTTTTTTTTTTTTTTTTTTCTCAAAACAAAACAAAACAAAAACAAGATTGCACCAAGGATGGCTTCCTCGGTTTGGAGGTCCTCAGTACTTTTACTCATTTTTTTTATTTGTTTTTCCTGTTTTAAGTACCTTTTTTTTCCAGATTAGTTTTACTAGGGACAAACTCTTAGACATCAGACATTGCACACCAAACTGCCTTTTTCTGACTTTTGCTAGACATTCTAGTTAGGAGAGGTGCAATCCGGTACAAGCGCTCCAAGAAACACAATCTAGGGAAGCGTGCTGGTGAAATTCTGACAACGCGGGTTTAGGACCCAGANTTATTTATTTGTTTGTCCTGTTTTAAGTACCTTTTTTTTCCAGATTAGTTTTACTAGGGACAAACTCTTAGACATCAGACATTGCACACCAAACTGCCTTTTTCTGACTTTTGCTAGACATTCTAGTTAGGAGAGGTGCAATCCGGTACAAGCGCTCCAAGAAACACAATCTAGGGAAGCGTGCTGGTGAAATTCTGACAACGCGGGTTTAGGACCCAGAGTATACATCTGGCGAATCTCTGCTCCCTCCCAAACAAACAGACCAACTATTACTCCTCACCCACACAAACAAGGACTTCTCAAACCCTGCTAGTCTTTGCTTCAGAGAAACATGGTTAAATGGAGCCATTCCGGACAGTGCATTACATCTAACAGGGTTCCAACTGTCAGAGTGGATTGTATCGCTGAGTTGTTGGGGAAAACCAGAGGTGGCAGATTATGTCTTTACATTAACGAAGGCTGGTGTACAGATATGCCAGTGTTGAAGATGATGTGGTGAAGTAACTTAGAAGTTCTCTCTCGTAGAAGCCTTTTTATTCGGCGCAAGTTTTCCAAATTTATTCTAGTGAGTTTTTACATTCCTCCACAAGCGTGTGTGAGTGCAGTGCTGCAACAGCTGGATGATCTGATCACAGACACGGAGGAACAATAGCCGGACTCTTTCATTGTTATTATCTTGGATTTTAATAAAGCTAATCTCACCCATGACCTGCCTAAATACAGACATCACATCACATGCCCCACCAGGGACAGTAACATAATGGACCATTGCTACACTTATTTTTAAAGGATGTGCATCACTCTGTACCCTGGTTACTTTGGGACTTTCTGATCACTGTTTGGTTCATCTTCTCCCGGCCTACAGGCAGAAACTTAAATCTGCGAAGCCTTTAGTAAGGACTGTAAAGAGATGGACCAACAAAGCAGAGTGGAAATTCCAAGCCTGTCTCAGCTGCACTGATTGGAGTGTTTTTGAAGCCACAGTCAATGATCTGGATTAGCTCTCACTGTGACATCCTACATCAGTTTCTGTGAGGACACGTGTGTTCCCACCAGGACTTGTTTAACATATAACAATGATAAACCATGGTTCACTACAAAACTCAAACAGCTTCACCAGGCCAAAGAGGATGCCAACAGGAATGGGGTTAAAGCATTAAACAAACAGCCAAAAACACACTGAGAAATGAGATGAGTAGCTAAAAGAAACTTCTCTGAAAGGCTGAAAAAACACTTTTTGGCCAATGACTCTGCATCAGTGTGGAAAGGCTTAAAAGCCATCACCAGCTACAAGATGCCATTCCCCAGCACTGTTGTGAATCAGCAACTGTCTGAAGACCTGAATGTGCTTTACTGCAGATTTGAAAAGCCCAGTCTCACACCCTACACCCTCTCTGCCACACAACCATGTAAGCCCAAAGTATATTTCAGCCATCTACGTTTCACGATGGTCCACGCACTGTCCGCTTGATGTAATTTTTGGCATCAGGAGGGTCCACAAATTTGCGTGTGCGAGTGACTTTAGCGCTTGAAAACAAAGTCCACTGATAGTGCACATGTCTCACCTGCCTGTCTAAAAGCCTGTGCTGACTAGCTGTCATCCATCTTCACACTAATCTGCTCTAAACACTCCACCATCATCCCTATACCCAAGAAACCAAAAATCACAGGACTGTCAACAGACCAGTTGCTTTGACATCTGTGGTCATGAATTCATTTGAAAGACTGGTGTTGGTCCACCTGAAGGACATCACTGGCCCCATGCTAGACACTCTTCAGTTTGCTTATCTGGCAAACAGGTCTGGACGATGCTGTCAACATGGGACTGCACTACATTTTGCAACAGTTATGGGAAGCTGTGGCCTATTGGTTAGAGAGTCAGACTTGTAAGTCAGACACAGGTTCGAGTCTCAGTACTGGCAGAAAATGTAGGTGGGGTGAGTAAATGAACAGGGCTTTCTTCTGTGGCTACATGTCAATTCACTTTCACTTTTCAACATCTGGACAAACTAGGGACTTATGCAAGCATCCTGTTTGTGGACTTTTTATCCTCCTGACTAAACTGACCCAGCTCTCTTTGCCCACCTCCAGCTGTCAGTGGATCATCAACTTCCTGACAGACAGGCTACAGCTAGTGAGGCTGGGAAAATCCACTTCCAACACCTGCACAATCAGCACTGGTGCTCAACATGGCTGTGTTCTCTTTCTGTACTCTTCTCCTTTTACATGAATGACTGCACTGCAAGAGACCCCTCTGTCAAGCTCATGAAGTTTGCAGATGACACTACAGTCATCGCCCTCATCCACAACGGTGACTGGAATGGAAACAGGAGGTTGGACAACTGGCTGTCTGACCATCATGCTCAGTAATTGTGATGCACTGCCTTTTGACAACTGCTGCTTATGTCTCTGCTGAATCAGTTTACTAAATCTACAAAGTGAAAGGGGTTATTGCTTCATAATCGGTGCTATTGGTTTACTTTGGTTATCTGACTTTAGCGTATTACTGTTGATGGATTGTTGCTTGTTGGGTATGTACTGTGTTTGTCATGCTGAATTAATGGGATAGTTCACCCTAAAAAGTTATTTACTCACCCACACTTCCTTTGAAAACTTTATGCCAACCAGTATGCAACACAAAAGATATTTTGAAGAATGTTGGTAACCAAACAGTTTTGGTTACCATTGACCTCCATTTGATTGTAAGGATTAAAAAAAAAAAAAAAAAAATTAAGCAAAATATCATATTTTATGTTCCATAGAAGCAAGAAAGTCAGGTTCAGGTTCGGAACAACACAAAAATGAATGAATGATGGCAGAATGATGGCAGACTGTTAATAATATATATATATATATACAATTATTATTATTATTATTATTTTTTATTCCAGACTCAGACCTCTTTGGATGTTTTCACACCAATTTTGTTTCAGCTTTCTCTTCACCTTTTTGCATAACTTTTGACAATATATGATTGCTTCAAATGAAAGCAAAAGCAAGTTAACTTCACATTTAAAAATATTTTGGCCTTTACAGGTTAGCATATACAAAGGAAATAATGGCAGGCAGAGGAGAAGATGATCTGATTAATTTATGTCTGTGGAGATTAAAGAATAATAAACCACTGTAAACTCCACACAGAATCTCAAAGGTCTTCCTTCAGCATTCTGCACAAATGAAGGCTTGAGGGTTGGACCGCCTTGCAATGCCAGGTAAAGTGAGGAAATTATAACAGAAATATTACACTATTGTATTCTGTGCATGGATGATGTATGTATAACCTGAGGCTGTCTTTAAATTAAAATCAATCATGATTAGTCTTGTGATGTTTTTTGTAATAAACATGATTAATTTATCACAATTGGGTTTGCCGAAATTTGCCTCTAAACATATTCATATAAAGTGGTGTGTGTGTGTTCATATTCTATTTTAAAGGTGCCATCGAATGGAAAATTGAATTTACCTTGGCATAGTTGAATAACAAGAGTTCAGTACATGAAAATGACATACAGTGAGTCTCAAACACCATTGTTTCCTCCTTATGTAAATCTCATTTGTTTAAAAGACCTCCGAAGAACAGGCGAATCTCAACATAACACCGACTGTTACGTAACAGTCGGGATCATTAATATGTACGCCCCCAATATTTGCATATGCCAGCTCATGTTCAAGGCATTAGACAAGGGCAGCCAGTATTAACGTCTGGATCTGTGCACAGCTGAATCATCAGACTAGTTAAGCAAGCAAGGACAATAGCGAAAAATGGCAGATGGAGCAATAATAACTGACATGATCCATGATATCATGATCTTTTTAGTGGTATTTGTATATTGTCTTTCTAAATGTTTCGTTAGCATGTTGCTAATGTACTGTTAAATGTGGTTAAAGTTACCATTGTTTATTACTGTATTTACGGAGACAAGAGCCGTCGCTATTTTCATTTTTAAACACTTGCAGTCTGTATAATTCATAAACACAACTTCATTCTTTATAAATCTCTCCAACAAACTCGTTCAGAATCAAATGTAAACATCCAAATAAATACTATACTCACATGATCTGATGTATGCATGCAGCATGCATGATGAACACTTTGTAAAGATTCATTTTGAGGGTTATATTAGCTGTGTGAACTTTGTTTATGCAATGATAGAGTCGAGAGCTCGGGGGGCGGAGAGCGCGGGCAATTAAAGGGGCAGCAGCCTGAATCGGCGCATTTCTAATGATGTCCCATAATAGGCAGTTAAAAAAATTAATTAAAAAAAATCTATGGGGTATTTTGAGCTGAAACTTCACAGACACATTCAGGGGACACCTTAGACTTATATTACATCTTGTAAAAAACGTTCGATGGCACCTTTAAGCTATAAAAAATACAGGATGTTTTATTATTAATGCCTAAAGATCAATAATATATACAGTGGGTACGGAAAGTATTAAGACCCCCTTAAATTGTTCACTCTTTGTTATATTGCAGCCATTTGCTAAAATCATTTAAGTTAATCATTTAAGTAAAATCATTCAGAAAAACACAGAATTGTTGACATTTTTGCAGATTTATTAAAAAAGAAAAACTGAAATATCACATGGTCCTAAGTATTCAGACCCTTTGCTCAGTATTTAGTAGAAGCACCCTTTTGATCTAATACAGCCATGAGTCTTTTTGGGAAAGATGCAACAAGTTTTTCACACCTGGATTTGGGGATCCTCTGCCATTCCTCCTTGCAGATCCTCTCCAGTTCTGTCAGGTTGGATGGTAAACGTTGGTGGACAGCCATTTTTAGGTCTCTCCAGAGATGCTCAATTGGGTTTAAGTCAGGGCTCTGGCTGGGCCATTCAAGAACAGTCACGGAGTTGTTGTGAAGCCACTCCTTCGTTATTTTAGCTGTGTGCTTAGGGTCATTGTCTTGTTGGAAGGTAAACCTTCGGCCCAGTCTGAGGTCCTGAGCACTCTGGAGAAGGTTTTCGTCCAGGATATCCCTGTACTTGGCCGCATTCATCTTTCCCTCGATTGCAACCAGTCGTCCTGTCCCTGCAGCTGAAAAACACCCCCACAGCATGATGCTGCCACCACCATGCTTCACTGTTGGGACTGTATTGGACAGGTGATGAGCAGTGCCTGGTTTTCTCCACACATACCGCTTAGAATTAAGGCCAAAAAGTTCTATCTTGGTCTCATCAGACCAGAGAATCTTATTTCTCACCATCTTGGAGTCCTTCAGGTGTTTTTTAGCAAACTCCATGCGGGCTTTCATGTGTCTTGCACTGAGGAGAGGCTTCCGTCGGGCCACTCTGCCATAAAGCCCCGACTGGTGGAGGGCTGCAGTGATGGTTGACTTTCTACAACTTTCTCCCATCTCCCGACTGCATCTCTGGAGCTCAGCCACAGTGATCTTTGGGTTCTTCTTTACCTCTCTCACCAAGGCTCTTCTCCCCCGATAGCTCAGTTTGGCCGGACGGCCAGCTCTAGGAAGGGTTCTGGTCGTCCCAAACGTCTTCCATTTAAGGATTATGGAGGCCACTGTGCTCTTAGGAACCTTAAGTGCAGCAGAAATTTTTTTGTAACCTTGGCCAGATCTGTGCCTTGCCACAATTCTGTCTCTGAGCTCTTCAGGCAGTTCCTTTGACCTCATGATTCTCATTTGCTCTGACATGCACTGTGAGCTGTAAGGTCTTATATAGACAGGTGTGTGGCTTTCCTAATCAAGTCCAATCAGTATAATCAAACACAGCTGGACTCAAATGAAGGTGTAGAACCATCTCAAGGATGATCAGAAGAAATGGACAGCACCTGAGTTAAATATATGAGTGTCACAGCAAAGGGTCTGAATACTTAGGACCATGTGATTATTTCAGTTTTTATTTTTTAATAAATCTGCAAAAATGTCAATATGGGGTGCTGTGTGTACATTAATGAGGAAAAAAATTTTACTTAAATGATTTTAGCAAATGGCTGCAATATAACAAAGAATGAAAAATTTAAGGGGGTCTGAATACTTTCCGTACCCACTGTATATATATATATAATATATATAGCTATGGAAAAAATTAAGAGACCACTCCAAGTTCAGAAATCAATGTTAATTTTTTCCATAGCTATATATATATATATTTGTTGTTATTTTAAGGACACAGAGTTTGGTGTGTTCAAAGACTACATCTTTTAAGTGGACCAAAACGTGAACCAAATGAAAATGAACCTGGTTGTACTTGCATTTACACGGATGTAATGTTTTAGTCAACTTTTGTGTTTAAAGTGTCTCAGTCCACTTTCCATTCTTTTTTTAAATGAGATATTTAGAGTTTAGTTCACTTTAGAGAGGAATGAGTTTGTTTGTTTGACATTTTCTCATATAAGTCAAACCGATCCAAGATCACTTATCAAAAAAAATAAGTGTGAACACACTTAAAAACAGTGCTTTCCTCCACCTGACCTGAAGATTTACACATACTGACCACTGACCTGATCTTCCAAAACACACACACACACACACACAAATACACTCTCCAGTGACATACCACCTCATCCCACAACACCAGCCTTACACTGACAGCTGACAGCTTCTTTACATCAGACATGATACATCCACATCTCAGTTCTTATTTGCACGCACACACGCACACACCAACCACCTCACTGTCTCTGAGAGCAGATGTTAATTTAATCTCTGGCTTCTCTCTCTCTTGTCTCATTGTGTTCAGTCAGGTATTCAGTGTTTTGTTTTGTTATTTGTAAAGGTCAGCGTCATTTTAGTTATGCACTGATGTGAAAAAGATGAAAAAAGGACTATATGTACCTCACATTTGATCTTTGAATGTCGTATCAGATCTTACAGCACAGCTGTGTGTTGTTAGGACATTTAGGTCGGGCCACTCTCTCTTTCTCTCCCCCTCTCTCTCTCCTTCTCACTCTTTCTTTTTCTCTGCGGTATTGTACTGTGAAAACATGCTGGCACTGCAGGTCTTATTCATAGAGAAAGGTCATGAAGTAAAGTAAATGAAAAGAGCACCACTCTCTTCCTCTCTCTTCCTGTTTTCTCTGCTTTGCTATCCCTCATTCGTCCTGTTTCCCTCTCATTTTATCAATCTTGTATTTATTTTAATTTTTTTAGTTCCTCTCTCTTTCTCTCTTATACTTCCCTGTTGGCCCTTAAATTCAGTGTCTGTGATGTCCTGTGATCACTGTCATGTGCATGATATTCGAAGCGTTCTTCTCTCATGACACAATTTTTATTATTTATGCCTCAACGCTGCTGTTTTGATTAACACACTGTTAACCGCTGCAATGCCATAGGGAAGGAAAATGAGTTTGTAGCTTGTGTGTTAATGGAGAACTGGGAAACAGAGCTGTGCTGGCCACTAATGGCTTTAGTTGGAGGTAATGTGAACATGTGTTAGGCACTGCAAGCCCCTGGCCCTCACTATGACAAAACACACCACTGCCTTTACAAGATCCACTGCTCACAGCTGTGGAAAAAATGCCGCAAGTTAAATGCTGGAATGGAGCCACATCAAAAAATGAAATAAGAGGGAGAGGTGATGAAAAAGACCTGATTATTAGCCTTACCCCCTCGGCTGGATCTCATCATACAGGCATTGAATGAGCTTTGAGTCTCTATATATATGTGTGTGTGTGTGGATGTGGTTGGGGGGTGGTGGTGGTCAGGTTTTGCCTACACTGTGAGGACCAAAAATGTCCCTGTAAGGAAGCCTGAAATCACCTACATTATGACCAGCCAACGGCCTATAAGGGAAATTGCTTGATAAACGTACTAAAAAATGACTAAATTAAAATCTAAAATGCAAAAAAAAAAGAGGTTTTTGTAAGGATTTAGTTTAGGTGTAGGGGGTTGAAAATATCATTAGCTCAATATAAAAAAAATTGAAGTTAATGGAAAGTCTCACCGTAGTGTGTGTGTGTGTGTGTGTGTGAATGTGTCTTTGCACTAAAATGAGAAATAAACATTGATAATGAAAAATTTTTTTGCCACATTCCCTTCACACATAATTCATTTACAAAAGACAAGTAAAAACTGGAAAGAAAAAGGTTGAGAATGAGAAAGTAAGAACATACATATATAGTGATCGCAGAAAGAAAGAAAAACTGCTTCAGAGGATGAATGATGTGTTGACATATGTTTTTTCGAGGTAGTGAAGGAAAAACATTGAGAGTATTAAAGTGAAGATAGAGAACAAGATTGAACATGAAACGAGAGGTTCTGAATACATACAGCAAAAAATTGAGAGAGAGAGAGAGAGAGAGGGAGGGAGAGAGAGAGAGAGAAACAAAGAGAAAGAGAGAGGAGTGGAAGTCAGTGAATTCCTCTAAGAGGAGGAGCCAGAGCAGGTAGTCAACATAAGCAAATTAAGTGTGACGATAATGCAATTCACAGGCAGAGGGATTTGGTCCTTTGATGAGCAGATTTGTTGGTACAACTGAGAAGAACAAAATACGACACTTCTGGACAGCTAAAATAATCTGTGTGAATATTCTCTAAGCCCATCACTCCCTGCACTCCTTTTCTCCTCCAGCCAACATCATTTAGCTTGGATTAAGCAACTTTTATTTTGTCCTCCTGCTAGTGTGATGATAGCACAATATTGCATTTCAGAGTCACACATCTTGTTTTTCACATCCTGTTTAATGGAAAATGTAATGGTTTGAGTCAGAATAAACATTTACTTGTACAAGTATTAAATAGGTGTTCATATCTCTTCTTCTCTGGTCAACAGATATTTCACAGCTCTGAGATTAAATGTTTTCATCTTATAAGTAGGTTTTGTTTAATTTTTACAGTGATTGTTCTTTTTAACAGTATTAAGAACTTCATGATTTCAAGATTTCAACTTCAACTATGTCCAAATTTTGAACAAAAATAATCCCTGCTTTTCTCCTTTGTCTTTTCCTTAGACATTTCATACTCCGAGTCTTGGTGACGAAGAGTTCGAAATACCCCCCATCACCCCTCCTCCTGAGACTGAGCCTGGTATGGGCCTCCAGGAGGTGGACTCACCTTTCCCCGGGCTACCCAACCACCCCAACTCTCAGCGAGGGTCGTTCACCCCGCAGTTTCCACCTCAGAGCCTGGAGCTGCCCTCGATCACCATCTCCAGAAATATGATGGAGCAGGAAGGACAAATCAACAATGGACATCCCGGGGTAAGTGTCATGTTATTTGCTTGAACATCTTAAAAATCTTATTGTTTACAGATGTTGAAGGCAGTTGTTATACAAAGGCAACAAATTCCACAAATTAAGTTTCTACATCATCGTTCCCTGGCAGTTACATTTAGCTTTTAGCTTCACCTGTATTTAGGTGCAGATTTAAATCCAGGTAGGTTTCCTCCTCTAAATGCAAATTAGTTTGCCAAAGGTGTTATGCGCAAAACAAATCAAGGTGCCTGATGTTACGTGTCAGTGTTATAAAACTGGTTTACCCATAAATAAAAATTCTGTCATCATTTCATGTCATTTTCCATGGAATGCAAAAGGTAATATCCTGGCCACTCTTTCCATTATAAAGAAAGTAAATTCTCTATGATCAATGCACTTTAAATTCCAAAGCTCTTCCTAAGCCCTACTTGGTGAGTTGATTAGAAAGGTAACAATGTTTGATTCATTTTAAAATTGTTCTTTTGAGTTGCATCTCTTCATTGAATCAGTTTGTCCAGTTCATTCAAGAATCGAACTCATTCGGTTCTCACGTTCTCACGTAGAACTCACTGATTCTATGATCTGGTAGTAATGGTTAATGGTAGTTATGGTTATCCAGCTCACTGGATTAGAAAATGATCATTAACAACTTCAAGTTTGGTTTGTTCATCAGACAAAGCTATTGTACACTTTAAAAAAAAAATCCCTGTAAAATTTACGGTAGAAAAAAAACAGCAATGGTTGCCAGAACTTTACTGTAAAAAATACGGTAGCAATGTTTTAGGTTTTGCGGGACAGCACTTAGTTTACTGTCTATTTTACAGTTCAAAGCCGTATAATTTAAAGGTTTACATTGTAATAATTACAGTTTATAACTGTTTATTTTACACACTGTAAATTTTTTTTTACATTTTTGGTAAAAAACATATTTCATTAACTGATATAATGTTAATTAATTAACCTATTGAAGTACTAATATCTGTTTTGTACTTTTGTAATACACTGACAACCACCAAACACAGTGGTGATGAGAGTCCACAAGCTGAGGAGGACAATACTAATATATAGAAGGTGCACACAGTGTCATTCACACAAACACTAAACATCATCATGGTAAAGCTGGGTGTACACTGTGCGATTTATAATTGTCCTTTATGATTGTTGCTTGTCAGACTGTACGAACATGATCCTCATGTCACACTGTGGGATCTCAGCTGTCCTATATGTCAGACTGTATGACAGTCAAGACGCAGGTAAAAATGGACGTGAGCTTGAAAACTTGTCCGGAGTTTTACATCATCAACCCATACACGTTCGGTGACAGTGAGCTGCATTACACGCGGGACTGAAATGGTGGCTAACAAAGAAATCTCTAGCGTTAATTTTGATCATGGCTTATCTTGAAAAACGAAGACAATTTGATGTTTGACGTAGGAGAAGTCACACACTGCAGGACTGTGCGCCAAACCTTCTGACACTGCCAGAATTTCGTCGGATGTCAAATGTTATCGCAGCGGTCATTAATTGGCTGTCGGTGAACATGTCAAACTAGCGATCAAAGACTACAGATTTTTGCCTAGGATTATAGGAATCGTTTAGGATTCTCAAAATTTGTCTCAGACGACCAAATCGTGGCCAATATCGCACAGTGTGCACCCGCCTTTACACACATGAAATTAAAAAAATGCAATAAACAATAATTTAACAACATTAAATGTAACATAAAACCTTAATGTACATAACTGATTTAAAAAACTAAGAAAAAACTGAGTTATTTCAATGAAAAAACATCAAATGTAAAGTGTCATGCAGGGAATTGTGGGTATGTCAATTTACTGTTGTTCACTGTAAATTGTACAATGACTTGTTGTTTTTCACTTCCCAAAACTGTAAATTTAACCGTATTTTACTGTAAAATCACATTAAACGTACTGTTAGATCTATTACAGTTTTTCCCCGTATATAGTGTGGAAAATTTCTGTAAACCAATTAACTGTTTTTCACCGTAGCATTTTTACAGTCTTTTACCGTTAAAATCACAATCTTTTTTTTTTTTTTTTACAGTGATGGCTTCAGAGTTAAAAGAACCACTTTATTTATTTATTTATTTATTGTGATACTTTAATGGTAATTTTCCAAACTTCTTGAAGATTGAAAGCTCCAAAACTCATTTATTGTAACTTTGTGAAAAAGAGCGACCAGTATATTCTTTAAAATTTCGATTTTTGTGCTCCATGGAAGAAATAAAGTAATACTGTATGTGCTTAGTATGACATGAGGAGTAGTAAATGGTGACAGAACATTAGTTTTTTTAAAAAAGACAGCAGACTTCTTAACAGACATTAGATGGCTTAGCGGAATAGCTTTTTTATTAATAAACCTTGTGTCGCTGTGATGACTCACATTTATGGTAAAATAAAGGTCTAGGCAAGCATTTGCTTCATAATAATCATGTTTCAAGCTTTTATAGCTGTTAATTCAGAGAAATGGCCCCTAAATGCCATAGACATGGATTCACCAAAGAGGAAACATTGAAAATGCCATGGCTAGACTAGATGTATTAAAACTGCTATAATAGAAATGAAATCACTATCAGAGAAGTTTGAATACGTAAAAGGACACAATGTGTGGCAGGCTTTTGATGTTACTTTTTGTTACTTTAATTCTGCATAGTTCCTCACTTTCCCTAAACATACAGTGGTATATGTATATGTGGAATAATATATCTTTATTTACATTCCAATATAGATAGGCACCATCAAATTTTATTGCTCCCTTCCTGGCTATTCATGCTGCTGGCAAGTAAAATAATTGCAGCTTTTAAAATATCTGTGCTGCATAAGTGACTGCTGGAAGGCTTTTTGCCTAAAGAATTTTCATTTCATGGTCAGTTAAGCTCGTATGCATCTGGAGGAAAAAAACGGAACCTTGACACAATTACAACACGGCCTGTTCTCACTGCGCTGTGGATGGATTAGATTTGATTCTCCAACATTATTCCTCTTTAGCAGCTCTTTCTGTGGACAGTGGTTCTGATTGTGTGGGGACTATATTAGTGGGTTTGGGGGAGAATGAGGGCACTCTGCTCTGTGCCCGGTGGCATTGTGACCATCCCTCTGATTCTTTTCTATCGCTCATCACTCATTGTCCTCCTGAAAGACTCTGTCTCTCTCCTCTTAATGGAATTGATCTCAGTTTGTCCTGCTCTCTGGGACTGGTACAGACAGTGCCGTGCCTTTGACTCAATGCCTCACATTTATAAAGGACTCAGTAAGGGCTAGCGGAAGTTAGCACTATAACCTCCAACATTGTCCTTCAGTCATTTTGAAGCATTTCATAATTAGATTTTACATCTAATGCAGGAAGACAGACCAATAAATAAGATAAAAATTATACATATCTTAATTATATATTAAGATAATACAAATGTTGGGATCCAATTTATGTAATATTTAAAACAGATGGGCAGCAAGGGAATAAAAGAAGAATGTATATGTCAGGAAAATTTACACATTACCTCTAAAAATCCACTGCAACTCAACTAAACAGAACAGTGTACCTGTACTAGTTTCATCTGCCCTTTTGTTTTTCTGCATTGAAGCCAACTATTCCTCTAATTTCTTCCCTCTAATGCTCCACGTATGTCAGGCAAAATTAGCCACAGATGCTGCTGGCCGACCGCAACTCGGCAAAATCCATTTCTCAGCTGTGAAGAAGTCTGGCGGGATTCAGAATGTGAAGTCATTATTTATTTAATCTGTTCTCCTAACAAGCTCCTGCATCTCGTTTGAGTCTTGTTAGAATCTGGGTTCTGACTGGATCTCAGAGTAGACGGAAACCGATGAAGAAGCAAATTATTTGATCACCTAATTAAACTAAGTTCGGGGGAGATGTTCTCGGAGGTTGTGGACAGCAGGTTTAGCATTCCCATTTTGTTCTTGGAGGTAATTTTTTTTTAAACAGTGGGCATGAACAGAAAAGCAACAGAAACAGTTCATTCCATTTGCTGACATTCTTTTGTTATGCATACAATTCATACATTCCAATACAATGCATTGTTCTGTGCATTAGTGTTTTATAAAGACTATAAATGAATGTACGTGTTACAGATCAGGTGTGTAGAAACACGCACGACGAGGAGTATGAGATCCAAAGTCAAACTTTACTAGATAATCCAAAGGAGCATACAGGGACAAAGGAGATACACACACACTAACATACAACGATAACCGACAAAGACAAGAGTGAAGGGTGAGTGGTTATGTACAAGTCCCAATGAGTGATAATGATGATGATGGTCTTCAGGTGCGTGTGATGGTGATGACGTGCAGGTGCAGGGCAGAGGGAATGCTGGGAAGTGTAGTGCGGGAACCGGTGGTTGTAACAGTACGATTATAGTATGTATGAATATAAATAAATAGTTAACAGTGAATCAAAATATATAATTATGGTTTATTAAAATGGCAATGCATTTGTATAAAGCAGGTGTAATATTCGGAGCACTCAACAATGATGGAGGGTCTGACTGCTGTGTCTGTGAATAAAATGGAAAATATGACCAGTGTTGCAGAAACTATATTTTTCTTCTCTTCCAACACCAAACACACACACACACACGCTCACACTTTCCTCTCTCCCCTACTCTTTCTCTTTACACGTTTCTGTTATCTTATCTCCAAGCTGAGTAGTTGTGACATCAGTTGTACATCAATCTCTGAAAGTGGATTTTTTTTTTTTTTCCTTCACCTTCATGTTTTTCTTTTTCTTCTCTTTTTTTTTTTTTCTGTCAGACAGCCATTGTGACATATTGGGCCAGTAAGAAATGAAAGATATTCATGCAGGCATGCAATACTTGTAATGAAGTCTTAGCCTGACCTTCTATGTGATTGATTTTGTAATTTAGTTTTCTCAGCCAGTACTTGAAATGAAATGAAATCATGTTGAACAAGTTTTAAATACCCATAGTGCAACGGGAGAGGTGGAGGGAGGGAAGAGGAAAGAAAAAAAGATGAGAGAGAACAGAGGAAGGTTGTAGACTAGTCTTTTTTTTTTAAGGCATTGGAACAATGTTTTGGACCGTTTTTTTTTTTCAGAGGGGACAATTCGTACAGGGTGCATTGAGCATGAACAGTATATGAGCTGCATGAAACGAGAGAATGTGTGTGTGTGTGTTTTGTAGATGGAGCGAGAGAGGAGAGTAAGTAGGTGGAGGAGAAATAGGAGTAGAAAACAATTTATCTTCACGCTACCATGGTCTCTGCAAGCATTCAAAATTCCATTTTCTTATTTTTTTTTCTCGAGGAGCCAGTTATGCAGGTGCCCATAAATGGTTGAAAAATAAAGCAGCATGTTGGTTAAGGTTCCAGTGCAGCTGTGAATATGTGCTGGGGGCTGATAAACTATTCATAATAGAGCTGACCTTTTCACACTGGCCAAACTTGTAAGATTCATCCTTATAATTACCATATAGATGATTTGACTCCTTTTTCTGTTATGGAACATTTCCAAGAGCTCTGCCGAAAGATTGAATGAAAATTGAACTTGTTAACATTCTTTTCAGCATGGAACAGCTCATACCAAGCTGCTTTTAATAAACTCTCCAATTCCTTTCCAACCCCCCACAGAATCCTGAGGCCTGTATCTTAAAGAGCAGACCCGAGACTCTCAGCCATTGACACGGCATCTTCAGATTCTTATCCCGATCGTCTGAAAGCAGTATTGGTTATGTTATGGTTATGAACACATGCTGGAAAAAGAGGTCCCCCCCACCCCCGGTATATTTTCTTGACTGTTTAGTTGCGGTTCCTGCTTTTGATGAAAGGGGTGAGGATACGATTTGAGGCAGAACCAAACAGTCATCCATTAAACGTCTCAGTGTGTTGGACAAGAGGCTCGTTGTATGGTGTAGCTGTTTGGTCAGCATCTCTTTTCGGCAGCTTTTAATGTTGGAAGCTTTTGTGCTTGTTGTAAAGTATGTTGGGGAATAAAGAGATGAGAAGGAAAAAGGTTGTTTTTTTGCTGGAATACAGTCAACCGAGATGGGCTGATTGCTGGAATAATAGCAACATTTGCACAAGCACATGCAAACACACAGAGGAGAGGAGAGGGCACATCTGGCCTCTTTGCTCTTCAGATAAGAAGTTATTTACAGATTTATGAAGACTATCAAAAGCATCTGTGTAGATGTGAGCTGTGTGTCAGCAGACAATGTTCCAATCAAAATGCAAATTGAGGGTGTGCAGCAGGGACATAAATAAACAGATCGGATACTGACTCCCTCATTCTACCAGCTAAACCACTCTGACAGCAGAAATCACATTTCTTTCATTGCCTACAAAGGCTGCTATTAGCAAAAGCTGACTGCTGTTTGTGCGGGTTTAGTTTGAATGGTCCATTCATCATTCTTTCTTTTCCATGTACCGATTCTACACATAAATATCTATTTTACACAAAACCATCTCGTGTTTTTCATTTTCTGCTGTTTGATCATTGGGAATTGGGAAGATAATGTTGTCAAATCACTAGATACTTCAAGATAAATCACAGCCATTTTTTTTAATTCACGGTGGGAATTGGTTCTACATCTGTTCTGCTTTGTGCGACCGGATCAAAGTGATCCTGAAACTAAAGACTAGTTCTGATTGATAGTTTCTGAGACCTTATTCACCAACATAGTCAGTACATGAAAAAAAAAAAAATCAGAAGAGTGGGCATATGGTCGTCTGACGAATGTTGCATGTTCAAATCATTGATCATGTCGCTGTATTCACATGGGGGAGTAAGCCAGAACACAGAGGCCAGTCAGAGACTCAAATGCTGTCTTGCATCTCTGTGATTTTCTCTGCTCTTTACATTACTGATGCTTAGAGAAGGCTGTAGTGATTTGTATGAGGCATCGGTGGCTGTTAGTGTGGAAGTGTTAGACGCAGATGGTCATGACTAATGAACACAGTAGACAGGTCTGACACAAAGACTGCTGCTGGCTCTGTCACTGCATTCTAGAGATGAAATTAATGCAAATATTCTTTTGTTGTTGTTTTTGCGAGGGTGTAATTCTGTCATATATTCAATAATTCTTTTGTTTTTCCTTTTACCTATCTCTTGATTCATTCTTTTGCAGTGTTTCTTTAAAAAAACAAAACAAAACAACACACACAAACACACACAAAAACAATACTGCATATTTTCCAGTACCAGATGTTGAAAACAGCTATTGTTTTGTAGATTGTGTTTTTGATGAGGCACAGATTTGATATAAAGCTGCGCGTGCCCAGGGAATTAATACATAGAGAATGTGATCTCTGTGTGACGGAAGGTGTTAGAATATTGTACTAAGGGAGAGGGTTCAGGAGGTCTGGCCAATAAGGCCAGGTGCACAGCTTTATGATGTGTTGACACATACAGATATTGAGTTTGAGACTCTGAATACCAGATGGAAAGAGAGGATTGGAGTTGATGTTGAATGAAAAAATTGAACAAAGGAGATCAAATGAACTCGAGCTGTTGAGTTGACTTTGCCCTGTAATCTGGTTGTTTTTGGAGACTCTCAATTGCTATAATTTTACCCTCTGTTCAGTCAAACGCATCAGGCTCCTGCATACCCTATTAGTTGTTGTTGTTTTGTTTGTTTGTTTGTTAGTTTGTTTGTTTGTTTAATTAAGCAAATGTTCCCTAACTTTACCCCTAAACTAGGTATGCATAGATGTTAAAACTCTGGCTAATACAGATAAGCTGATAATTATTTTTTATGTTTTGGTCAATAACTGATGAATGGCCAATTTGTCTAAATAAATAAAAAATAAAACGCCATCTGTTATAATTCACAGTCTGCAATATTTCACAATATTGTGATAAATTATTAGAATTTAAAATACCTGTTGTCTGCAAGTATAATGTATGCCTGTGATGGCATAGCTGAAGTTCAATAGAACAGCATTTATTTGAAATATAAATCTTCTGTAGCAATATTTCCTTGCAATCACTTTTGGTCAAATTAATGCATCCTTGCTAAATAAACATATTAAAGGGATAGTTCACGCAAAAATGAAAATTCTTTCATTATTTACTACAAAAGAAAACATTTTAAGAATGTCAATTACCAGTTGATGTGCCTCATTGACTTTCATAGTATTTTTGTCAACTGTTTAGTTACCGAAACTCTTAAAAATATACCTCCTTTTGTGTTCAACAACTTGAGGTTGAGTAAATAATGACAGAATTTTCATTTTTGGGTGAACTATCCCTTTAATTTCTGTCCAACAACAACAACAAAAAAAGTAACACTTTAGTATGGGGAACAATTATCACTTTTAACTAGTTGCTTATTAACTTTCATATTGGCTGCTTATTAGTACTTATAAAACACATATTAATGCCTTATTCTGCATGACCATATTCTACCTCCCTAAATCCTACCCCATACCTTAACTTAAACACTACAACTACCTTACTAACTATTAATAAGCAGTAAATTAAGAGTTTGAGGCAAAAGTCATAATTAATAGTGAATATGTGTTCCCCATACCAAAGTGTTTCCAAAAAAGTCTTACTGACACCAAATATATTTAATGTTTTTGTTGTCTGTTTGCTCTGTAGGCTGTTGGTCAAAGCCACCTCCGTCAGTACCCTCCAAACCCAACCATGGTGATGCGCTCCATCATTAGCATGCACAACCCCAATGGCATGATGTCACAAAATCAGCTTAGCACCATCAACCAGTCCCAGATCAACACTCAGCTGGGGCTGAATATGACTGGATCAAGCATTGCTCACACATCACCGTCCCCACCCGCCAGCAAATCGGCCACGCCCTCTCCATCCAGCTCTATTAATGAAGATGATCAAGAGGAAGGAAACAGGGTGAGTACCATTAAATCCTGCAATGTTTAGTGCAGTGTTTTCATCTTAACGTGTAAATGAAAACTAAATCCACATCCAAATAGCGAGATTTTATAATAAGTTGCCCTCTCTCTGTCAGGTGATTGGTGAAAAGCGTCCCGCCCCTGACGCAGGTAAGAAGCCGAAGACGCCCAAGAAAAAGAAGAAGAAGGACCCTAATGAACCCCAGAAGCCAGTGTCTGCATATGCCCTGTTCTTCAGAGACACCCAGGCGGCCATTAAAGGCCAGAACCCTAACGCCACGTTTGGAGAAGTGTCCAAGATAGTAGCTTCTATGTGGGATGGACTGGGAGAGGAGCAGAAACAGGTATCAAACTGTTCACAATCTGAAGTGTTCTGTAAACAGAGCTGTCTGATGTGGATTACACTGCGTTCCAAATTATTATGCAAGTGACATATCAGCAAGATTTCAGTACAATGAACATTCAGATTTTAGTTTTTCTATGAAAATGTTTGTTTGTTTATTTATCCCTGTCTTTTTAGATAACTGGTATCAAGCTCAGACAAAATAATTTTCCAGGTCTATGGAAACCCTACTTAGAGGTTGTTCCACATTATTAAGCATGTCACAGTTCTCATGCAGTATGAGAGGAAGAAAGATCTTTCTGAAGATGAAAAGCATGAAATGGTGCAATGTTGTGCAAAAGGAATGAAAACAACTAATACTTTGTAAAACTGAATGGATATTATCAAATTATCATAAGATTTGTGAGTGATTTAGAGCACAGCAGAACTCGGTCAGATAAAGGCTTATTAATGAAAGTTCCTGTCAAAAAACTGAATTGCATTAAAAGGGCAGCTATAAAAAAAAAGCCAGTGTTGTGCAGCAAACAGGTGTTTAAAGCTGCTGGTGTCTCTGGAGTCTTGAGAAGCTCTCCATGCAGGCTGACAGTTGTGCGTACAGATGCATTTTAGCCACCACTAACCAAACCTCACAAAGAGAAACATTTACAGTGTGTGTAGAAATACATTTTCAAACAGTTTTATTGCTGTGGTGTTTTTTTGCAGCATGGGATAGTGCATAGTGCATTGTATTTCAGAAGGCACTATCCTTCTTTTTATACCATAGCTGAAAATGGCCAGTTATGAACTCAACATGTCTTGCAAACGTCAACGTCACCTTCCATCTCACTTCCCAATATTCCAGCCCAAATCATCACCTGCCAGCTCCTTGCTGACGTCACAGTCTTGTTGAAACTTGATGGCCATTTACCAACCATCCAGAAATCCATCCATTTAGACCATCCATTGTAGTATGGCATTAGTCAGTGAATAAAACCATTTAAAAATGAGTCTTTATGTATTTGTAAACCCACTGTAAATGTTTCTCTTTGTGAGCTTTGGTTAATGGTAACTAAAGTGCATCTTTACGCACAACTGTCAGCCTGCATGGAGAGCTTCTTGAGACTCCAGAGACACCAGCAGCTTCAAATACCTGTTTGCTGCTCAACACTGGCTTTTTTATAGCTGCCCTTTTAATACAATTAAGTTTTTTGACAGGAACTTTCATTAATAAGACTTTATCTAACCGAGTTCTGCTGTGCTCTAAATCACTCACAAATCTTATGATAATTTGATAATCTCCATTTAGTTTCTCACAATATTAGTTGTTTTAATGCCTTTTTCTCAACATTGCACCATTTCAGGCTTTTCATCTTCAGAAAGATCTTTCTTCCTCTCATATTGCATGAGAACTGTGACTTGCTTAATAATGTGGAACAACCTCTAAGTAGGGTTTCCATAGACCTGGCAAATAATTTTGTCTGAGACTCATGCCAGTTATCTAAAAAGACATGGATGAATAAATAACCAAACATTTTCTTAGAAAAACTAAAATCTGAATGTTTATTGTAATGAAATCTTACTGATATGTCACTTGCATAATAATTTGGAACGCAGTGTATTAAAGGTGCTAAATAGGATGTTTTGTTTTATACATTTTTGCAATATTACTTGAAACTGTCTTTACTAACTGATAAAAGACTATTTATTAGGTGCACTGAAAGGAATATTATTAATATACATCATCTGTGCACGAGGTAGGGCCTTAAAAACATCAGCCAATCGTTTACGCGATCATCGCGTAAACGATTGGCCCTCTGGCTTGTCAATCACTGCCATTACGTTCCTTGTGAGAGAAGCTGCGCAAGCCGCGCACACACTTAACGATTGTAAGGCCGATTATGAATGTAAATTGATACTTATGACTGATCGCGCTCAAACGCGTCCAGTCAGAGCCAGTTGCGTTCAGTCTGCGATTACAGTCGGTGTTCAAATTCCATGTGAAAGTATATAAATCTGCTTCAGGAGCAGGAAACAATCGCTGTATGTTGAGCATAGTCTTAGAATGTTTTAGCTAGTCGTTAAATGTGTGCCCGGCTTAATAACACAGCGAATGCCGGTGGTAAACACTCGTGTTCCAATACTCGTGCACGAGTTTTGGGAGGCGTTCCCTCGAAAAGAGCTGTGAAGGAGAGGGGTTGTTCTTACCCATGCGCTCATTAAAAAAAATCAGTTGACGAAAAGATCCTATGTACCACCTTTAATAGTTTTTGTTTTGTTTTTTTTGCTTTGCTTTGAGCTAGAATAACAAATGTTCTTAATTTCTACTCACATTTTTGCACAAAATGATTCATGTCAGGTGTTTTAACAGACTGCTTGATATTTCACCCTTCTTAAGTTTTTTTTTATTACCGGCTGAGATGAAGCCTGCAGGCTCTCCCTGTTGTGAAACGCATGCTTGCCAGTCAATGTTCCGCTAATTATCTGTTTATAACACATCACTTTTTCTGTTCTTCACAGGTTTACAAAAGCAAAACAGAAGCAGCAAAGAAGGAGTATCTGAAAGCTCTTGCAGCGTACCGCGCTAGCCTTGTGTCAAAGGTGAATATGTTTTCTGTTTAAACAGCTTTCCTTCTGTCTGTGTTTTTTCCTCCTTTTAGTCTACCTATTTTCTATTATATTTTGGTTTACCAGTATGTTAATAATCGTTCAGCTCACTTTCAGGCTCGATAACTTTCACCTTGAGTTTTTAACCACTTTTAAAAGTTAAGACCTTCTGCACAGTAAACTTTTCAAAGAAGGCACCAAATGTAGAACTGACAGCTGAAAGGTGATTAAAAACAGCAGTTGTTCTAGCAGCAGTGTTTATTTTTTTGTGCATTAGTTAACCTTCATTGATTTTCACAAATTGAACTTCTAAAATCAAACTGGAAAGGATTTAAATATATGATTTTTCCACAGACAAAATTCTCTTGCATACTTAAACGTGTCTGTGAATGTGTTTGTTCCATCACATTAGAGATGTAAAAATAGCATTAAATACAGCTAATGAATTAGAATGAGATATTCTTATGATCCATCATGCCTCATTAACTCGCTGTATCAGCCAGGCAGCCGGGAACATTTGCATATTTGTTGCTTCTTGTAAAAAATTAACATCATTTTACACACAGTTTAGCACTACTGTTGTTCAAGTATGTTAAAGTCTAAGCAACTCAAGTACTGGATATTTGTTACATTTATGACACCAACACCGCATTGCTCTAGATTCAGCGGTTGAATAAATTTATCAAGCCTTTTTTTTTTTTTCAGAATCTTTAAACCGTAATGTTTGTTATTTTCAGTGTGCAAGATTTCAAGTTTTTTCTGATCTTTTCCTAGGCTACTAAATAATATAAATACCTCTCTTGGCAAGTTCTTTAGATCACTGAATGTAAGACAGCAGCAATTTTCTCTGAACAGCTTTTTCTGTCGAGTCAGTCACCAGATCAGCACTAATAAAGCAGAGGGCACTACAAAAGAAAGAATCTGTCGAGTACCAGAATTCATCTGACCGCTCTCTATTTCTGTCTCAGGCTGCTGCAGAGTCAGCGGAGGCCCAGACGATCCGCTCAGTGCAGCAGACTCTCGCCTCCACCAGCCTGTCGCCAGCGCTCGTGCTACCTTCACCTCTATCCCAGCACCCCTCAATGTCTGCTGCGGCACAGGCGCTCCAGCAGGCCCTGCCTCGAGCCATCGCCCCAAAACCTCTGCAAATGCGTGTCGGCAGCAGCCAGATTGTCACCTCGGTCACGGTAGCTCACCAGAACATGACGCCTGGCGGCGTTCAGTCACAGCTGCTGGGGCAGATGGGAGCGGGTGGTCCGCAGTCAGGCGTGTCATCGCAATTGAGTCCACCGATGCAACCCCGGCATGCTTCCATGCAGCAGCAGATGCAACAGCAGCAGATGCAGCAGCACTTGCAGCACCATCAAATGCAGCAGCAGCAAATGCACCACCAGCAGATTCAGCAGCAAATGCAGCAGCAGCATTTCCAGCATCACCTGCAGCAGCAGCTTCAGCAGCACCACATGCAACAGCAGCATCAACAGATGCAGCAGCAGCAGCAAATGCAAATGCAGCACATGCAGCAGATGCAGCATATGCATCAGCATCAAATGCAGCAGCATCTCCCGCAGTCGCAGTGTTCGCCCGTGCAGCACTCGCCCGGCACACCGCATTCGGCCTCTCTCGGCAGCCCGCCGCCCCCTCCCGCGCCCCAACCTCACCCCTCGCAGGTACAGGCTCACGCGCAGGTCCTGTCGCAAGTGAGCATCTACTGAACCAAAAGCCCTCAGACCTGCAGTTGCGACTCCACGAGAAATGCAGAAGGAAGTTGTTATTGAAAAGCATCACTACAAGGTTGCTTTTTTTAAGTTGCACTTAAGAAGTGTGTAAGAAATACGAATGTTTTACAAAGAACTGTCCTTTGTTCTAGATGGATAAGAGATACGTTTTAAAAGGACAAAGCGTCTTAGCTGGATTTTTTGTCTATAAGATAGGCTGAGCTACTGGGAGGTCTGTTCATAGACTTGAATGCCCAGTAGTCATTTGTATGTATATTTAGTTCATTTGGTTTCTCTCTCTCTCTATCTCTCTGTTGTGGAGTTTAAACTCTGTCGGAGCATGATGACGTGGGAAGAACATTTAGAGACGATCACAGAAACACCTGATGGGTTTATTTAACAGCTTTATTTATGAGGTTGAATTCGCTCTCACCACCAGACAAAATGAAAGAATGGGGAATTCAGAAAGAAGGCACTGCATCACAGAAGGGATAGAGATGAACTGAACAATGCACAGGTACTAAACTGGTCATCAGAGACATACTGAATGGCTCTTGCACTGTCCGGCCAGTGTATCGTCAAGTCTACCTTCTCTTCTTCCCTTTTCCATCATCCTCCTTGGCGTTCCCACGGATGAAACTGTTTAACAGTCACTGTCGGGAAGCTCTCTCAATCAGCTCATCCTGCTTTTAGAACCAAGTGGTGTTTGACACATCTCATGCTGTTATCAAACGGGAAAAGATGTAAAACACCAGGTTTTGCTGGACTATTTGACACGCTTCCATAGATCATTTCTGTCATCACATCTCTTAACACTTTTTTTGACCTGCTGTATGTGTTCTGAGGAAAGAAGAGAGAACGTTCTTGGAGTTCTTCTCCTCTGGCCAAAAACCCTTCAACAGTAGTAACAGCACTCCAAAAATCATTCTGCTCTGTAATTACCTTTACCTCAGAAATTTTATTGAATAAGTTATGTTTTTGTTTTTTTCTGTGTAATGAAAACATTTTATGAGGGGTGAAATGGCTAAAATACTGAATTTAGGCTGTTGGTTTACTGATTGGGGTGTTTTTATTTCATAATACCCTACGCTTCACAACAAGGACAGTTAAACGGGAATCTTATCAGATGTTCTTTTTACTATCATAGAAAGGACATTGAAGTATTTTGTGCCAGCTGTAAAAGAATCAGTGGTAAGATTAAAAGAAAATGAAGTTGTACATTTTTCATACCTCTTGTTGTAAAGTTTTAATATGTGAGGCTTTAAATGCAGACGTTGGCAAGCTGACCTGTCACCTGCTTTATCTCATAGTACTCTTTTCTACTTTTTTATGAGTTACAGTAGCAGCGAATCATTTGTTTGTATTTTTGCTTACATTTCAAAATCAATAGTTTTTAAAAAGCCTGACAGTAAAATAAATACAGTTGATGTCAGTTGGAAACTCCACCTGCTTTTAAACGTCATAGATGTCATTTATTAAGTTTTATTTTTGCCATCCAAAAACACATTTAAAAGAGGCATTCCATTATCGTCATCAATATGATACTAGCCATAATTTTGTATTATATTTCTCTGTGTCTCTCTGTTTGCAATTAAAATAATCAAAAATATTTATTTCAAGGAACTGATTCATTTCAAAGATTATATTAGCCATACTTTTGTATAAAATATTTCCTCAATGTGTCCTTGTTAGTTATGAAAGATTTAAAATAAAGACATCAGTACTTAAAATATTTTGTTTACTTTGGATATAAAGGTGTATATTTTTGTTCCAGCTCAACTCAAACAGATATTTGAATCTATGTATTTCTACAAATATGTTTGAAAATTGTTGGTGTATTCATTTATGTTTTTGTTGTTGCCAGAGTCATTAAGATTGGCATTCACACCGACCTCCTTTTCCCGGGCTTTTCACATTTTAATGACTCCTGAGCCCCCAGACACAAATATTTGTAGGGGGAAGGTAGGATTTGAAAAAGGCTAATTATCATAAATGCACAATAAGCACGTGAGGACAGTGGAGCGCCTTTATCTGCTGACCGGTGGTGCTATTTTACACGCTACACCAGACAGAGGCGTTCCGAATGCAACAGAAGGGAAGGAATCTGTGCCTGCGCATATCTTGTTCCACATTAATAGAATTCTCAATCTGTATTTTGTACCCAATTAGTTAATTTTGAGAATGCTTGTGCAATTTGCATGAGAGAGGCTGCAGTGATTGGCTCTCGAGTCGGGTTTTGTGTCACAGAGAAGCCCACACTCTCACTCTTTGATTAATTGCAGCATCTGTTCTGTCAGAGGGTGTAGTGGAGAGGTCTGCAGGAAAACTGCAAATAAGTGCTGGCAACAGTCTTAAAGCGCCTATGATGAAATGAAAATTAAAAACAGCGAGTACCCCACATGCCCTGAATTTCAATAGCAAGGAGTGGGGAGAGAGAAGGAGGGAGAGAGTGAAGATTGCTAAGCATAGAATGTAAGAGTGGTGTCCATGGCGACCAAACACATCCTTTAAAAACAGCCGGTAATGAGGGGCCGGGAAATAGCGCTTATTATTCCGAACAGTCTCATGGAGGGCAGCATCAATAATGCATGCAGTACCTTGTTATTTGGTAAACCTTGTTATCCGCATTGGTCTCAGTGAGGATAAATATCTCACAACAAGGGTTGGATCTCTGACACACCCCAGTAATGAATGAATAAATAAAGGTTTGCAGATATTTCCAAAACTTTTATTATATGTCCTAACAACAGCTGATGATGTTGGCACACCAGCAATTATGAATTAAATTACATGTGGTTTCAGGGACAGAATGAAAACTGATCATTTTCTAGACCTTATTTAAATTCAATCAATGCTTCATAAACTTGTGAAAATGTCAATGTT
>RJVU01042553.1:2714924-2811490 GCA_003731715.1 Anabarilius grahami
TCATCATTTGCTCACCATTATGTCATCCCAAACCTGTATGAATTTCTTTCTTTTATGGAACACGCACACACAAAGATGAATATTTCAACAGTTTTGTCAATAATATAATATTATAATATTGTCTTCTGTGTTCCACAAAAGAAAGAAAGACAGCTTTGAGACAACATGAGGGTAAATGATGACAGAAAATAGATTTTTGGGTGAACTATCCCTTTAAGTAAAATGTAAAAATCTATAGAATCTTGTTCAAGCCACAGTCACATGATTGCACAGTAGATTTATTGCATATATCCCAATGTTCCCTTTTATTCATCACTATTAGAGTGTGTGTGTGTGTCTGTCTGTCTGTCTGTCTGTGTGTCTGCGCATGTTTGTGTGGTTTAAATTTTTGTCCTTTTTTGTCCCCATGAGGAAAACGGCTTATAAATCATACTAAGTGAAATAAGTAAAAATGCAGAAAGATTTCTGTGATATGTAGGTTTAAGGGTAGGGTTAATGTTAGAGGTAAGAGAATACAGTTTGTACGGTATAAAAATAGTTATGTCTACGGAAGTCCCCATAAAACATGAAAACCCAGTGTGTGTGTGTGCATACATATGCATTTTAATTTAGCCTATATGTTAAAGACATAGTAGAAAAGGTCGTATGCATTGAGAATGTCCCATTTTTGTAATATCAATCAATGATTGATAGGTATCTTTCATTACCCTTCTGTCTATGCAGATACAATGTGAGCTGTGTGACAAAAGGTCTGTGGCCTGAGGCCGAGACTGTGACCTCAGAAGCTCGTGGTCTCTGGTGCCAGTTTCATCAGAGCAGGAAGATAAATGACCATCATTTATATTATTATATCACTTTTAAGATTAATTATACTTCCTACCAAATTCAAAGCTGTAAGGCTACTGTTTTGAAGAGACATATTTTTTGTAGTTAGCAATCAAGTATCAGCTGCCTCATTGAATCTTATCACTACTTTATGCAAATTTGAATGAAATGTGATTTAAGGTAATCATTAATACAGTTTCTAGGTTTCTGATAAAATAATCACTGATAAAGCAGCTACATGACAGGTGGTGAGTTTCTGGTTGCGGACATCATTTGTGTAGCTTAGCAACAATAACCAAATAGGGTAGAACTTGAATAGGGCAAAGGTCATCTCCAGCCACAGAACATCAGTAACACTGTCCAGTAGGCCATGCAGTTTGCCCTTCATTAACAAAACTAACCCCTTCCCACCCATCTCCCACAGAGCACATGCAACCTTTGACCTGACTTTAGACACCTGGCCTTGCTGTGAGTGAAGTGTTTCGCTGACTAGCTTTGGGCAAGATCGTGTTAATCCCAGAGAGTTTTTGTTTGCACAATGTTGACCTCTTGGCCAGAGAGAGAGGACTTTCTTTAGGTGCAGTTGACCTGGTGCTGCTGTGAACATTTCTATGAAAGATTCCCCAGACTGAATGCATGTCTGAGGCAAAGTAAAGAACTTGACTTTCAACACTATTTTTCTTTTTTCTATTATTTTATTTTCCTTCTTTCTTTTGTTTAAAAGCATATTTTGACAGAATTTTCATTTTGGGGTGAACTAACCCTTTAATGCAAAAATTCAATCTAAAGTAATGTATGTAATATTTGTTTAATGAATGGTTTACTATTGGAATTAAACTCTAAAATGTGCTATAAAAGTAATACACTATAAAGCACTCATTGTATTGTTTAAAATCTACTATATAATGGCCTAGTTTCACAGACAGGGCTTAGATTAAAAGGATAGTTCACCCAAAAATGAAAATTTTCCCATGATTTACTCACCCTCAAGCCATTTTTGGATGAACTATCCCTTTAAGCCAGATTAAACCTTAGTTCAATTAGGATATTTAAGTAACATTTATAAACGTGTCTTAGAAAAAAAAAATACTGGTGTGCATCTTGAGACAAAACAAGTGATATATTTTAAGATATGTCAGTGTAAGTTGCTTTCAGTTAAATCAGCTCAAACATGCATTTTAGTCTGGGACTCGGCTTAAGCCTTGTCTGTGAACCCGGGGGAGAGTGTTCAAAATGTGTACACTAATACCAGATATAATATTATAATATTTAAGGAAGTGTGTACTTAGATCCAGTGTTATTTTAGTATTATGCATATATAGTATTTATTAATATTTAGAATTTTATATTTTCATTTTTTTTTTTTTTTTAGCTTGATTTTTAGTCATTTTGTAATGTGCTTTTGCCATTTTAGTTTTTTTAAAACAATTTTTTTTATTATTTGTTTGTTTGTTACCATGCTTTACAGTCTTTCTGAAGAACTATTGTTGATAGCCTTGATGGTGAGATGAGCATCAAATGTTTATTCAGTACAGTTACCACCACCAGCCTTTGCTTTTCCACACCACTTTATCAAAGCAATGCTTCAGCAACGCAGAGCTCGATTCTTACCAAGTACAGATCAAATGGGCTTCTAGCTGTTCCCAGCAGCCCTCTCAGCTCTGGCAGAAAGAGCAGAACTGCACTAAATTGAAGTTTAAATTCCCAGAAAATAGTTTTCGCTAATGCAGGATACTTATATGCACTTATTAATGTCAAGTGAGATTATTCTGTGAAACTATATTTCACGCTTCCACTGCAATGATGAATACAATGAAGCCCTCAATATTTTAACTTCAGCAAGTTCATTTTACAAAAATGTCTTGCATATTATGAACTTGCTGGATTTAAGGGAGTGGGGATAAATTCAAATTCTATTCATTGTTCTCCACAGCTACAATAATTGCAAAGTGATGTCTTTGAATATACTGAAGTTATGTTTTCATAGAGCAGTTCAGCACTCCAAAAGACTTCCCCCCCATCACTCCCTCTTTTTTTAATTCTTTTCTTTTTTTTTTCTTAACTCATAAAAATTTCATGGACTAGGTCACTTTTATTGGTTACATTAATAAAAAATACTGTATTTCCTATTTATTTTTAATTCCAACAAACAAAATAGTTTGGTCAAAGTCAAGAAATGCTGTGAGATGTTCCCAAACTACTTTATTCCTTCAGTTTTTGGGCTCCTGACCACTCTCAGTGTCCAACTTTGAGAGTTAAAGGTCATCAAACAAACAATCCTGGTTCAAAATCACTGGGGTGAACAAGCCCAGAAATTCGACTCTGTTTCACCTTGCAGGCAGTAAAAGGCCAACAGTTCTAAACACAGTCTTACCAGGAAATCTCCAAACATACTGCCAGTATTTTCAAGGCCAACACAACCATTGTGATTTGGTATTCAGAAACGGTTTGCACATTCCTGGAATTTTTCAGCGCTAATGTTATTGTTACATTTATTTAATGTTCAGGTAGAGGATTCATTTTAAAATTGCATTGTGAGCTGTCATTGATTGAGGAACATTTGCTTTGTTGTGACAGAACTAAACTTTGTATCTGACAGATGTCTCGGAGAGAGCGAGTTGAGAATTCATTCCATCTTCTTCGCTTGCAGAATATAAAACCATATCTCGTTTCCCCTGAGTTGCCTCTTTCCAATTCCTCTTCAGTATTCTATGGACTTTGTGTTCTTCGGAGAAACCTGACTCTCTGAAATTGCTTTTTATTGTGACTTACTTAGGCTGTTAATGTAAGCTATTACTGAGCTCACATGTTACTATAGCAACAAAGCTGATAAAGTGTACTGGGAGACCAAAGTGATAGATTACATGTGCATGCTATGTCATATCCAATAACTCAAACTCACTATACGGCACATTATTCCAGTGGTCTGAGAGAAATCAATAAATGTGGACACAACCCAACAAGCCATGCTCCATCTCTCTCTCTCTCTCTCCCTCTCTCTACTTCTTCTTCTCTCTTTCACTACATCAGTCTCTCTCTGTGTCTAATTCTGTACGACAGTAAGGAAGCCGTAGCAGATCAGGCCATGTTTCTATGATGTCTGTGCGGAGCTACAAGGGGCAGGTGCTGTACAGACACCATTCAGAGAGACTCTATTCAGCTCCTCTCCTCCGTTTCTCCATTCATGCAGGGCAAAACGCCATCTGCTCCTGTTGTGCCTGGAGCTCTCACAGCTGACCAAAAAAAACCACCCCAACAGCTGTTGCCAAACAAAAGCCAAACAATGGGGGCAGAGAAAGGTTACACACAAGTTTGAAAGAGAGAGAAAAAGGGTAAGAGGGAGAGAGGGAGGAAAGGGTGGAAACACATTGCTCTGATGAAAGGGGAGTCAGAAACAAATCGTTTACAGATTATGAGGAGGAATGCTCTTTTCAATGGGTGCAGTAGAAACTGTTAAATATGAGATGGTAAATCTTGCCTGTTGTCTCTATGAACTTAGTGGACTCACATTATGGCTGAAAATGGAGGACACCAGTATTCATGGTCAGTCTTTTGAAGTCCCTGATGAGTCAGACTAATGACAACAAGAAGGGTAACAATGAGAATTCTTGTTACAATATTAACCAGTATATGACGTCTAAAAACACATGCTTGTAAAATCACTGTTTTACGTTTTGAGTATATTTGACCATAATAATATTCAGTTGTTGACTTAAAGAATACAGTCCGTATCACAGATGGATATGAAATTGTTAGGAATATGATTCAACCTGCGACCTTACAGCGGATAAGCAGTATGGAGAATGCATGGATGAATTTTGTGAATTTAAATCCACTTAACTATTCCATTGACTCTTATTTTTGTACATTTGAGGAAGAAAATAATAATTGGTCCTAATTATATACTGAACAAAAATACTAAACATAAACAATACACCTTTTGATATTTGATTTTATGGAACCAAACATCATGAAAATCATTCAAATCTGGGCTTTTTAATGGAACCTAATATATAAGAGCCGGTTCTCAATTTGTAACCTTAATCAGAAGACCAGAACTGGATTCTGGCCTAGTTCACACAAAGTCAATGGTGTCTCTGCCCATGCACATAGATGATGAGTTATACTGTCAGTTAAATATCAGTGAAGACATTCTGTAGCACTTCCTGTTGCAACAAGAGCCGCTTTTCCACCGTCTGGCCGAACGGTGCTTAGAATGGTAAGGAACGGTTCCAATTGTGTTTTCACTGGAGCCTGGTATGGCACGGCACGATTACAAACCGTTCCCGACACAGTTGTCTAACAATGCTGAATCGTGCTGGTAGAAAAAGTGAAGTGATGTCGCCACTCAGGATTGGTAATTTGTCTGTTGCGTAAACAAATTAATAATAAAATTAAAATAAATATCTTATCTTCCTCCATAACGCTGTCATTATTTACATCTCATATCATCAGTAAATAGTTGCGTTACCAAGGCAACGACTGACGCTTTTGTATTACATTCCAAAGAGTGGCCATTGTCAGCCCCACAGTGGAAAACGAAACCTTAACCGTACCAAGCTGGCTCGGATCGGCACGGAATGGAATGGTTACGCAATAAGAACCATTTGACCTGATGGGGGAAAAGCGGCTAAGGTTAGAGAGTCTAATCTTAAATATGTTCTTCATTCAAACAAGCATGTCATGGAGAAGATGGGAGATAATTTGGACAGACATGGAGGTTCTATAACAGGGTCAGAAATTAACCATATTAAAATTAATTAAAACTACCCTTTAAAATTGCCCTAGATATTTGAAATGTGATTTTTTTAAATTATTTTTATTTTTGCCATTCTGTTCTAGGCCTCTAGAATCAAGTGTGTTTCCAGGATTTTATCTGAGAGTAAACAACTGTACCTTTATGTATCCTAGGTAGGTCCAAGAATATGCCCTCAAGGAGAAAACTTTTGCAAAAACTAATTATTCAAATCAATTTTGACAGAAGCATTTTAAAATTGGATCATTTATGTATGTATATAAGTTTGTGGTAAATATTGGCTAACACATATCTATTCAATACAAAGGTGCGCTCACATTTACCGCTGTTCAAGGATTTTCGCTGGTGAAATCCAGTCATTTCAATAGAAATCCACACAATCTGGAATTTCGCATGCAAATTCCCCACACAGATTTTACATCAGGTGAATTTGCATGACCACCCTGATTCGTTGCGAAATCAATGTGGGGAAATCTTTTGCCCTCATGAGAAATTCACAATCACGTGGATTCCAACTGAAAAGACTGGATTGGCTGAACATTGTGTCTGACCGCACTCTAAGACTTTTTCATATAGCCGTTTAGACCAAACGGATTCTTGCATAATACATAGTGATCAAAGACATCCATCTTGGGCTTACCAGACGATTACATTATTTTGAATGAGTCTACCCCCCAAGATTACTGCTATAAACATGAGCCTCGTCTTAAAGGCAAAGGGGGAGGTGTTGCTGTACTATCTTCTCCAATCTGTCACCTGATGGAGTTTGTTTTCCTTGCCACTGTCACCTTTGTCTTGCTTATTTGGGGACACTTAATATTCAACATTATTGATCTGACTTTAATGACGCTGTTGTATGAGAACTAAACTGAGCTGGAAGATGACATTTTTTGCATAACTGCTTTATAGATGAAATTAACTAATTTAATAATTGATGATCTTTACAACTTAACTAAATCAACGCTGAATTGATTCAGCTGAACAACAGCCGAAATGCATAATTTTCCTGTTATCACTGTAAAGCTGCTTTGAAATAATCTATATTGTATAAAGCGCTATATAAATAAAGGTGACTTGACACAAAATCACCTAAAGTTTGAACCGTCGCCTATTCACATGGAACAACTACGGAAGAGGATTAGGGCCAAGCAATAATAAAAAAATAAAACCATCTCGAGATTAAAGTTGTTAAATTTCGAGAAAAAACTTGTTACATTGAGAAAAAAGTCGAAATAAAATGTTGAGAATAAACTCGTTAAATTACGAGAAAAAAACTCGTAAAATTTCGAGAAAAAAGTCAAGATAAAATGTTGAGAATGAAGTCATTAAATTACGGGAAAAAAGTCGTTAAATTACGAGAACAAATTCGTTAAATTACGAGAACAAATTCATTAAAATATGAGAAAAAAGTCGTTAAGTTACCAGAACAAATTCGTTAAATTACGAGAACAAATTCATTATAAGAAAAAAGTCATTAAATTTCGAGAATAATGTCGAGAGAAAATGTTGAGAATAAAGTAATTAAATTACGAGAAAAAAGTTGTTACATTTCGAGAATAAACTCATTAAATTTCGAGAAGACTGTGAGATGTAAATCATATTATAGCCTTGGCTACATTCATTAGCATAGCTGCATGTGTTTCAGTCTAAAAAGACCCAGTCGCTTGCAAATTCTCTTTAAAATTCATATGCTAATTATTATTCGGTTATAATTAGCTAAAGCTGATAGAATTTCTTTGTTACTGAAAGAAAGTCTAAAATAAAGCTTCACTAAGTTATCCAACTCTGTCATGTCCTCTATGCAACGGACACGACACTACCTCTTCCGTATGACACACATCGAGTGTGTTATTCTCAACATTTTATTTGTCCTTTTTTTCTCATAATTTAACGACTTTTTTTCATTATTTAACAAATTTATTCTCGTAATTTAACGAATTTGTTCTCATAATTTAACGACTTTTCTCGTAATTTAATGACTTTATTCTCAACATTTTCTCGACTTTTTTTCTCGAAATGTAACGACTTTTATTCTCATAATTTAACGAATTTGTTCTCATAATCTAACTACTTTTTTCTCGTAATTTAGTGACTTTATTCTCAACATTTTATCTTGACTTTTTTCTTGAAATTTAACAAGTTTTTTCTCGTAATTTAATGTTTATTCTCAACATTTTATTTCAACTTTTTTCTCGAAATTTAACGAGTTATTTTTCGAAATTTAACAACTTTAATCTCGAGATGGTTTTATTTTTTTATTATTGCTTGGCCCTAATCCTCTTCCGTACATGACAGTACTTGAAGTTAGTAGCCTTTTGTTTCAACTGATTGTAGGTAAATATTCTCTGCTTTGCTTTTTTTCTTTATTTTCCAATAAAGCAGTGTTTCCGTCCCATGTGTTCAAGAGTACAAAATCATCACTTCCAGGGAAACTGGCACAAAATATCTGTAATAAAAATGGAAGTTGCAGCAATTGCTGAATTTTAATTTTCATAAAAGCACCACTATTATGCACTATTTAAGTGGGTCTTCTTGATTATCACTGTTTTGCAGTTTATCAGAAACAAAGGGACACACACACACACTCACAAAATAATAATGCATTTTGCAATCTATATAATATGCTACATTCAAGAATTAAATAAATAAATAAAAATGTTGGGAACAGAGAGAGAGAGCATAAAGGAATGATGGTCTATCAGCCAAATATTATACTCTTCTACTTCTATATACACACGAGGCAAATAATCACAGTGAATCACTCAGAATCCTACTTAACAAATCCAGCCAATGATGGATTCTAGTGAAGTTGTTTGGTTTGGTCAGAGTGTAAACTGAATTCCTGATGAAGGTGTAGACAGCAAGACAGCATAAAGACACATCAACTTAATCCTAATCCTGTTTCATAACAGTATGGAATTTCATGAAAAGAATATGTATTTATGTAAATTAGATTCTATTGAACCTGATGTGAAATATTTTTAACAAAAAAAGTATGGGATATTTTATTGGTTTCGAAAATGTATATATAAAGGTGTAGATAAAACATGGCTTCCGAATGACACCATTATTAAAAAATGCATTTTTAGTTAATGTTGATTTGTCACAAGTACTTTCAAATATGAATGAAAATGATGTTAAAATTATGTCAACTAAACACTAAACAACACTATATTTACCATCTCTGCTCTTCAAACAGACAATCTCTGCATTTATTCTGCAAGGTTGAGCCAGCTCTGCAAAGCCGAGCTAGCATAAATAAGATTCATGCATATTAAATGAGTTTTAATCAAAATCAGTTCTCCATTGTTTTTCTATGCTTCGACCACCCCAGTGATGTGATCGTGTGAGTGTGTAAATGTGTGTTTATGTATGTTGCCCTGGCTCTGAGTCTGGTTTATTATGTTCATGGCTCCATTCAATTTGTCATGTGTTTGACTGTGTTGATGAGGCTACGGAGGTGCTGGGGCTATTTATCACACTGCTCCTAATGCACTAATTCTGTGTTCATGATCTTCAGAGGGTTCATCCATCAACATCAGGTTGACAGAACCCCTCCCCCACCCCTTGTCTGAAACTCCGCCTCCCCCAAGAGCAGTCTGTAAACATACGGGCCTCATTTTTTCATCAGTGTCCTAAATTTCACACAATCACTCCATCTTATGAATCTAAACAAGCTGGATAGGACGTTTGATAAATGGTATAAAAACATGTACCAGACTATACAGACTAAATGCCTTTAGTTATTAAATAAATGATTTCTTTACATTATTGAAGAATATACACAGAAAAGCACTGAAAACTAAATAGACACTATCCAAATAAATGCACACACACGTTTGGTTTCCATGTTTTATGGGGACTTTCCTTAGACATAATGATTTTTAATACTGTACGAACTGTATATTCTATCCCCTAACCCTACCCATCACAGAAAACGTTCTTCACTTTTACATTTTCAAAAAACATCACTTAGCACACATAACTAAACCCCCCATCCCCCAAACACCAGCCATAAACATAAAGACACTATACATAATCAGACGTTCTTAAGGAAAAATAAATAGCATGAAATAAATGTATTTAATAAACATCGCTTAGCATGATGTATTAGCTGCTTTGGGGACCAAATTTTTTGGGGGGATATTGCCATCTTTTTTATCCTCATAATGTAGGGTTTAACTGAAACACACACACACACATATATATATATATACTGTTATATACTGTATATTTGTTGCATATACAAATAGAAAAGACACAGCTGAATCAATGTCACGACTAAATCTAGTGACCTCATTTATTTGTTTGACTGCCTTAATGTGCATTAAACATCCAAGCAGTTCTTAGTAAATAGTGTCTAGTTGTTTTATGAGTACGGATAATGTTTTAGATAATTCTGATCTTGTATATGTGAACGTACTGGTTTTATCTCCTTTCCTGCATCCCAGCTGTGTTAATTCCTGCTATGAACAATAACGAGGTCTGAGCAATCAAAACACAATTACAGCAGAGTTTGTACTGGTAATTAATAATGGATGCTGATAATGATGGTATTAAACATTAGTCATTCAATACTGTTGCTCGCAAGTGTGTTATTCGGGATATGAGAGGGGAGAAAAATGATCTGGAGGCAGGAATGAAATGGCAGCGCTCTCTGTGATGTTCTCTCCAGCAGTAGAAAATGAAAACAGAGAGGCTGGCTGTGGGGAAAGGTCAGAACACATGTAGTAGAGATGTCTTTTGAGATCGCTTTACCACAGATGGCTTGTACTTAATGATGAGGTGGACCAGGAAGCTTGAGAAGATTTTGATTAGACTTATGCTTTGAATGAAAAGCGTGAAAGGAATAGATTCATGTAACAGAATCTATGTAACTGTTTTTTTAAATACCTTCAGGTTTAATAAAACTCTTATTTTAGTGAGATAAATGTACACAATGCGAAGTCTTAAAATTGTGCAAGAACCCTACAATTATATAATTCTTTATACTACGGGGCTTTTGAATGCTTGAATCTGATTGGTTGACCAATGTTCTAAGGTGTGCAATTATTTTCAGGGAAACGCACGGCTAAAGTAGTTCTAGGCAGGTCTTGACCGCATTGAAGTTCCACATCACTTCGCCAAATGATTTCAGGTATTTCATTAGGTCCTAGTGATGTCCGGTTCGCGAACGAATCGTTCTTTTTAACCGGTTCTTTTCAGTGAACCGGTCGAACCAGTTCACCAAATCGGTCTGAATCGTTCCAAACAGTTTGCATCTCCAGTAAGCAAACACAAATACACAAATACACAAATGACTAAAGTTACTCACTTTTTGACGTGCCTGACACTACCTCTCGAAATAAACCAACATCCCGGAGTTATTCGGTTACTCCAACAGTAAAGAGAGAACTGATGATGATGATGGGCACGAGAAGCAGAGCAGCTCATATAAGTGCGCATGCGCGGCGTACACCGAACGAACATTCACGGCCTGTCACCGTTCTCGTTCTCGAAGTCAAGAACCGGTTGCAACGGTTTTCGGATCATCAGTACTAGGGTTGGGTATCGTTTGAATTTGAACGATTCCGATTCCAATTCCGATTCCTTGTTTCGATTCCGGTTCCTAACGATTCTCGATTCCGATTCTTTTAAGAGGCAGGGTCAAAAAAAGTTTAGGATATTTTAAATGAGCTAGCTAACNATGACTTAATTCAAAATACAAAAAGTTTATTGTGCTTTTCCAAATACAGATTAATAGCAGATTAATAGCATAAAATACTGTACATAATACTGTACATGATAAACTACATGCCAACATGAACATAATATTTTGTACACAGATCAAACTAATGTTCAGAAATAGTTCTACAAATTTATTTTTCTATTTTAATGTTATTTAAAAAGCAATATAGTGAAAGTTGTGCAGTTGTGCTTTCAAGTTATTTTTTTTTTAAAGATTGGAAACATTTATTTGTCTCATAAATAATCCATGTACAGCTTATTTAATTTCTAAACAAGGTGATATAAAGATAAAAAATGACGTAATCAAACTACAGCGAGAGCAAACAAGCGACTCCTTTTGAATCGCTCTCGCGGTTCTCGAATCTCAATCTCGTTCTCGAGTAGAACCGGTTGCAGCGGTTTTCGGATCATCAGTACACAACCGAGAACCGCTTCTTTCGGACATGTCCGATTTGAGAACCGGTGAGCTGATGATACTGCGCATGCGTGATTCAGCGTGTGATCTGAAGCTACAGAACAGTGACTGTCAGAGCACCGGTTAACTGATGCTATGAGAAGACTCGAATGAGGGGCCAATCTGTAAGTTAAATAAATCATTTAAGAGGATCATGCTTTCTGCTCTGATGAAGATTGATTTATTCACTTTATAACTGTAAAACTTTGTTTGCACATCACTGCCTGTATGTGTTTGGATGCTTTAGATGCAAAACTAAATTGTAAGAAATGCTTCAGATTATAATGTTTTAGTTGACTGATGTAATGATTACTTACTTTATATATTTTAATGTGTTAAGTTTTTTCATCCCGGCCCGCGATAGACGACGTCATCGCGGATGACGTCATTACGTCGGAGCGTAAAAGAACCGGTGAACCGGTTTTTTCAACCGGTTTATTGAATCGAGCTGTCCGAAAGAACCGGTTCGCGGAAAAGAACCGAACTTCCCATCACTATTAGGTCCTACAGCCTACGACCGCAAAAGAAACCAAAACCCACAACGACACCGACCAAGCAAATAGTAAACAATAGGATGAAAATGTGTCCTGAAAGTGCATACTCTCTTCCGCTCTCTCTCTCTCTCTTTCTCTACTGTATAGTATGGACACATACTCGTACCTAAACGTTTTTTCAATGCTGCTCTGACGAATTAATCAGTAAAATAGTTTAGCAACTTAAAAGCAACATGACACTTCTCACCAGTGATGTAATACTTGTGCGGTTCTTGAGGTAGCTAAACTTATAGTTTCGCTATTACACCGTGTCCTAACCAGACGCGACGCGATGCCGCAACACGCGATAAAAGGTATCTTTTCTATGTTAATCGGAGTTTTTGTCCTAACCAGCTGCGACGGCGACACACGAATATTCTATTTTAGAAATGGTTTCTATTTCTCCGCAACGTCGCGGCTGGAACACCAACACAAAGTATGGCAATGATAATATCAGGTAGGTAGTTTATGTGCTTTATTTAATGTTAAACGCGTCTAATATGAGTTTGAATATCATTCTGTGTTCCCAGCTTTAGCTGTAATGAAAACAACAATGGCTAATTCACCTCAGATCTTGAAAATAAATAAATATGCACAAGAACGTTCAAACTGTCAACTCAATGCGAACAAACTAGTGATGGCCGATTTCGAAACACTGCTTCGTGAAGCTCCGAAGCTTCATGAATATTTTGTTTCGAATCAGTGATTCGGAGCGTGTATCAAACTGCTAAAGTCACGTGATTTTAGTAAACGAGGCTTTATTACATCATTACTGTTTCGAAACATTTCAAAACAGTTTGAAATTTCAATGGTTCACCGGTAGAGGGCGATGATAAAGTGAATCCATGAATCATGCAGATTCAATGAGAACTGTTGAACAAGTGTCTAGGGCTTTACCCTATGGTTTTACCTGATATCCGATCAGTTTTATACATTTGTAGATGTTTTAATTATACATTAGCATAATTAAAATTAATAATGGTAATTATTAATGTCTTATTGGCCTGTTTAGCTTGAGCCATGGAACAGAGAAACACGCAATGAAATTGATAAAAGAACACATATTATACATACACTCTATATTTAATCTTATTAGATGATAAGTTAATTCCATTTAATTGATTTTACTTTAAATAAAACTTTTGCAATACATTTGTTAAAGGGTATTTTTAATGCATGTTTGGCCTGAGTTTTGTTGAATTTGCACTGTTCTGACCACTAGGGGTCACCGTGGAGACGGGTGTCAGATTGTTTCGAAGCCTCGAATCATAACGGCACATTTGATTCAACTGCTTCAGTGTTTCATGAAGCCTCGATCTGCCCATCACTAGAACAAACAAGTGTATTCTATGACAAAGATTGGTTCAGTCACTCCGTATGTACTTTAAATAATGTTTAAATGGTATAATATTTTACTATGTACTTGCCCATTTCATCGTGTCTGCTGTGCTCTTGCCGAGAAAGCCCGCCCATACTCTCTTCTGATTGGCTGTGGTTTTTGATTGATTTTATCGCTTCTCATTGTCGCGTCTAATGTGGACAGTCAAATGGTTTGTCGCTGGAATCGTATCGCATCGCATCTGGTTAGGACACGGTGTTAGTAGAGACACTGAGCTGTTAGAGACGCACAGACTCAGGTAGGCTAATTCACATATGCTTATTCTCTCGCTCTCTCTCTCAACTGCGTTAATAACTGTATCAACTGTATTAATCTGCTATCAAGGCTCAAGCCTCCGTTACTAGTTCTGAATTGACGTTTTGGAATTAGCAATGGAGGCTTAGCAAGTAGATGCGTAAGAAATTAGTCCCACACACAAGAGTGTTTTAAGGACAAAAACCTGACAAATGTCTTGAAATACAACATCGGAACAGTGTCTTGAGGTGTGGTAACCGTAGTATAAAAGCTGAATAATTGATGATGGGCCGTTGGATTCTTAGAAAATAATGCACACCCGAGGTGGTAATGGCCACAACGCTTCGTGCATTATTTTCTAAGAGTTCAACGGCCCTTCGTCAATTATTCCTTACATATTCTAAAGATGTTATGGGCTCCCAGGCTGCAAAATATTCACTCTAATATGCTGACTTGGTGCTCAAGAAGCATTTCTTATTAGGGATTCTTTAATGTATAGAAAGTTCTAAGAACTGCATTTATTTGAAATATAAATCTTTTGTTCTAACAATATGAAAGTCCTTACTGTCACTTTTGATCAATTTAATGCATCCTTGCATTAATAACAGTTTTATTTATTTAAAAAAACTGATACTGATCCCAAACTTTATATATATATATATGTCCCATTTGTCATTGAGGACAGAAAAAAAAAAATCTTTCTGCAAAGACCTCGTGACTCACCTGGACCAGAGCACGATTCACAGTTACACAATCTGACCCGGCTCTCATCTCTCTGTGAAATGACTGGTCTCTCTGAGAGACACATTTCCTGTTGGGGTTGGGTTGTGTGTTTCTGGGTCACTGGCCTGGTTTTTGGGGGATGAGGTTCTTTTGTAGAGGACCAGAGTCCTAATACAATAGAGACTCTTCAACAGCTGCCCTGTTCTCAGCCTGCCAAATGAAGTCACCAAGCCCTGATGAACTTTTCTCTATTGTTCTCTGGCTCTGCCATCTTTTTTCCCCCTCACTGGATTGGCAAACTCAAATCATTAGGCTTCATTGGACGTGATGTACGGTCGGCTTTTGTTTGGGCAATGCTGTTGTCATATCTTGTAATTCATTAGACACAGCAGAGTGCACAAACACAACTGCACTGAATCAACCTTACATGCATGTTGATTATGTAATGTTGAGAGTGCATGATGATGATGATGGTGTACTGATTAGTGTTGATAAACAGCATCTGTTTAGCTGAAACCTGCAGAATAACCTTTCATTTCTTTTAAATAATGTTTCTCTGCACATCACTGGAGAGGGACTATCTTCTATGCGGCGGAACGTAATGGTTTATTCTCATCAGATTAAATTATTCTGATTTTGAATCACATCTTTGTATCCTGCATACTGGATACAAAAATTTCTTAAAATGTGATCTTCAAGGAATATTTATAGTCAAGGCTGTGACATTTAGAGAAAGTTATAGGAACATCATTCACATCCTTTTATTTTGTTTATGTGTCACCCTGTGCCACATTGGAGTTGTTTTAATTCAGTCAAGTATTACATAGTTTACAATCCAGTGTTTTGAGGAATGCTGTATACATTTTGCTCTGTGGGATGTGTAAAATGCTTTGCTGTAGAGCAAGAAAGAGAGAAACTTTTGAAGATTGTTGCAGAAATAATGTTATCCTGACAGTATAAATCAGCTCCAAAGTAAGGTAAACATTTGTGTTGCTGTCACATTTAATAAAGTGCCCTGGCATTTCAAGCAGCTTTGAAGAGTTATTCAGTGTAATAAATAATATATCTAGCCTTGGACTTCAAGACCTCGTATGGAAGCGAACAGTAAATATTAAGAGGAATTTTGTGTTTCGGTGGCCGACTAGTCATCAGATTTAAAAAACGAAACCTGTAAGGGTCGACTGTGTTCCCAGACATACAGCCCATTCTTCTCCATACTATAAAAAATTAAATTGCCTTGACAAAATACACAGCCTGTACTTCATACCATGTCAAAAAATGTGATCTAAGTTGGCATGGCAACAAATCTCCAGGGAAGGAAAAGGTCATAGTGACTATAAATTCATTGCTTCGGTTAGAACGAGGTGGTTTCCTATTATCATCTCCATTCTGCAGTAGCTTTATTCTCCCTCTCTCTCTCTCTCTCTCTCTCTCTCTCCCTCATGCTCTTATAAATGTGGTGATTCACTGCTCCAGAGCTAAACAAGCTGATGATTTTAATTTTCTGTTTTCAGAGTAATAAACATTGACATGAGAATGTGCCTCAGGCTCAGGCTCCTAATGAGAAAATGAAATTAGTTTTTCAGCTGACTGAACAGCAACATTTTACACACGTAATAATCAAGCATTTATTTGAGTGTGGGATCTCTCTGCTTATGAAAGCTAGTATGTGTTTTGTATGTCTACATACATTTCTAGGAAGAAGAAGAAAAAAACCCTGACATGTTTGTGCCTGGGAACTGCATTTGTGTAACATAGTTATTCATAGCGCACTAACTCCACTGAGTGCATAAATCAGTGTTTTTGATTTGACTTCCTTGTGTTGAAGGTTGCAAACTAACATTGTTGTTTCTGTAATTTATCTTTTTTTGTAGTTTTGAGGTAAAAGAGGTGGCCCAATTACCTCTCTGACACAACATTTATTCCATTTACAATCTGTCTGACCTCACATCTCAATGAATAATGCACTCCAGGTGTGTATTTGCTGTGGTGGCACAGGTCTTGAGTCATACACCAATGTCTCAATTGCTTACAGATGCACAATGGCTGATGCAAGAAGCGGTCAATAAGAGAGGCCCTCTTTTGCCCCTTTCTGCCCTGGTGTATACAGTTCGGTTGTGTTCTCTCAGACGATTTTATTTGAGAAATAGTTCAGGAATCTCATACACTAGAGAATTGCAAGATTTCCAAAAGGGCTGCTTTTTCCCTTACAGGAAACATTAATTGGACAAGGGTGAAGCTAGGAGAGACTTATATGGTGCATTGTGGGTAAAAGTACTCGACTGAGAGTGCTCGCCAGGCTACTGTCCGCATAAGTTCAAACTTTACTCATTCGTATACTTCGCTCCAGACTTGAGTGAGCCAAGTCTCTATATCATTCCATCCATATTGAGCTGTCTACCTTTGAACTGAACATGCTTTATTAGTTTTATTCCTGCTGTTGGCAGCCAGTGTTGGGGAATCACATTCATTAGTGTCAGTTTCATTGCCCGCTGAGTTCAAAGCATTTATCTGATGAGAGAGAGCTGGCGCGGTTACACTGAGAAACCCACAGCACCTCTCCCCTGCTACCACTTTACATCTGTCACTCAGCTGATGCAAAACACAAAAACAGCAACTTGTTTATTGGCATTGTTTTGTTCGGTTTTCTCTGTAGCGTTCCTCAGAGAAGCACCTGCTGTGATCATTTTTGTTTGATATAAACTTGTTACAAGTTTTCTTGCCCTTGAGGTTTTTAATTAGCAGTAGAGAATAAACAAGCAGAGCTGCATCATGCCCTTGCGGTCAGTTAGCTAAATGAATCAAAAACAAATACATAGAAGTTACATTGAAAAATAAAATAAATAAAATGTTACGCCGCTCATTCAGATTTATTTAAAATGTTTTCTGTGTAATCATTTGGCATTTGATAAAAACAAACATCCAAAATGTGTAAATATGTGAGGGATAATTTACTTATATTTTACTAGCTCAATCCCCAGATAACTTATCACATAACAAAGTTTCTCAGTTTTCAAAATATAACGCAATTACTTGATAAAATATTTGATAAAATTACTCAAAGTAGCTATCACATGAGCTCTTTGGTTTCAGCCACAGAAACTCCTTTTTGAATGGATTCGGTTGCTCATTTTCATTTGAGTATATCGTTGTCACAGTTATGTTCAGTTTTAGTTTCACAGACTCTTAGTTTGTATTCATTAGTTTCTGTTGTCCTATGTTCTAAGTTCCCGCCAGTATTTAGTTGTCATGTTTACCTTGATTAGGAAGTTATTCTGTTGAGCTGTGTGCACCTTATTATCTTTGGTATAAGTTCATGTGGATTTCCTTTGAGATTGTCCAGTCACGTTTACAAATATGTGTGTTACTACTGTCCATTTACTTTATGGATTATTTTTATTAAATTCGTGTTGGAACTTTATTCTCTTGCCACATCATCGGTCTGTCTACACACACCCGTGACAGATGACTGGACCACAACCAAAATGTGAAGCTAAGTTTGCTGCGTTGGCCAAGGAAAGCCATGATTTTCTGGTTTATACAGAGCATTTCTGTCACCTCGCTATCACCAGCCCTTTTGACGAAGAGACCCTGAAATCTTTGTTCTGGATTGGGGCAAATTACCACCATCTAGTAGCCCTCCCAGACACTACAGGACTTGACTGGAGGTAGGCCGTCATCAAGTGTCTGGAGAGTGTCTACTCCTGATTCCAAACACAGCCGGACCCAGAGCCCGATTCACCACCTTCAACCATGGAGAATTTGTATGAGGTGTTGATAGGTGAATAACACTAATGTAGAAGCACCTAACCTTGGTTGTAAACTGAAACTTGAAATAAACTGCAAACTTGTCCCTCAAATCTGATTGGTTAATTGAAATGTAGTTCTAGGATTAACAAAGATGTTGATCCAGGAACATGTTGTACTTGGTGAAAGCACGTTCACCGACTTGGTCCCCATGGTTTAATGAGTTTGAGATGCCTTTCCCTCAATGCACAACTTCCATCTTATGGTTGTATACATCCCTTTAAATGTTACAAATTCATGCAAGTATTTCCATTTCATATAAAGGATCATCCTGACAGCAAGCAAGTCTGTTTAACTAGAATTCAATAAAGAAGTGCCAGTGTTGTAGATGGTGAAGATTAAAATGGGAGCACAACTCAAAACTTATCCTAAAATATTTTGCTAACATATTTTGATAAAGAGTAAGCACTTCAAATTCCTTCCCCCAACTACAACAGCACCATAAACTGCAGTATATTGCTGCCAATTGCAGTAACATTGACAGATTTTTTTTCATTTAAAGACAAAAAAAATTAATTAAAAAAAACATGTTTTTTTCCCATGCTGTACTGAAAACATACCATACTGTGACAAACTGTGATTTATTTCTGGGTTTGGATATAACAAAGATAAAACATACTATATCCCTATAGATTTACTCCCAGGCTGCTCTTTATTTTAAAGCCAGAATTCAAATATTTAGCCTGCACCTGAGTTTCGGGCTTTCACATTCACTAAAGCATGGCAAAAACAGTCAGGAAATGTGCAAGAGTTTGTGAAAACCATCTAAACAAATGAGGCATGAAAGGATTCTAAGACTTTCTCAGACAGTAGTAGGAGTGCACATGAAAGCACATTTCATATGTGGGTTTTTGAGTGCTCCCTGCAAAACTGCAAAGAAATCATTATCCTAAGTATTTTTGTATGGCTTTCCAGTAAAAATATTTAGACATCTTTAAAGAAGATACATTAACTTGAGAAGTAAAATCTTTCAAGATAATAAGACTTATTTTTCTTGTTTTAAACATGAAACTCCTAACTAAATTGTATTTATTTATTTAGCTTTTTCATGACTTTTCTTCTTACCCTACATTTTTTATGGCTGCTGTCCACTTTTTCTGAATGAATGAGGTTTTATCAACATTATGTGACAGCTTTCTGTAGCTGAAATAATAACTCACCTCGCAATTTCCCAGCAACCTCATTAAGCTCTGGTTAGACAGATGTGACAAATTCAACACCATGTGTAAAAATCACCTCAGGCTGTAATACAGTCAGGTACCACTGACCTAAAGCCCATTACAGACCTGTGATGTGCTAGTACCAACTCTCAACACTGACCCTGCACCTCAAAGTGCATTGGTCTACATAATCTCGCGCCATCTGCTTCTGGGAACTACATCCTGAAAAATTCCAAGATGCTGCTATACGTGCGTGTGACAGGTGTAGTGTGATGACCAGGGAGGGAGAACAGGTTTCACTGGGTAACAGCAAAAATTACTCATTTGAGCTGAAGTAAATTGTTCAATAGCCGGGTTTCCATTACAGATTTGCAAAAAACTTTTGCGATATTTTCTAAATGTCGATAAAAAACTATTGGAAAATTACGGTGTTTCCATTAACTGATGTTATGCCACTAAAACTTTTTTCCTCTCGCAAGAAGTTATTCCAAAAATCGTGGCAACGGATGTTAGTAGGTTTAAGTATTACAGCCATTGCACTAGCCATTATTTTTAATTGAGGGAGACATAGGCTTGTTATCCAAGCATTAATGGCAAGGAAAGACCCTTATACATGAGTGGCCACGTATGAGGTGTTTCTCCCTCTGATATGCTTCGAGTTCTTGAAAAATTGTGGGATTTCTTTGTTGTTTAGAATCCAGCATTATCATAATTATTTTGTCTTTTATGAGTTTAATAAAGAACTCTGTCTCGTCTTATGCCCAAACAGTTTTAAAGAATGATCGACTTTTACATACATCAGGTGACCTGTAAAATATATAAAAAATAAAATTTGTTCCATTGCAGTTTTGCGAAATATTTCTGTATTGAATTGCCTGAAAAACCGCTTCATGCAAGTGTAAAAAAAAAATTGTGATAAATTTGAGTTTTTGAAAAATTGACGTGTTTCCATTGGGTGTATTTTCAATTCGCGATTTCAATTTGCACAATTTGAAGGTTAATAGAAACGCAGCTAATGTAGCACAACTGGCTCACAGTAGCCTATACAGAGTGCTTGACTTCCTCTTTATGGAAATAACATCACAACATTTATCTCCATCAAGAGGTTCATACATTTTTGGTCAAGATCTTGTATTGACAATGCAAGAGTGAAGCACTCTGTAAAGACTACTTCAGCACATCCCAAAGACTTCCAATGAATTTAAGGTCTGGACTCAGAGGTGGCAATTCATGAGTGAAAATGATTCTTCATGCTCCCTCCCAACCATTCTTTCAAAATTTGAGCCTGACAAATCTTAACATTGTCATCCTGGAATATGGCCATGATGTGTCTTCCTACATGGTTGTTTAAGAAATGAAACTACACACTCCATCAGTAAGGGTTAGAAGAATTAATGCCGAACCTATATCATGCTAGAAACATAATAATCACTGCAATAATGATCCAATCATAGATTCTTAAGCATTTGCTTATTTACATCCAAACAGCTTTTCTTTTTTTTTTTTTTTTTCTTTTTTTTTGGCTGGGCATATATATTTAGCTGTCTATGACTCTGGAGTATGCTAAATGACAATCTGTGCTAAAAACGCTATTGTATGGTCTTTTCTAAACAGTGTAGCTCTTTGATGTGGCATACTGTACATGTGAGTTTAATGTATGATTCTGTTGTACACCATGTAAATATAAAATAAGAACATTATGGTTGGTTTCGTGAAATTAAATAGGAGGTTTTCAGTGAGGGATTATGATTGTCTATCCTCTTACTTTTACTCTAACGCACACCAACACTGAGCATGCTGAACATGATGTAGTGCAAAGCACAAAATGAATATTTTCATATCAACTGCAATTGGTTTTACCTAAATGACTGCTCCCCTCAGTGCCAGGTGCACATGCTTTATGTGCAGTTTTACATTATTGCATTTTGTTATTTATTTATCTGCACCAAATTGAATTTTCCATCTGGCTCAAGCTATAAAGCCGTCTTTGTTTGCCGTTAGATCATTACTCATGATTTTACCTTCTTTTTCCTCTCAGGGGACGTCAGGGCCGCTTTATCCAGAGGAGAGAAATGCACTGTGAAACATTGCCCTGTTTCCACAGCGTTAGGGTTATTTCATCCTGCTGTTGCTATGCAACAATGTGAAATGTTGGCACAACATGATTTAGATCTCGCACAACAATAAAATCCTGTGCATAGCGGCGAATGAAACCGCTCTACCTCCACACCTTTAATGTTGCCAGCTGTAGGCGAACACAATATAAAACACTTTTATTATAGATTTTCTGTCTCAAGTACACTACGGTCTGTTTCTCATTCAAAAAGGTATTTTTTTCTAATCTTATATTAATGCTTGATGTCTGTATAGATTTGATGTGGCATCACTGATATATTTTGCATGAGACAAAAAAAGAGAATACTGGCTATGTTTCAACTTCCTGGTAACCATGTGCATGTGTGTTTTACACATGCAACTGCTGCAAAAAGAGAGCATTCAAATAATGCTTTAATCAGCCCTGCTGTCGATATTTCCTAGATAGCAGCTCAAAACAGGTGTTATTCAGCTGATAAGATCTTTCTTATGTTAAAACTAAACTGATAAGGTGCAGTGTGGCATGAAATAGGCATAGTTTGAACATGAGGTTAATGTTTTAGGCTGTAGGTTTGATAAAGATAAAACTCAAATGCTGAAGCTTTTATTCACAGATAAGAATTGCTTAGCCCTTTATGACTTATGCAGAGACAATGTAAATAAGGAAGACAACTGTTTTTAAAAACTGAAGTATATATGGGATATTGTATTATTGCAATTTTTGTATTAGAAGCAGTATCCTTCAGTTCTGTTAAGCAAATTTATAATATTACTGATTTGAAATTGATCACCTCAGTTTATTAAAAAGACACGAGTCGTCGTCTTAAATAGCTTTGAAAGCAGCCTGCCATTTAAGTTATGACATTACCACAGTTTTCAATAATAAAGCTTACAGTAATATGAATATTCCAGACATTATTGCTTGCTGGTAATTCTGCAATCTCATTTTAACCTCTACCATGGCGAGCTACAATCATCTGACATTGTGTCTATATTAAGCAATGAGAATTACAGCATATTAAACACAATCAATGTACTCTATGTGGGCTGTAAAGAAAGAGTCTTGAGGATGTGTGTGTGTGATGGGAGGGGGAGTTATAATAGTGCCTGAAAAAGGAGCAGAGAACATTAATCATGGCTCTCTTTCACGGCCTTGACACATGAGTCACAGAAAAACTCTGTTTATCTGTGCTCAGAGAAAGAAAGGGAGAATAAATATAAACGCTTTATAGATAATTCCCCACAGAGCTGCAGAAAGCTGTCCTTTCAGACAGCTCTCTCTCTCTCTCTCCTGCCATCAGACAGTGCCTCAGATCATCCAATTATTTCCCCCACTGCCACATACCAATTAGTTAAACCATCCCGTCTTTATCTCTGATGGCTGCACCAGGTGCTTTGGTTAACTTCCTGTGAAAGGGTGTTTAAGTTTGAGAGAACTCTATTAAGACTGAAACATATGGGAGACTTCCTGTCATTGTATTGACACCTTTTATTATCAAGAGAACAAACTCTTTGTTCTTGCTGACATTGACATTTTGATGTTAATGTGTGTTTGTTGTGTGGGTGTTCATTAAAATTACTTAAACAATGGAAATGAGTGTGTTCACTCTTAAAGGAGGAATAAAACAAACAAAAATATTTTATATATTTAGTTTCAGTTTCTTTGCACATTCCAGGCACAATTTTTTCCTCCCTTTTTTGTAGGTTACACCAATACACCAGTAGGTGGCAACATATGTGACTGACTTTATGAGGAAAAAAAGTCCTAATTTGCAATCGATAAAATCAATCGACTCATTCAAAAACACAGATTTATTCAGAAACCTCAAGTTTTTGATTATGATTTGGCTTCCTTTCTGAACTATTTTCATTGGTACACTAAAAATACATAATTAACAATATTTGTGTCCAAAATATAAGTTTTCTTCAAGCATAGCTTTGTGAAAATAACTACTCTCCAGAAAGTCCTGTAAAAGCATTGTGAAGATATAGCAGAAAGAGATACTTCTGAACCATTTTTTACCTGCCGTTGTGTGTTTCTTCCTTTTTTCTTTCTTTCTTGTGTACTTTTCATGAGGAAAACAAGAAAGTGACATAATCACCCTGAGAGGTGGACAGTCTGACAGTTTGTGTGAGTTTACACAAGGAGAAAGCCACAGTTGCTTTCTTGCTCTCTTCCATCTCTTGCTCACACTCTTCTCCTGCACTCCCCCTTTAGCGTGAGTTTAATTATCCTGCTCATTCTCTTATCTGATTCACACACACATACAAGACTCCATTTTCTCTGCTTTAGGACCCTCACTTCTTCCTACTTTAATTCAGCCTGAAAGGGAAAGCAGAGACTGAGCTGGCAGCATGGTGGATTTTATCATAAAGAGGTTATTGTTGTTTTATGGCCAGGGCAAGCTGAACAGATTTCATAGTGCTGTCTGAGTTGGTACAGTAGCTTTGTCTGTACTGCTTCGTCTGGAATGGGTTGTTCTTTTTTTAACCTTCAGGACAAAATGCTTAATTTGTGTGTTTTCATGAGAGATTACAATGTACAGTGTGTATTATTGTGAATAATCATGTTGCCTTCAGTTGATAAGATGTTGTAGCCTGAGGAAAAAAAAAACTAAAACACACAACTCATGTAGCTGAAAATGTATTTGAATTGTTAGTCATTACAGAATGAATGATACAAAAAGCATTCTTACATTTTGAAAATGCCAGAGTAAATGGCCTGAATCCTTTTATTGTGTAACTCTAAAATGTCAGAATGTGAAAACTCATTCTCCACCTAAGGATTTTAAGAGCTCATTTTCATTTTATGGGATGGATTGGTAGTCTTTCACAGAGCTATTTGCATTTACTCAGAACAGCCCTTACCATTATACATGCAGCTAAGCCAGTCATGTAAATAGGTCTACACAAAGATGGCTTGTTTTCAATCAAGGACGATGGAGGCTGGGACTTCACCGAGCTGCAATTGACTTAAATCTGAGTGTTTCACATACAGCCCCGTAAACCAGTGTGGAACACAAAAGACTTCCAATAACACTGTCACGACTCATGACAGAAAAATTGGATTCTAATGGTGCCTTTTCTCCCCTCCCCCAGAAACCGAATGGCACTCCCTGTCATAATTGAGGCACAGGTCAAAATCATCTCGACAATCAGACTAATAATTAATATCATGAGTAATACCGCAGAGCTGCAATAATAACATATTGTTCAAATGCAACACACTGAATCAAACAATAGACAAAGACATCATTTATTCAGAAGCCAGTGTCCAAGCATTTATGTCAATGAAGCTGTGGATTTGACAACCACCACTAACAGAAGGTTGAATGAGAATATAGTCTCTATGTGAATTATAGCCTCAGGTTTATAGCATCTTTTTCGTCAAGAGAGACATAGCTTGGTGGACCTCTCTCAGAACCGGTCAGCATCTCCATTGACTAGGGAGGCAAATAATAACATAACTGGCTGGCTATATGATAACATAACCTGCCCACAAATAAACATGGCCAATCACAACCAAAAGTCATTTGATTCATTGTCTTTATGCCAACAGCAACAGAACTGGTTCAGTTAAAAATAGATAAATGCAAGGTTTTCAGAAATGACTGATATGTGTTCTTAGTTGTTATTGTGTCTTATTTGTGTTCCATCTATACCTCAGATACTTTTGCACAAGTACTTTACTTACAATGAACAAAGCAACATTTTGGTTGTTTTACAGTCTTTTTGCTGTTTATGTACAACCCCAACTCTGAGATTTAATACCTTTAGTAGCTGGAAAAATTCTATAAAACCTTCACCCTGAACTATATCAAGCTGATCTACACACATTTTAATCATTAATTCAATCAAAAATCAGACAGTACCAGTATTTTGAGATCTTTGGACTAGAGCCACTGGGTTTGTTTATGTGTATGTAAGCAGCCTGAGTAAACAGTCTGAGTTTGTTTATGAGTTGGTGATGCTGAGGGTTCCTGACAGGGCAGAGCGAGAGAAAGAGATTCTGATAAAGGTGCACTTTAGCCTCCAGACAAACACAACATGGGCTACTCAAGGCAGACTGTTGCTCTGACCATGTTGCTACTGCAGTTTCAGTTATCCTTACAGATAGAGAGGGAAAACAGCTATAATTTAGGTGGATTATCAATTGTTTGTCAGTTAGTAAATACAAACATTTTCTTAACTAGTTAATGTATTTCTAGTTAATGTACACTCTGAGGTCTAAAGGTCACGCCGGCGATACCACCGCGTTTTTTTTCTTACCAGTGTGAAAGAGACTCAAAATACTCTGTCGATGTTGCACATACAATTAAGAGTTATACACCATTTTAATCTGTGGAATATCTTCTTTTATTTGTGTACACTCAGAGTAAAAACAAAATGTTGTGCTTTTTGTAAAATAAAGAAAACTAACATGATGCGTGATCTCTCGTCTCCCTCTGAACGAACTCCAATCTGATAGTTCTCAGAAAATGAACTGTAACTTAGTGAATTCTAATGACAAAAAAATTACACTTATGTCAAAAGAAACGTTGAGATGTCAGCTTTTAAATCGTGTAAGTCAAATCGAAAACAAAAATTTTCTGTTTATGTAATCTGTATGAAAAGAGAGCCATGTCAGAAGTCTGTGATTCAGCTCATTATCCACTAATGCGGCCACGCCCACGGAGCGAGTGCTATTCAGATGCAAATTCAGTCAATACATGCATACATCGTTTCAATCGTGTATTTATTGTCTTCAAAAGTGTTTTGAATAGCCATATTTAGCGATCTCTGGCCTCTGTTAGTTCCTTGATTGTCACATGATATGCCTCTTCTTTTACTGAGGCATTTGTGGACAAAAGGGGCAGAGCGCCCTCCAGCTGCAAGTATGAATTGAAAACACAGTACAACACAGTATCCAGCGCTCACAGTGATGACAATAAATACTGAATAAATATTACTCCTCTGTATAGAAAATTGATATAAACATATGAGAATCCATCAATATTTCTCCAAATGTGCACGCTTTTAAGCATATTATGGTCAATGTAAGATTTTAAGAGTCAAAATGTGAAGCTTGAGTCTTAGACCTTTTTAATGATTTATAGTTTGTGAACTGCACATTAACATTTAGGCTATATAACAAATATAGTAGCCTATATGAAATGCCATAGAGGTAGGAATGTTCAGACGCTTTGCCACACAGAAATACATTATATTTTAAAGTATATTAAAATAGAAAACCATTATTTGGTTAGAGACTTGAGACTTTTTAAAAAAAATAAGTGTGTCCAATCTTTTGACTGGTACTGTAATCTAACATAGGGCTATACAAAATTTTCTTCACATCATGTGCGATAATACGTGCATGCATGAGATCACAAAAATCATGGGTTTTTTTGTCCATAGTGGACATTAATCCTGTTATCAGCATGATCACATAGGGTTTTTTCACAGCCTACCAGTCTGAAAGAGCTCATTAATATGCAAGTCATTTCAGGTCATTATTATGCGATTCTTTTGTCTTCTCAGGTGTAAATGACCCATTATTCATGATGACTCACGCCTCCACGCATACTGTGTTTTTTTTACAAAAAGTGTCTTACAAAAACTAAATCAATATATTGTTATAAATGAATGAGTAGGCAGTATAATGTTTACTTCATTCTGAAGCAAAAACTCTAGTTTACAACCTCCAATACCCAGAAGTCTTGTGAACACAGATTTAATATATATTTTTAGGCCTTATTTCAGTGACTTAAGATTTTAGTTTTTTCAATAACCACGCGTAAACGTTATTCCTTCAAAAACACAAACATGTACATACATGTTCCTCACATATTATTGTAGCCTAGTTTGTGCTGAATACAGTGTTATGACACTTGTGTCATTTATATGTTTATGAACAACTGAAAAAAGCACAAATGTCAGGGCATGTCAAAACTTCTCCAGGGCCCCAAAAATCCTCAGACCCCAGAGGGTTAACTAGTCTTAACATTTTTCTGTCTCTTGTATTTTTCAGTAACTCTTTCTGCAAGTTACATTGATTTAACAGTAGATGGTGACAAGTGACAGTCAAATGAGTTATGAAATCATTCATTCAACCAATATGTTCAAAAACACTGATTCATTCACAAAAAAACAAGTGACACTTCATTGAATCACTCATTCAACCAATTCATTCAAACACATGGATTAATTCAGCATCTAAACCAATTTATGATAGGCTTTGTCCAAAAGCTGAAAAATGCAGCATACGGAGGTAGGAAGGCAACAAGGCACATTCGAATGCAACGATCGTGTCACATCTTGTCTATTGAGATACCTTCATCTGATCGATTTTTGAAGGCAGCATAGATGTATCCTTGCTGTGTAAATGTATGTTCCCTTTCTATCGCTCACTTCGACGTATGGAATTTGCATGTCAGGCAACGCCCTGGACAAAAGGGTATAAGGCAGCCGGTGTGCACACACACTTCAGCTTTGTTCTTCTGAGCCTAAGCATAGCGTCTCTCCATGCAAGAAAGAGAAGCAAATTTTTATTCACCTCTAAAAGAGAATTTGCTGCTGCATATGCAAACAGCACATACGTATCAGCGATCTCTCTTACAGCGTGCACAGATAAGTGCAGAGAGTTCCCCTGTTTCAGCAGCATTCTGAAACAGGTAATTTCCTATTAAAAGAGCAAATTACTCTAAAAGAGCTATATGTTAGATTCCGGATGCAGGCTATTTTGCTCTCCCTCAGACGGGCACGATTGCTGTCAGTTTTGGCTGCGCTCACACCCGTCCTGGTCCTTCTACCTCCAGGAACAAGGCCTTGGCAGAGAGTGCTGATGGTGATCTGGGGGTTACAATGAAAGAGCTTCAGGTCCCCCGTTAAGTTTTTTTTGATGAGTTAGGCAGCTCGCCCACAGGCGAGTTTAATTTCTCATTTGGGGATTAAGAGGAAGATGAGCTGTCAATCGCAGCATCAAAAAGTGGCTTTATGCCTTCTGAGGCAGAAGACTCAACTGAAATTCCACCTTCGGGTGTGTCAGCTCAGTCTGAGGCTGATGCCGAGTTGGCAGCCATACTTGCCCAGGCAGCCGCAAGCATCGGGCTTGAGTGGACTCCTCTGCCCTGTCCTGAACATTTGCGGTTGGACAATTGTTTCCTGGGATCAGAGCTCGATGGTTTAATTTTTCCCGGAAGTGCATGAGGAAATCTCGAAGTTGTGGAAGGCACCTTTCTCTGCCAGAGCACGCTTTGCTGGCTCCTCCATCATCACTACACTCAATGGTGGGGCGGCGCAGGGTACTCAGATGTTCCCCAGGTAGAGCGTGCAAATGTGGTGCATTTATGCCACTTGGAGGAATCACCCGAGGCTCCTGTCCAAAGCATGCAAGTTTACCTCGTCTATCACAGTGAGGGCACACAATGCTGCTGGCCAGGCCATCTCCGCCCTGCATGCAATGGCCATCCTGCAAGTCTATCAGCCCAAAGCATTGAAAGATCTGCACGATGGTAGTCCTGACCTAGAGGTAATGCAGGAACTTTGAAGGTTATGCCACAGGCCCTGGGTCAGGCAATGTCCACACTTGTGGTCCAGGAATGCCACCTATGACTGAACCTTGTGGAGATGCAGGATGCAGAGAAAGTGCACTTTCTTGATGCCCCCACTGCACAATGTGGCCTTTGCAGTGACACTTTTGAGGATTATGCACAGCAGCTCTCGTCAGTGAAGAAGCAGACAAAGGCAATCAAGCACATCTTGCCTTGGCACGGGTCTTCCTCTAGACCCCCAGAGCCCAAGCTCCACCTGCTTGTCGCAGAGGGCGGTGCCCTGCAAAGGCTGCACCGGCCCTGCAACAGCCTTGATTTTCAGCCAGACCCCAGCTGTCTAATCGTAGGAAGGTGGGACCACTTGCCAGTCAGCAGGCCACTAAGAACTCTCGCAAGGCTTCGAAGCAAGACGGGCGCTTCCTGGGACGGGCGACCCAGGGAAGGAGAGACTGCGAACCTTTCTGCGAATCTTTCATTTGAAAGTCATGTTTCTAGTATCTGTAAAACCGCCTTCTTCCATCTAAAAAATATATCTAAATTACGACATATGCTCTCAATGACAAATGCGGAACAGTTGGTTCATGCATTCATGACCTCAAGACTAGATTACTGTAACGCTCTACTGGGTGGTTGTTCNACTTGACTTGACTTGACTTGACCTGTTCGGCCCGGCCAGGCCAAGCCTCACTCCTGTCGGAAGGGGAAGTGAATTTTACATGGTCAATAAAAGAGCAATTTCCTCTTTCCCTGGGTAACACACATAATGTTCATGGCCCTTGATTTCATGATGACCAGGCATCAGGCTTTTCGCACCAGAGCCTCGGCGGACATGAACATTTCATATCCCTGCGTTCTGTTGCAACAGGCCTGTGCGGAGCAGGTAAGTGTGATGAGTATAGACAAGGTCCAGCCTCCTCGACACAGTGACAGTGGCGTATATAAATCGTCAGGATGGCATCCTCTCCCACAACTAGCCCGCCATCTCCTTTTCTGGAGTCAGTAGTGGCTGAAGTTGCTGCGAGCCACTCACATTCCGGACAACCTTATGGAGAGTGGAGACTCCTTCCCCAGGTGTTCCAGCTGATATGGAGGCGATTCGGGGAAGCACGGGTAGACCTGTGTGCCTCCCAGGAATCCTGCCACTGCCCCCTGTGCCCTTCCCTGGCCGAGGCCCCCTAAATGTGCGTTTCCCCCAGTGAGCCTCATTGCACAGACACTGTGCAAAGTCAGGGAGGAAGAATAACAAGTCCTAATGGTTGCGCCTTGCACATATACCTGGACAGCACGCAGAGCTTCAGGAAATCTGAGCAGCTCTTTGTCTGCTTTGAAAGTCAGCAGTAGGGGAAGGCTGTCACCACACAAATATGGCCCACTGGATTGTGGATGCCATTCTCCAGTTTCGTCTCAAGTCTTGGAAATAACAGGTAAAACTCAGACAACTGGTTGGGTGCTCTGCTTGCAGAAGTGCCCTCCCCCTCTTTGAGGTGGTAAAATGTGCTTTGTAGGTCCAGTTAGAGTTTCCCTTGAGTGGTGAACCCTGGGCCACCCTTCTCCATTAAGCACTCTTATGGTAGATGAGTTTGGTGGAGTAACTCACTATCAGGCTTATTATTTGCGATATGCCCCTTTTCAGGTGAGCCCTTGTAATCTGGCTAGTGCTACGTATGTAGTGGTTCCCTAACGGTGACCCCATGCGATGTATTCTTCCACTGTTCAGTTTCCATATTGGTGAACCCAGTGTCTTCCCTTGGACAGAGCTAGCTCTGTCACAACCCCATGCAGGTAGAGCCCACCACATGGAATCTTCCCTATGAAGTACTTCCACCTGGTGAGTCCATAGGATGTATTTCCACATAGTAACCCCTCCCCCACCCTTCACTGTACTTTGATGTCATACACCAACCGGTCTCCACAGCGCTGCTTCAAGTCGAACACACCTATTTCTTGATTAGGGCAATGAGGCAACAAGTCATCTGTCTAAACTTTTGGATGCAACCATTGAGTTAGTGAATCATTTATGTAACTGATTCATTCAAAAACACTAAATCATCCAGGAATGCCACTGTGGATTGCTCGGAGATGCGCAACATGTTTTCTGCTTTGACTTGGCTTGTAATCTGTTGTCTAAAATGTTAATGACTCAATATTTACTTTGTTTTTATTGAACTGTTGTATAAATTAAAAGTAACATGACACTTGATGCTGTTGGTCTGAATATCAAGTGTATATCAAGTGAATTTTGTCTAGTTAATCTTATTTATATAGCGTTTTTGATAAAACATATTTTGTTTTTCAAAGCAGCTTTTATAATGGCTTAAATTCTAGATCATAACAGCTCTCTTGCTCATATTTGTTTAAATAGATATAATAATATAATAACAAGCCATTTTATATAATATGGTCAGACTTTATTTATTCACTTGCGTTTGCATTTGCGCACAACAACCACACCAGCCCAGTTTTCTCTCATCAGGATAAACATTGGCTGTTAGCTTCAGAGTGTTATGAAATAAATTACCATCTACAGACCGGAGCGAATAAGGAAAACTAAATGAGGCACTGCTGTGATAACTAGCTAGCTTAACTAGCTAAAGTCTGAACTAACAATTCTGCCTTTGCCCTTCTGACAAATTATTCATCAACTAGTTAATATACATGTAAAGGAAAAAAGGCCTTTCTGTCACGTCTGAGAACAGATATAATCTACCTGAACAAAGCCTAGTTATTTTTATGTGTGGAAATAGAGTGCAGAGTGAAATGGCAAGCAAAGGCCATTACTGTTATCTGATTTATGTATAAATAATGCTGAACATTACTTATAGTTATATAAGCACAGTTCAGTTCCTGTTAGGTCAAGCATATTGAAATTGTGTGAGATGACACATTTCTCAGGTAAGCTATATTATTAAATATCATAGCAAATAAAATAAAAAACAGACACACAAACGATAGCAATTTGGTGTGTTTTTTATTTGTGTGAATTATTTGAAAATTACACACGTTTTAACCAATTGCCAAGGGGAAAAAATAGGTAATTATAATACCATTTTCAACAGATGCATCTGGCTGTGCTCGTGAAGGGGTTTAAATTACCCTTTCCTTATCAGAAAGGTTAAAGGTGCTGTTTTCCCTTTTAGTCTTCAAATGATTCACTCTGCTACATTCAGTAGTCCAATAAAAGTCCCTTTTAAAATTACTCCCTTTAACAACAGGACAGTTATCTCACAGTGAAGCAGTAAACAACCTGAGAATAGAAACACAATGAAAGACCTCATTTCACTGCTTTGCTATGAACGTATATTTTTTGCAAATGTGTATTTCATAAATGGCTGCCTCTGGAAAGCAGCTACACAGGAAGATAATGGTGTAGATAGAGATGTTTGTGTAGGAGGATTAAACAACAGTCCTTCATTCAGAGCTAATGCATTCAATTACCTGGCCATGCTGACGGCAGTCTCTTCACAGAGAGCTGTGGGTAAGTGGTTGCATTGTTGATTACCTGAAGCCCCTCCAAACACAAAGACCCAGCTGCTTTCTCATGTCTCTGCCAATGATAGAGAGCCCATCGGCCTTGGGAGAGAACAACGAGAAAGCATCTAAAAAAACTAAGGGAAAAGTAAAGGGAGACATGCAGGGGACAGATAGAAATTACATTTGTCCCACACATGTATTCACAGAGATCTGCACTAAAATGAACATCAAACAATTAACATGCCGCTGAGTGTGGTTGTGCATTTTAATACCATTAATGTTTATTATATGCAAACAACTGAAAATTACAGCATTATTATTCTTTCTGCTAAAGTCAGCATGTTTCCATTCCAAGCAAATTTATTTAATACAAAAAATTGGAATATCACAAAACTATTTTAAAATTAAGAAACGTTTCTATCCCATGTGTTAAAGAAAAAAAAAAAAAACTTGGTATAATGAGAAACTTGGGAAATTGGTACAGTATAGAAATGTACATTTTGGCTCTGTACAGTGACAACTGTCTTGTGAACTTGAACATGAATATATCCATCTTATTTCTGGGAGTGGCATCATAATAGAATCATCAGACAACCAATCATCAATTATTGATTGACTGAATATATGACTTGTTGAGGGCGAAGTCACATGAAATTATATGGTAAACATTTTTCCATCATAGTTTACATTTCAGAAATTGTATTCACATAATTTTTGTGCAATATACCAAAATTTGCATGGAAATATGTGGATTAAACCCAGCTAGCGACTGTCCATGGTCACTGTAACATCCAAACAAAGCTGATTTTACAGTAAGTATCCACTACAAGAAATTTTATTTTGTGTAGTATTTCCTTTTTTTACAGCACTTCATCAGAATCAGGCAGCAGTAGACAAGTTAGCTTAGATTAACCTTGGATCTCAAATTTCAGTCTAGTTAAGAAGGGACGTATTGACCTGTAGCAGAACAGACCTTCCCTTTCTTCTGTTACTTCTCCTTCAAACACACACACTCAACGACACACACTCAACGACACTGTAATGATGGGTCGGTAGAGAGTGGATCCATTTGCAGCTTTTATTAAAAGTACAATAATACAGCAGGGCAAAGACAATACCGTGGTCAGGGACAGGCTGGGGGTCAGGGCTGGCAGCAGATAACAGAGTCGGGTCACAGGCAGTGGTCGAGGCGGGCGGCAAGCAAACAGGGTCAGANACGACACACACTCAGCCACGCACGCACGCACGCACGCACACACACACACACACACTCCACTGTGGTGGTAAGTGAGAGAGCTAAACTGTGTAATTGTTATATTTCTTTCAAACAGACTCAGTAGTTGCTGGTTGCAAGTCAAAAGTCTGTAATAACCTAAATGAACTTGGCTGCAGCCTCTCCCTCTTCATTCACAAAAAGCTGGTTTTGGGGTTTGGGGTGTAATGGTGTGCAAGTAAGAAAAATTATCAGTAAATTATCAGAAAATTATCAGAAGTAGTTATCAGTGTATGGCAAGATTTGGTAATAAAATTAAACTTGCCATATACTGATAACTACTACTGATAATTACTAATAATTCAAGTGTGCAAACAATTGAAAATAAATATACAAAAATATAATCATAAACAAAGTATATCATACAGTATAAAAAAATGAGGAAAAACAAAATGTTTAAATGTGTTTACATTTTAAAGGTTTCTTGTTAGCAAATCAGCAGATGGAAAGAAAAACTTTAAATGTCTTGATCAAGTTCATTTTCAGATATTTTGTTCTCTCTTTAAATGAGACAACATTGATTTTGTGACAATGTATGAGGAAAGACTCAATAAATTACTCTGGACTGGAATAGATAACTTATACTCTATTGTCCCCCCTGCCCCTCTCATGAACTATCGCTTCCTCTTGGAATGCTTTATGTCCAATACTATTTAGCTTTCCTTCAGCATATCTCATTTCAGCCAAGCATGCTGCACCAGCACAGATTATGACAAGACCAGGCCTTTTCCTACCTCCCTGCCTGCTGCCTGGCCCTATGCAGTCATACAAGGGTTTTACATAAGCAGAGCTGCTATTCTGGGCTGTACTGACAGCAGATGTGATCCTAAATTTGAGCGCTGTGCTCAGTGAGCTTTCCCAGGCAGCTGGGAGAGAGATTAATAGAGCTAATGTAGCAGCACCAGATCCAAATGTGCATCGTAATGTAGCTCAGGCTAAAAAAAAAAACCTACTGCCACACTGAAGCCTTGGAATAGACTGTTTAAAGGGGATGAGATACATGGGATATAAGGAACATGAGAAGGGATTTCAGCATGTGATGGTCAGTGCTACTTAGGACACATACAGTATAAGGTCCCCTTTCTGACAGACATGGTGTTGTTTTACCAGTTATCAAGTTATCAAGGCTCACCATACAGGGCATGTTGTCCTGAACAGATGTGAGGGCTTCAGCTAAAACAATATTGCATATATTTTGGCATTAAATGGCAGATCCACTGACTCCAAAATAAACTGCATAAATGGCAAATGTGGTTTTCTTCAGTAATACAAAATACTCTGCTGAAAGATTGCTTGAGCAATTGGTTCGTTTATGTTGAGTGTCTTACTGGCAAAGTAAAATTCTCCATTTAAGAATTGGTAATCAATCAATCAATATATCTATCTATCTATCTAGTTTAATTGCAATTCACAGAAGAGAGGTTATCCTACTGCTCATAAAACTTTCACTATTAGGCTTAAAAGATATAATAGCTGAATAAGAGATAAACTAGCTGAAGATGTTTCTGTAGCTACCCATAAACAGACACAGTGCTTCGTTGAAAATAAATTGCAGCACAGCGCTACAACAACCTACTGTATAATGAAATGACCTTTCACAATAGACAATGCTTTACAATGAACTCTGTTGGAGAGCTACATATGACATTCAATAAAATACCTTACTCATCTGTTGAGTAATAAAGAAGCCATCTCATTGTCTCTTTTACCGCTCAGTTCTCAGCATCACCAAAATGTCAAGCCAATGTTGATTCTCGTTTTATTACAAGTTCTGTCTCATTTTCATTTTGCCAGCAGACTCTCTTCTATTAAGCTTCTTTTTTTCTTTTTTTTTTTAACGGGTGATTTCTCAGAGGTTGTAACCTTTGCCACTCCTACACCATACATGCTTAAAAGCTATTTTCTCTATTTACGGATATGACAAGACACACACAGGAGAGTGACATATGTACACAATTTCCCTCAAAAACCATCCCAACAGGTCTAAAATATAAACACTTATAATAGGCTTAGCATAGTGAACTTAATAATTTTTAACAACAACAAAAATGATTAGTATACCTTAAAGGTAATCATCATTAGAATGAAAACATTATATTTTTCCAAATGCCTATTTCAGTGTGATATAAACATTGTTTGTAAACTTTTAATTTGTCAGAAATTCTCCACTTGGAGTAATGACATCTGACCTTGCATTCTAGCAGTTATTATAAGATATGCAGTTTTATCCCATGCTTCCTGCAGCACTTCCCTACGGGAATTGTGATTATCTTTTCAGGGATCAAACCTTATCATCAAACAGTTCCCAGAACAGTTTTACACCTCAATCTTGGATTCATCACTCCTTTCTAACCTTTTCTCAGTCTCTAAGCTCTTTTGCCCATTCTATCCTGTTCTTCTTATTTTCCAGAGTCAGATATAGCTTTTTTCTTTGAACCATTTCTAAAAGATTCTTCTCTTCACTGCTGCAGAAGAAACTAGTTTTAAGCATGTACTGTTCAATGAAACTTCCAGCTGTGTACCAGTGAGAGTCTGTTTCTCAAACTAGAGGTTGTGATGCCTACGTGTTCTCTTGGTGGTATGCATCTGGGTCATCTACTTCTCTCTCTGTCCTGCTTAGATCCAGTTTGCTTTCTTCTTTCAAGACAGTAGTGCATGGAAAAGTCTTTATCTCTCAAAAGAAGTATTGACTGATGTGTTTCTAGAAAAATGTGTTTGCGTTTGGCCACAACATTTGAGTGTAAAGTGACTTTCAAAAAACCTGCATACATATTTTGTAATGCACATTTCCACACTTCTTTTTCAGCTGTACTGATAAAGAGAAAGGTTTCTTAGGCTAAGACTTAGTATTTACTGATTTTTTTAAGTTTTAGATAACAGTGTTTTCTTAGTTGACTGGGCTGGCTGCTTCAAATGCATTTCTGTGCTCTCTGTGGGGATTTTTTGCTCTTTCTGCAGGTTATATCATTACGTCATTAGATGGCAGCAAGTTACCTTATTTATGAACAGGTCAATTAATCATTCATCAACTTGTGTTGTCAAAAGTACAGACCACAATACCAAGTTGGTACTGAAGTTTAAAAAATATGGTACTTTGAGCGCTGTTTAGCAGATTCGTAAACACCTTTGATTGGCCTTTGTGTTCACGTGCTCATCAGATATGTCTGTGATTGGCTCGGGTGTGCCTCATACATCCTGAAAAGTGAAGCTACGGGCTCTTTGATCGCCCCCTGGTGGCTGGATGCAGTACAGGTCATAAACCTCGCCTTCTCCATGCAAATGAACGGGAATGAATGAAAATAAAAAAATAAATTACGCTTCAAATAAAATTTTCCGAAAGATGGTTTTGGTCACTTAAGGTAGTTGTTATCAAGCTGATATATATTCAGTTGTTCGTTTTTGTGATAAGTTTGTGACTGGCAGCTTCTCTGAGGACTGTCGGAGCTTTCGAGGGGAGATTGAAGATATATCACTAACTATTTTTTCGATTTCTGTTATTTCACACCAACAAAAAGAGTTGTTCAGCAGTAAACTGTCCTAACCGACCTACATGATCTGACGGATCACTGAACTTTTTTCGGTAACATTAAATGTGAGCTTTATAAGCTAATTAATAAAAGCACTCTAAAAAATGCTGGGTTAAAAAAAACCAAGCTGGGTAAAATATGGACAAAACCAGCAGGTTGGGTTAAACGGCACCTATTATGCCCTCTTTCACATGATGTAATATAAGTCTCTGGTCTGGTCAAGTTTCAGCTTAAAATACCCCACAAATTAGCCCCTATTTGGGGGTGAGCAAAAACACACATTTTACTATATTACTATATTGCTGGCTAAAAAAATAAATCCAAAATTGGTTGAAAAAAATGGCTGGGTAAAAACAACCCAATCCCTGGTTTTGTCCATATTTAACCCAGCAGTTTTTAGAGTGNTCCGAAAGATGGTTTTGGTCACTTAAGGTAGTTGTTATCAAGCTGATATATATTCAGTTGTTCGTTTTTGTGATAAGTTTGATTTTAGCTAGCAATTTGATGCTATAGAAACGGGGCGTGTCATCATGATTGACAGTTGTGACTGGCAGCTTCTCTGAGGACTGTCGGAGCTTTCGAGGGGAGATTGAAGATATATCACTAACTATTTTTTCGATTTCTGTTATTTCACACCAACAAAAAGAGTTGTTCAGCAGTAAACTGTCCTAACCGACCTACATGATCTGACGGATCACTGAACTTTTTTCGGTAACATTAAATGTGAGCTTTATAAGCTAATTAATAAAAGTTATTAGTTAAGATAACACGTCTAACGTTAGCCATGACAGGGAAAAAATCAGGTGATCGTTATCTGGCAGTTAATAAATATTTTTATGGGTATAAAATAAAATTTTTAACAAAACTAATGATAGCCTACTCTAATTAATTATAGAGCACTGTCTACAGCAATCGATCTCCTTTAACGTTAGTTTAACTTTATTTAAAATGGCAGGACCGTTTATGATGATTTAGAGTTGTTTCTAGTGGCATATTATCTACTGAATTTGCTGTTTCAAAAATATTATTGCTCTAGAAACAGAATAGCCTATTATTTTGTAGGTAGAATTTTAAATTGTGTATAATTTATATAGCCTATTTAAAATACATCAATGATGATGCAGTCGTCTGGGCGGAAGTTTGATACCACGACTCCGCCTCCGGGCTCCACTGACGATTCCTTCTGCGCATGCCCAGGCTCCAAACTGACGTTTTTGCGTAACATGTCGACGTCCATCGTCTTACGTTTTACAATCAGTTCATTACAATGGAAGGAAGCGGCGTCGTGTCGTCCATCTTTTTTACAGTCTATGGATTGGCTACAATGATCAATCCTTCAAAAACATGTTGTAAATAGACATCAATGACGGTCTTCACCGAGTGCTTACACAGATCCACACGGGAGCGTTTGAAAGCAGGCGTCAAATGCTCCTGCTCCCACTTTCAAATTCACTTCCATGTGCTTTCAAACGCTCCAGTGCGTTGATCATTGTAGCCAATCACAGACATATCTGATGAGCGTGTGAACACAAAGGCCAACCAGAGGTGTTTACGAATCCGCTCAACGGCACTCAAAGCATCAAATTTTTTAAATTTCAGTACCAAATTGGTATCGTGGTCGGTACTTTTGACAACACTACATTCAACCAATTTGTTCAAAAACACTGGCTGCGTCTGAAATCTCATACTTCCCTATAGTAGGTGAAAAACAGTGAATTCAGGGTGATTGGGACACTTTTTGCCATTAAGATGACTGGGGAAAAGTGTCACAATCAACCTGAATTCACCCCTATATGACAAAAGAAGTATGTTCAAATATACAGTACTCATAAGCAAAAGTAAGCAAAAAGTACTCGGATGACCTACTACTTCTGTCAAGATTCATACTACACACATTTATTCTATAGAACATACTTTTTAAGCACTCACAAAGTAAGTACTTATTCAAAATAAGTACCTACTCAAGAGTATGTGAATTCAAACACAGTCAACAATTCATTCAGGAACGAAACAAGTATTTATGTATTTATGAGTGAGTCATCGAATCATAGAACAGCATCTGAATAATTTTCATTGCAAGAGCAAAAATAGACAAAGTAGCTGTTTGCTTAACATAAACTTTGTTTATTGTTTATTTGTATTTGTTTATTGAACCATTGCATAAAAACAATGTCACATGAGCTATGTTAAATGCATATTTATTTTGTATTAATAAATTAACCAAAGTCAAACATGTTACAAATACTTAATTTGTACAATAGGAGGAGCTTATTATGTCTACATTCAAAGAAATTACAAATTCTCAAAGTTTTAATTGCCATTTGTTTCAATGAAAATCGTACTGGGTCATTTTAATTATTAGTTAGTTACATTTTTTTATAGAAAAGAAAATACATTACAAGAAAATACATTTGTGAATATGAATTTTCGCCACAAAGAATCGATTTCGAATTAAACCTGACTGTGTTTGTTTCTTTGTTTCTCCAAGAGACCAAATAATAAATGTTTTTTATTTATTTTTATTTTTTTATGAAACAAGTTTTACAAATGGACAATACCTCAATGAAAGTCTCAAGGAAATCCTATACTGTGATACCTTAAAATGTTTATTATTTTGTTCCTGATGAGGCTACAAAGAGGTATCAACAGCAGTGAAAGATATGTACTTGTTTCTCATAAAAGTTTGTGCTGATGAGTGATCTTTCATTATTGATGAAGTTTCTTATGGAAAACTCAGAGTCAAATTGCAGTGGACTACATCTTGTTGTTTCAATGACCTGCTAAAGCCACATCATCTATTGTGAAGGAGCAGCAGGTGGCCTATGTACATGCTCTTTGTTGTTTGTGAACTTGAGCTGCTTTGGCACATTAGCAGTAGTCCCAGGGGATGGCTGATGGGATGCAGGACATAAGCTTGGTTCTTGAACTTGAACAAGGCTGATGGGAGAGGTCCTCTTTGTTTTCTTTGTGTTTGTATATATATATATATATATATATATAGAAATANTATATAGAAATAGTCATGAAAATAATAATAATAGTCAAGTTGAGTCACCTTTATTTATTTAGTGTTTTATACAATACAGATTGTTTCAAAACAGCTTTACAGTGATAACAGGAAAATTATGCATTTCAGCTGTTCTTTAGCTGAATTCAGTTCTCTTGTAAAAATCATCAATTATCAAATTAGTTCATTTCATCTATAAATCAGTTCTGCAGAAAACAGTTGTGTCATCATCCACCCCTGTTCAGATCTCATACATCAGCTTCAGTACATAATATTGTCGAATATTAAAGGGTTAGTTCACCCAAAAATTAAAATTCTGTCATTTATTACTCACCCACATGCCGTCCCATACCTGTAAAACCTTCGTTAATCTTCGGAACGCAAATTAAGATATTTTTGTTGAAATCTGATGGCTCTGTGAGGCCTGCATAGCCAGCAATGACATTTTCTCTCTCAAGATCCATAAAGGTACTAAAAACATATTTAAATCAGTTCATGTTTTGTTTTTTGTTTTTTTAACAGATGTGTCTCTGTGTTCAAATAAATTCAACTATAATTAAAGCTGCAAGCAGCGATGAAAGGGCCCTCGCACCCGGGGCCACCACCACCCGGTGGCCATAGGAAAACAGTGAATAGTGGGTGGCATGCATGTAATCGAGTAAATACAGTTGAAATATGGTAAAGTCATTTCGACGTGCCACACTTCCTGCTGCCAACAGGTGGCACTTTGACTATTACTGAATATTGCCATGTAGATGTCTTCAGGCTAAGACTATTATCAATGGCATACTTAATGGCATATTTAAATGTGTTTCTGGGAGGGAATTATTGTGCAAAGCATGCCATTTCCTGTTGTCAGCAGGTGGCGCTATGACTAACTGAATATTGGCATAGAGATGTCTTCAGGCCAGGACTCTTATCAAACATGTGAAGTTTGGGGCAGATCGGACACTGTATGCCTGAGTTACAACAGCTTCATCCTTCATGGCGAAACATCCGACTTTGTCAGGCCACCACAGACACGCCCTTGAGAAAAAACTCAAGATCTTTGCAATGTAATGTTCTGGGAACGTTAGATTAACGTTAGAATAATGTTATGAGAACGTTAGATTAACGTTAGAATAATGTTCTGGGAACCAAAAACTAACGTTCGGGTGACACGCGGGGAACTACTGCGCCCTGACATTGTGGCAGGGTTGGCAGAGCGCCCCCCTGAGGGCACCGAAGACAAACGGGCACCGTAAAAAGAGGTGAACACCGCTTGACTCCGGGGGGAACCACCCTCAGGATCCTGACCGTTCTGGCATCAGGATTTCTTTGACGAAGCCCTCTTAGCGGCAATGACGGCCCTCAGATCCGTCTTGCCCTTCGAAGGCTTCGCCTGAGAGCGTTGCCCCGCATCCCAGCTCCTCGAAGGGGGAGTACGGGTAGCAACGCTCTGCTTCTGGTGCTGTCTGTGCTGCGAGGAGCTTGTACTCGCCTTCGGTTGCTCCCGCCCAGCAGCCGAAGGGACTTGGGTACGGCGGGGAAGAAACTGCTGCAATGCGGCAGACTGTTTCTTCGCCTCCTGAAACCTCTCGGTGACGGATGTTATTGCGTCACCAAAGAGGCTGGAAGGATGAAGTGGGGCATCCAAGAGAAACGTCTTATCTCTATCCTTAATCTCAGTGAGATTAAGCCATAGATGCCGCTCCGTGGCCACCAGGGCTGCCATAGAGCGACCAACAGACTTGGCCGTCTCCTTGGTGGCACGGAGGGCTAGATCAGCAGATAGACGCAACTCCTGAATGAGATCTACACCCACTTCATCACTTTCCCCCAAGTCCTTCAGCAGGTCAGCTTGGTATGCTTGCATGATAGACATCGTATGCAAGCACGCCGCAGCTTGACCTGCTGCCGAGTACGCTTTGCCCACAAGCGCTGATGTTGTTGTTTTCAGTGGCTTAGTGGGCAATGTCGGGGCTTTAAGGGACGATGCCGCCTGCGGAGAGAGATGGCTCGCAAGCGTCTCTTCCGCTCTTGGCAACGCCCCATACCCGTGTTTTTTCAGACCGACCACATTACTGTAGACGGAAGTCTGAGGTGTAAAAACACGGGTAGATACCGGTCTCTTCCACGACCTCGACACCTCGGTGTGGAGGTCGGGAAAAAACGGTAATGCCCGACGTGGAGGCTGAGCAGATCTGGACGGTAAAAAGCGTTCATCAAGTTTGCTCTTTACCGTCTGCTCTTGCTTCTCGGCTGGCCAATCAATGTTCAACCTGGCAACAGCACGAGAGAGCACCTCCAACAGCTCCTCGCTCGCGGGAGAATGAAGTGGCGAGTCTTCAGATTCTCCCGTTGCCACGCTGACCACATCCAGCTCCTCAGAACTAGACGCCATCAGTGTGACTGTATCCACCGGAGCGGAAGAAACCGCAATGCGTGCTTCCTGCCTCCGGATAGACACATTGGATGCAGCAGGTGAGGGCAGAGATAAGGCTGGGCCCGTCTNTGCTCTTTACCGTCTGCTCTTGCTTCTCGGCTGGCCAATCAATGTTCAACCTGGCAACAGCACGAGAGAGCACCTCCAACAGCTCCTCGCTCGCGGGACTCTCCTCGAAGAGGGCCCGGCGGGAGCGCAGCGTTTTCAGCGGTAGCTGCTCACAATGCACACAGGCAGCCCCCTCGAGAGCTGCCTGGGCATGCTGCACTCCCAAACAAACAACACACATTCCATGTGTGTCCCCACCCGGGATAAAACGCGGGCAGGGATGCACACACTTCCTGAACGTTTGTTCACTCGCCATATTTTCTCAATGATACAGACAACAGTAAATAGACAGACAAGATAACACGTAGCGCTTGCTGAAGACACAGAAGCTGAATGTGAGTGTTTTCGGGCCGGCTTTATAGTTCCTGGTCGGTGACGTCACCCACCTATGACGTTCCGTCTCCCGATTGGACAGATTTCATACATGCTTCATGACGACATCACGCAGAGGCGTTCCCATAGCGACAACGCAGCGCGAGTTCCCTTGAAAGGGAACTAACGTTCTGGGTACGGTAGTGTTACGAGACCCTGCTCTTTCTCTTGTTTTCTTTTTTTTTTTTTCTGAGCATAGTTGCCAAATGGATGGGGGCGGAGCCTGATTATCTCCAACACCTGTGGCCTCTGCCTATTTAAGAGCTGCTGGTGGCACTCCACTTTGGCCTACCTCAAGAAACCTGTTGTTGGAGTTTGTTTTTCTTTTCTTTTGTACAGGATGGTGAGATCTGTTTGTTTAGTTATATTAGAATAGAGGGAAAGAATAGGTAAGTAAGCTGACCCGGAAGATTCTTTTGTGTTTGTTATTTTTCTCGGGAGTGAGGAAAGTTTAACTCTGAGTTGTAGTTTAGATTAGTTAGCTCACCAGTCCTGATTTGAGTTTTGTATGTTTATTTGTTCCTTTGTTTTTGTTTCTTTGTTTGTTATAATTTTGATACTTTTACTGCCAATAAATTTGATCTTTTTTGTCCTGGCCATTGCAAATTTTGCTTATAACTTCTTTGGAACGTTTTTTTTATGTTGGTCCTTAATCTGGGTCGTAACAGTTAGATTAACGTTAGAAAAATGTTCTGGGAACGTTAGATTAATGTTTGAATAACGTTATACAAACCAAAAACAAATGTTTTTGGGAACGTTAGATTAACGTTAGAATAACGTTATGAGAGCATTAGATTAACTTTAGAATTACATTATACAAACCAAAAACTAATTTTTTGGGAATGTCTCAGGTTACGTATGTAACCATGGTTCCCTGAGAACAGGGAACGAGACTCTGCGTTCAAAAACGCTATGGGGAACGCCTCTGCGTGAACCGGTGTCTGAAAACAATATCAACTTACGACAATCCTATTGGCCGGCGACAGCATATGACATCATCATAGCGCGATCCGGAAGTATATAAGGAGCGCCTAGAGAACCAGTCAGTATCTTATCATCTGAAGGGACTGTTTAGCAGGCAGCCCCGATGCATGGCTAGGAAACGTAGAGTCTCGTTCCCTGTTCTCAGGGAACCATGATGACATATGTAACCTGAGACGTTCCCATTCAAAAGGGAACTCAACTCTGCGTTCGAAAACGCTATGGGGAACGATATACCCACGCTGCCATGCTTGAGGAGATTGCATGCCACAAATGGCTAGATAAACATCAAAACTAGCAGCTTCAACTGAAGTGCCAGAACCACTCCCCCTACGTGTCATACATAGGCTGTAAGTGACAGCATTCCCTATAGCCAAGAGCCCAAGCTAAAAGCCTTCCGCAGAAGGCCTACCAAGGCCGCTCGGCTTCTGGAACCAAGCTTCTTTCCAAAGAAAAGAGGGTACCTTTAAGGGAATGTGTCCAGGGGGCCCGAGGGAACCCTAGCCAGTCACTTGTCAGGGGAATGTACTCGACCCTGATTGCCACCAGGGAGGCCGACCTGGCCTACTTTTACAAAAACCTAGTCTTGGCCAACAACTTGTCTGATCACAGAGTCTCAAATCACATTCTTCAGAGAAGATATCCAGTAAGAGTGACTGCAAAGAGGCAGTAACCAACTCAGACCAGAGACGGGCATCCCGGAGAGCAGGACTCAGCTTAGCGCTTTTTACTCTTACCAATGAGGGGAGTAACACTCAGCTCAATCCTTAACGAGGGGAGTACAGAGCTCAACCTAACAGATAAACCGTACTGTAGGCACAGAATCATGGAGGCCCCAGATGGACCCACATCAGAAATTCTCACCAAAAACAGATATAATCTGTACTGAACCCTAGGGAACAGGAGCTTTCATAAAAAGCTACAACCATATCACTCAAGTTTGAACATAGTTCAAGGGGTTCAGGAGAAAAACTGAAGTCAAGTACCACTAGATAGTTCTGGGGGAGCGGGGCCACAGCAACAAAGTTTCTATTCACATAGTGAAAAGGGGCTTACACCGCCTGAGATAACGGCACCAGGGAGACTTAGCAATAGTATGCTACCTTAGCTGCTATCTGTTTTGCACCTACACCGAAGGGACAATGGGCCTTGGCTCGACAACTCTAATAAGAGGAGGCCAGAACTAGGAAAAACTACACTCACATAACAGGGGTAGTATAAAGGGCCTAAATGCTACTAGCAGACCGCATAAACCCTAGTTCTAGCCTAGGCCAGCTATAGCTGTGGGCCTATAAGGCCAACACATAAGCATAGATCTGCCTGGGGCTAAGAAACAACAGCCTCTACCAACGACTCTCAACTGAGAGGAGGCAAACTCTGAGAATACTAAATTACTACAGTAAGCTCAGAGGAGCAAGCTCAACCCAAGCACACAAAGTCAGGCGGCCTGTAAGGCCGACGCTAAACATAGATCTATCTGAAGTTAGTGAAAGCAACACCTACCTGACATGCTGCCGCGTATAGAGCGTTGGAGCCTACCTATATCACGAGATAGTTGCACCATCTCGTCAGTAGGAGGCATCTACGCGTACCCATACTCACTCCATCAACATCAGTGAATTAACCTGCTGATGCTGATGAATGCGAGCTGAATACAGGTCCTTCCATGCCTTCTCGATCTCAGTATGAAGATCAAGAAGGAATGGAAAGCTTACGGTGGCTGGAGAATTATGGCAAAAAAGGAACCGTTCGTTGAACTGTCCGCGAGTGGTTTCTTTCTTAACCTGCTCCAATGGCAGCCGCAGTCTGCCAGAGGCACGTTCCATAATCTCACACAGCTGTACATACGCGGGGGCAGGGTGGCTTTGAGGATTCAGGAGGCTCACCATCTTCATCCTGAAAATACTTCACCAGCCATCTCCTGCTCTCTTGTTTGGCTTAGAACAAGAAGAGCAACTGCTGCTGAATCAAACGATGTCATAGACAACACATCATCATAATCACACAGCTCTCTCCTGTCAGCCGTCGAAGGTCGCAGAGAATTTCACCCCTTCAACTCTTCATCAAGCTCCAGCTGAAAACCCCATGATCTAGTCTCTACTCTGCCTCAGCAAGAGTAAGACCTGAACCATTAGGTGCAGCTGCCGGTCCTTCTCCTCTCGAGAAAAAGACCAGAAGAGAGTGGAGCATTTTACAAGTAAAACACACTCACAATAACAAACAGACAGATCCCACAAGAACTGCCTGTACATGCTCTTTTGTTCTCATAAAAGACAATCGTTATAAGTTATGTATGTGATTAGATGTCAACACTATGGGACATGGATGCACACACTTCCTGAAACGTTTGTCAAGCCCCGTTTACACCCACCAGCGACACGCAGCGACAAAGCGACAGGATCCCATTCATTTCAATGGAGCGCTGGCGACTTCCGGCGACAAGAGCTACAGTGACCGTTGGCGACAGAATGTAGGCGTGTCAAGCGACGGGAGACATGCAGGCGACAAAAGTTCAGATATTTCAACTTTATGCAAATCAGGAGCGAATTTCACGAGCGACAACCAATAGGAGTGGAGCTCTCTGGAGCTCACGTCACCGTCTCGAGTGCAGGCAAGACAGACAGGACATAGTTCCGGAGCGATTTCACTGTTTTATGTGATTTGACTGTACACACATGGATATAATAAAATTATGCGTGGAAAAGAAACGGTTGGCAGTCTTGTGAGTTTGATTCATACATTTTGTGTTGTTAATTATATGATGCTTTGAGCAATTTATCACTGCTGCAGTTCATATTACAGTTTCCCCTGCATTGTGTTGATTATAAAAAAAGAAAAGAAAATTGATTATTTGTCAAATTCGAATGATGTTTTAGTATTTTTTGACAGTATGAGTGAGTTTAATTTGTTGATGGACCGATCGTTAATCTAGTTAATGATTTATTGCACTGAGCTCTGCATTCACAACACTCTACAACAGCAGAATATTACTTTTAATTATTTTAAAACTAATTCCTAGTCAAATTAGAATGATTTCTTAGTTTTATATATCATTTGTGATTGCATTTTCTATAGATATGATCAGACGTGCAGTCTACCAATGATATTAGAGCAACAGCACCAGGAACGCCCACAAGCGACTTCACAGTAGGAGACTAGCGACATGCAGCAAAAAAGTCGCTGGCGGTGTGAACGGGGCTTCAGACATAAATTGTCTTACCTTAATATCGGTTTGATATTGTTTCAAACAAAACAGTCCCTGAAGATGAAAAAGATACTGACTGGTTCTCTAGGTGCTCCTTATATACTTCAGGGTTGCGCTATGATGACGTCATATGCTGTCACCGGCCAATAGGATTGTCGTGAGTTGATATTGTTTTCAGACACCGGTTCACGCGGAGGCGTTCCCCATAGCGTTTTCGAAAGCAGAGTTGAGTTCCCTTTCGAAAGGGAACTATAGATTAATGTTAGAATAATGTTCTGAGAACCACAAACTAACGTTCAGGGAACATTAGATTAACGTTAGAATAACGTTCTGGGAATGTTCGATTAACTTTAGAATAACATTTTACAAACCAAAAACTAATGTTCTGGGAATGTTAGAATAACGTTATGAAAACGTTTGATTAACTTTAGAATAATGTTATACAAACCAAAAACTAACATTTTGGGAAAGTCAGATTAACGTTAGAATAATGTTCTGGGAACCAAAAACTAACATTCTGGGAACGTTAGATTAATGTTAGAATAACGCTACACAAACCAAAAAGTAACGTTCTGGGAACATGAATATTTGTTCACTTTGAATATTGCCAAGTAGATGGCTGCGTCCGAAACCGCCTACTCAATGAGTAGGTACTTAATTTCAATAAGTACTTACTTAACGAGCGCTAATGAATCTCGTTGAGTATGAATGCGATCCGGACATCATCTGCCATGTTGACGTTATCATGTGACCTACGACATTACACAAGCGCAACAACTTAAAAGATATGAGTGACATGTTTAATTCATCTATCTGTAAATATCTTGATATTGATTAAACTTGCTTATTTTGTAGTCTTGTTGAAGAAACAGCTGCCTGTTTATTTTGTGATTGTTGTACAACCAATATATTTTGGGGTTAATTTAAGTTCTTATATTTTTAACCCTACTAATGTGACCCCCAGTTTTTTTTTTTGTTACGAAAACCCAAAATCGCGATCTTTTGAATATGTTGTTAATTTCTTTATTTTATATGCAAAAATGTTCATCCACAAGCAAAAGTGGCATAAATCTCCTTTATGTTTTCCTCTTTTTCTTGTTGAATTAGCTCTAGTTTCATCCCTCAGGCTTATAAATAATAAATAAATACATTTTTATGCATTATGATGATGTATTCAAAGATATTTAACCTCATCATCATGCTTTTTGTCTGTGTATATAATCTCAAACTATGATGTATACAAACCCATATTTATGTTTTGTTTTTTTGGTCATTATTATTGTTCATTGTTAAAGATACAACCATGGTATTTTCCCTGATCTTGTATGTAATTATAGGTCCTGCAATAAAAATAAAGATATGAGCAACAGGTGCACTAACACCTCACAGCACCAGTAACTCGACAACCCTACCTAGTACAGTTTTTCTCAGTGTATGCAATGTCTGCACAAAGAGGACGTTAGGCAGCTGCTCGAAGATCTAGCCTTGTGAGAAGACTGATTTTATACTCAAAAAATGTAAGTATCACTACTTAAAAAAAATATTACCCCAGAATGAATTGCATTGCTAGCCCACCCCAACACTTACAATAATAATGATAAATGCTGACCAAAACTTAATTATATTACTTTTCGTTTTACTTCTTTAGTAAAACAAGCAAAATGTAAAGTTTTGTCATATGACATAATATTCAAACTTATTGTTCTAACAATCACGTATTTGCAGGCAGTGAACCCCACATCCCACTGCCATCTCAACACAGCTGTGCCAATTCTGCGGCTGACCACCATGAACACCTTCGCCTGTCTTTGCCATCCATAATGTCCCTCATTGCTGCTGTTCTCAATGGGGACATAGTTGAACCAGAGGATGAAGAAGACCATGATGATGGACCCCTGAACCCCACAACCTTGAAGCAAGAGTGGGAGAAGATGTGCGGGACAATCTGGCTGCGGCTGTGTCTGCTCCAAACATTTGCGTGCTCTCCATGAGCAAGACTACCTGTAAAACATTTAAACACATTAAAACATTTTACAATTCATTCATGTCAGCATTCTGTTTCTTGCCATATTTCATTTCATATTTTTAACAATTACATGCTAATTTTTGGTGTAGTTTTATTACTTTTGTGGTGTGGTGGGCCAAACCACTGAACTGTAAGCAGAAGGTTGCTGGTTCGATCTCCGCAGCCGTCACCACCAGTGTGTCCTTGAGCAAGACACTTTACTCCAGGTTTCTCCACATTGATCATCCCTGTAATAAGAGCACTGTAAGTCACTTTGAATAAAAACATCTGCCAATGCACAAATGTAAATTAGATTTTTACAAATTATTTTTTGTTAGTGTCTGGGGCACAAACGCTAATTAAAGCTGCCTATTTCTCAAAGTTTACTTTTTCAAGGTACTACTATAATATATATGAAGACTGCAGATGCAAAAGCCTCTAAGTGCCGTATGAAATTTTCTTCTAAAATGAGCATTTTTAACAAGCTCATATGTTTAGGTTCAGTTCAATTTCACTTTAATGCAATTAATAGGTCCTTTTCATTGCCATTAAAGTGAAATAACTCCTATATATCTCCTGCCTTCTTCCTCCTGTGGTCACACACTGTTACAAAATTGCACATAAGACAGGTTTTGCTTTAATCTTTCTAAATCTAATTAAAAAGTTAATTTTATATACATTCACAACATACATTAAATAATCAAGACATTACTAACAGGTTAAGTAAATTTAATGAATAGTCTAATATAGTGCATATACAAAATGCTCCTCTCTAGAGTTGATTTCTCTAGCCAACTAACATGCTGTAGACACTAAATGCCTAAGGTAAATGTAATGCTACGTGAGATATTATTCTCAAGCTGTTTTATTGTCTTTCTGCAGTTGAAACACTGATCGAGACATTACATGTAAACAAATCGATCATTGATCGTCTCTTCTTCTTCTGCACTTTTTACTGGTAGCAAACAGTGTTGAATTATACCACATGCGTCCCTTTCTGGATTGGAGTGTGGATAGCCTGTGACTGACCGTTAATTTTGATTTTGGCGATTTTTATTTTTGTTTTGTTTTTTCAAATGTTCTTTTTGAACTAAGGAGAGAAGATTTGAGACATGAAAGTTATGTTTCTCTTAAAGTAAACTATCTCAAAAGATCAAGGAAAATGTCATTCCGCATAATATGATAACTTTAATATAAACTTAATTAAGTGCTCATTAGTTTACTAGATTTTCTTTTTAAACTTAATTTCACAATTTTAGAATCAAACAGAACTGTCCTTGTCCTTCAGATTATTATTTTTTTTACATGTCCAAACATATTTTAAGAACATTTTGAGGAAAAAAGCATAGAATGATTTTCAAAAAAATTGCTTTCACATCACTGGTGCAGTAAATGTCTTTTCAGAATAATTTAATGTCCTCAGCTGCCCAGTTCTGATTGACTCAAACATGATGGAAAAGCTCAAAGGGATGCTAGGTCAGTGTTCTTTATCCAAAACTCAAAAGCCAACAGAAGCTTTTGCTAGATCATACAGACATACAAATATCTCTCTGAACTTGAGCAGACTTGTAATTAAAGACAATGTTGCCTGATATTGAGTCAGACAAGAGTAACAAAGACATACTGACATGAGCCTGTTGCATGTCTCTCTTTAAGTGGCAGTGTGTGATCACTCCTATTACTGCAGGCTGTTGTGCTGCAGAGGCCCTGGGGCAGACAAACAGCTTTAGATAGGGCCAGCTGAAGGATTGCTATTTAACTGATAGAACACTGGATAGAGCAGGGGAAAGACTCCAGCTGAGTCTCCTTTGCCTTAGGCTCTGCCACTAAGTTCAAATCATTTCTGTGATACAAGATAGAAGGGGAGAAAGAGATGGGGAAAGACAAACAGACAAATGCCAGGCCCTTATCAATACATTTTAGCTGAGAAGGCATGACAGGTGTATTTTTCTCCTGATGAGCACAACTGCAGCCCAGTTACATTTGTTGGAGTTGTGCTCAGTGCTGTCCTGACTGCTCCCTAAAATATGAACATCTGTTCAATCTGTTCTTTGTTCAATATTTTTTTAAAGCATATTACAATTTGCAGCGCTTGATTTTGTCAATGCATTCAACATCAAATACAGTTTTGTTTACTAGTGGACTGTGGGATTTTTTTTTTTTTTTCAAGTCGGTTAAACACCATTTCATATTTAATCCTTGTGGCTGCCACAAAGATATTCTGCAGCTTTTTCAGTAGAAATTCTATTGAGCTATTTCATTAGACACATTTCTACCATTGCATAGTTCCAATAATATCTTAGAAACACAGTTTTAACCCAAAGCAAAATAAATCACTCATGTACTTCTCAGATCCCACTAGATCTTTCTCACATAGCACTGGGTGTTGGTACAGTTCAAAGAATTTTCCCCCTTCCTCTCTCTTAAGATTTAGAGAAACTAGGTCACTCACTAGTTGCTCTGTCAACATGCAAAAATGAAGGAAAGAAAAAAAAAGACATTTTACTGTGCTGTTGCGAGACTGACAGCATGCTTGTAATAGCAATCTTCTCATCAAAGTTTTACTGAAGCCTCATAAGAACACTTTAAATACACAAGATCATTCACTCATTTATTTGTTCAGGTTCCATTTAAATCAGTGAAATGTTTTTGTGCATGCTGATCATACTAAAAAAAAAATCCTGATTTAATATACAGGCAACACATATTATATCATATTTACCAACTATTTCACTTTTCGTAGGCAAATGGAGTACATTACAGTAGCTTCCCAGCAAACACAAAACGTTTTTACAACTTCTCACAACATTGTATTTTGGTTGCAATTAGGTAATGTTGTAGTACAACGTTTTAAAAACGTTTTTTAAAATAAAAAAAGAATGTAACCAAAATAACACGTTTTAAAAACGTTGTGAAAATACCAAGCTGGTATGTTTTCTTTAAGTAGTCAAAAAAACTTTAATATCACGTTTGTCTACTTCGAAAACGAAACTATACTAAATTGCAACTTTTGGGAGACGTTTTATTCAGGTGTTAAAATAACGTAATCTGCATGTTGGAATACGACGTTTAAAAAACGTCATGACAGTACCAAAATACAACCATGTCAAAACAAAGACTATGCTAGGGCCAAAATGCGTACATTATGTTGTTGTTTTTTTTAATGTGTTTTGCAATAGCCTATAGCCTACTTTTATTTCTACATCACGTTTATCATTTCTGTATATATTAAACATATGTTTTCTTTAGTCAAAAAGAAAAAAAAGAAAACAGAAGTATTCTAAAGCTATATTATATTATGTTATATTATATTATATTATATTATATTATATTAGCCTATATTAAATTACTATAGCCTGATATAAACTGACTTCAAACACTGTTTTACAATCTCAATACAGCTTTCATATTCTCATTCCACAGTTTGATAGTAGTCCAACATAGGTCTACTATAGGCCTACAATATGTTATCAAGTTTCAGGACCTTTTGCAATTGCAACTAAGTAACATGAATATGGATATACGGATGAACGTTTCTTCTCTGATATTAGGATTGCTAATCTTTTGATATTAGCACATCTATAAATCATAGTTTAGTGCTGCATATTGGTAATCTGCAGTCTGCATCAATCTGCTTTACCACCATGCATGCACACTACTGTATTCAGATGTGTATTTAGACAGCCCTGAGAAACCCAAAGGAAGCTGAAAATAAGAGAAGAGGAAATGTAATTGCAAGCCTGGTATGCATTGTATTTATGATTTGTCTTGTATACCTGATATTGTTTATGCCTAATTCCATGAACATATATTAGAGGCAGGATACCATTGTGTTCCTCTATAAACAGGATGTGAATGCTGAGGGAAATAATGAACAATGGTGTCTTTTTTTCTTTCTTTCCCCAAGGACTATTAGAGGCATTTTCAGAAGACTCACAACATACTATGTTATTCCTCTTTGTGCTTTTATCTAATTTTGTTCTTTTCTCTGGAAATGCATTCAGTATGTGTACTGTTACAGTGTTGAACATGTAAATAAAATTATATCTTTGTCATTTTATTCAAAAACCTTTGTGTATTTTGGTGTAATTAAGTTGCATATAAAACACTTCAGAATATCTCCAGTTTTTCAATGTTTGGAAAAACATTTAATTGGAAGGACCAAAGTGCCATTAACAGAATTTAACTAATTGTGTCTTCATTATTATTCCTATCATAGCAATCAATGGAATTTAAAAGCAGGACACAGGTTTTAATTAACCTATGCAAATGAATTGTATGCACACAATTTATAATAGTTCAAATAACATAGCATGTTCCTCTTGATAAGGATTAGCATTTTTATAAAGAAAAGACTGCGATCTCATTCTTGTAACCCTCCCTCTGTCTGCACCAATCTGTCAAGAGAACATTGACATTGACATTGTAAGATGTTCTGTACTTTGTAGCCAAAGCCTAAAGTGTTTACCATTCAGCAGAGTTTAATTGGAACGGCCTTGTCAGGTAACAGAGAAGAAGAGACAACAACAAAGGAGCAAGAAAACAGTTTTCATGTGTGAAAGTACATTTATGATCTGTGTCTATTTTAGTTTTTTGACAGATGATTTCACAAACATTTTCTGTATACAATAAAAGTGCATTGTAAATTTTGATACTGAAAAGGTAAAAGTTGCAAAACAGGGCGATAGGCCATTTTGAGATTATCATATCTACTGTTGGGGTAATGCATTACAAGTAACGCAAGTTATGTAATCAGTTTACTTTTCAAGTAACTCGTAACACATTACTTTTAAATTTACAAACAAAATATCTGAGTTACTTTTTCAAATAAGTAACGCAAGTTACTGTGTTTTACCAATTTATTGACTGACAGCTCTCCTGTTTCCATGTTGAGAGAAATCGAGAGGAAATGTAGAGGAGTTGTGTGTGCTGTGTAAACATGATGGTTATTCTAGACTAGTTCTAGACTAAATGTGAGCATACATTTACTCATTTACTTATTCTCCTGCATCCTATTTTTCTGTATTCCAGAATGGCAGGCTTGTTTGATTGAACTGCACCTTGTACTGTACAGGTGTGAATTTGCATTTCCTTCAGCATGAGGCTTATTCATTTCAATTTTGGTGTAAAAAGGCCTTTACATTTGCCAAAAATTGTACTTTTTTGTTGTAATAAAAACAAACAAACAGCCTAGCCCAGATGAGAAAAAGAAACACAAAAGTAATGTAATCACATCACCATAAAAAGTAACTAAGTTACACAATTACTTTTTTTAGGGAGTAATGTTATATTTCATAGTAGTGAACCAGATGCACCTTCAGGTTTCTTTTTCTTCAGAGACCACATTGTGTATGCCATTTTCTTATTAAAAAAAGTGGAAAAGAAATGAACTGTCATGTCAAGAGAATCCAGGAAAAGAAGCGTGCCGCCCTGCTCACGGCCCATCTCCAAGGATGATCCGCATCAGTTTTGTTTGAGTGTTTTGGGGAACAACACGCTACGCTTGCAAGAGTGCAAGCACTGTGAGCTGTTTCCTATCAGAGGAATTTGCTAGAGGCTTGCGTTCTTTCAGGAGGGGCGAGCCTCTGCTCCCTCATTGAGAATGTGGGGCTTATTTGTCGACCTGGCTGAGGAGCAAGAGAGGGTCCTCCCCTTTCTCTCGTGCTCTTGCCAGATCAGAACGCCCTCATGCCCACTGCTAAAGCGTGCTCTGGCATTTCTTCAGAATGAGTTGAGGATGTGGGTTCTTTTGTCTCTGAGGAATTGGAGTTTGAGATTGCTGCCTCTGAGCGCTCCTCACGTGATGACAAAGCATATAAGGAGCTGCTCAAGGTGGTGACTCGTACAGTGGCCAGGCTTCAGTTAAGACACAGGAACAAGAGACCCCAGACACTCCAAGATTGATGACAGATTTGAAGGGGAGGGACTCCAGCAGTGATCTCTCTCCTTTTTTCGCTGATCTCCATGACAAGTTATCTCGGTCATGGAGTAAGCCCTACTCCTCTCGCATCTAGACCATCATGTGTGCAAAGGCGCAGGGGTATACGATGATGACAATGAAGACCCTTGTGGGCTATCTCACCCCATGGTAGTGCATCATCCCTTAAGAACCCAACGAGAGCCGTTTAAAGGAACATCAGCACTGATGGGGAAGGAGTTTCCGGCAGCAGGTCAGGCTGGTGCTGCCCTGCACACCATGGCTGTTCTGCAGGCATACCAGGCTGACTTGCTGAAGGACATCTGTGGCTCAACCTCACGGGCATCAAGGATAGGGGTCAAGGTGTTCCTCCTTGATGCCCCAGTCCATATTTTCCCCTCCGGCCTATTTGGAGATTCTGGGAGGCCAAGAGACGTGCTGAAGCTTACGACACGTTTCTCCCCTGCCGTGATTAAGGGCGTTGCTGTCCGTCAAAAGGGGCTACAGAATACAGTTTGCGTATCATCCTCTGCATTTCAATGGTGTAGTCTCCATTACTGGCTCGAATGAGTCAACATCCCAAGATCATGTCTGAGACCTCTCCGATGTTTGTGCACACACACTATACAACCTTGGGGGGTCCAGACACTTCCAGTGTGGTGGTGTTGGTATTCTCGTTCCCTTTAGCGTTATGAAATGCAGCATCGAGTGTAGCTTTTGATAGGGAACATCTCGGGTTACTTGACTGTAATCCTGTTCCCTGATAAAGTGAAAACGAGATGCTGTGCCTCATTTCTGCACTGTGGGCATGTCTAGATGTCTCTTCAGACAAAGGTATAACCTGAAGGCTTGTACGTTTCACGTCTATTTATAGACTCTCACAAGCACACATTTTAATGATGTCACAATCAGAGGGTATTTAAGCCAAATTCTTGGCGTTTGCCACACGTGCTTCACAAATGGTCAAACAAAGAACGTTCTCACGAGCGTTACAAAATGCAGCATCTCGTTCCCGGTTTTTCAGGGTACAGGGTTACAGTCAAGTACTCCTGAGATGTTCCCTTTCTGTTGGTCACTTTCGATGTTGTGTCAAAATACAGACACTAAGGGTCACTCTTGGGAGCCCAAACACCTTTAACGTTTTCAGAAAAGGCCAATAAGATTTGCAATTGAAATTTGCAGTGCTTCGAAGCCGGATGCAGCCATTGGATAAAGGGCAAAGTCAGTCTCTCCTTCGCACTAGCACAGATAAGTGCAGACAGTTCCTCTGGGTGTTTTAACGGTGATCTCTTAGAGCTAAATTTCCTTATTTAAAAGAGCAAATTTCTCTAAAAGAGCTTACATGGTGGATTGTGTGTATTCCAGCATGCATTTTCTGTCTGTGTCTTTCTGTGTGCGGTTGTTTCATGTCTCCTTCAGATGGCCACGATCACTGTCTTGAGTGTTTGGGTCTAACCCATGCTGAGGCAGCTTTTGTGGATGGTTCATGTCCCTCTTGTGAGAACATGACCATGGCCATGTTCTCTTTTTCAAGAGAATGAGAGTCACCTTAGATGCTTCCCGTCCTGGTCCTTCTACTTCTGGGCACGAGGCCTCAGCGACGTGCGCTGAGGGTGAGCACGTAGATGAAACCGGAAAGCTTCCACCTGGTGAATCCCTGTGGACCTCCCATTCGTCCACTTGCACATGTCTTCCGGTAGAGTTCCCAGATATGGAGCGACAGCCCGCAACAGCATGGACCAGCAGCCAGGCCCCGACAATGGACCTCTCACAGAAAGGTGCCATCACCAGCTCGTTCACAGGCTACTAAGAACCAATGTAAGGCATCGAAGCATACCTGAGAAGGGTGACCCAGGAAAGGAGAGGAAGAATGTTTCTACAGTTCGCCTTTGAAGGGCAGGCATATCACTATGAGGTCCTACCTTTTGGGTTGTCCCTGTCTCCTCACATCTTTACCAAAATTGCAGAGGCTGTCGTTGCCCCCTTGAGGGAAGTGGGTATTCACATCCTCAACTATCTTGACGACTGGCAAATATTAGCTCACTCTCGAGAGTTGTTGTGTGCACACAGGGACATGGTCCTTGAGCACTTTGTCTGACTGGGACTTCAGGTCAACTGGGAGAAGAGCAAGCTCTCCCCGGTGCAGAGCATCTCTTTTCTCGGAGTGGAGTTAGGCTTGGTTGCAATGACAGCACATCTCTCAGAAGACCGTGCTCATTCAGTGTTGAAGTGCGTGAATAACTTCAAGTACAAAACAGTGGTCCCTCTCAAATACTTTCAGAGGCTCCTGGGGCATATGGCATCCTTGGCCACAGTAACTCCATTCAGCACTGTCTGGCTGTGCACTGGCTTTGTGTTCGAGTCCCGAGAAGGGCATGGCACCGCAGAACACATCGCATGGCCATCATGCTAGGGTGTCGTCTCATATTTAGCCCTTGGACAAACCTTGCTTTTCTACGAGCAGAAGAACAAGTGTCCAGATGCATTGTTGTAACAACAGATTCTTCCAAGACAGGCTGGATGGGACGAAGTGGAATTTAGAGGGCTATCACCAGCGGTGATAAACACAGTCACTCAGGCTAGAGTCCCCTCGACGAGGCGGTTAAAAAAAATATGCAAGAATTCTGAAATGTGTAAGTATTTGTTAATTAATGTAAAAATGCCTTATATACATATTTGTACTTAATGTGCTTGTAAAAAATGTTAGTGGTTGTTTGATGATAGTGTTCTAAACATATAAATAGCTTTCTAAGTACACATATTTATAGCAGTAACTATAGAACATTTAAGTGCTATACAGTATTTATACATATGAAAACTGCTTTTGTTGTGTTTGCAATTTTTAAAATAATCTATTTTATATTGACTTGTATCTGTAATTGGCTGCAATGTATTTTCTCATTTGTTTGTGCTGTGCACAGGTCTTTAAGAGGTCTTTGGGGACTGCAGAATCTGTGAAGCTGCTGGTAAATGTGGTGGCTAATCCCAAAGCATCTAAACAATTAGCTGAGTCTAGGTAAACATGGTTATTAATACAGGCAGCTGTCAGCCTGCTCTGCCTCTGTTTAGGGATTTGATCTAAATTTTGGCTCTGTACTACCATATTTTTCTCTTAGGACTGGAAAATGAAGATAATCACTTGTGATAATTTAACTATTTATATGTACAAATGCACAGTAGCTGTTTATTATTTCTCATGCTATCAAACGTAATTGTGTACAAAAGATTTGCCCAAAAATATTTGCATCCTTTGTGCTAAATTCACATTATCACTGACTATTATAACTTTGTGAAATAATGCCTTAGTGAGCTTTTGGTCAGTTGGGAATACTGTACGTTATAAAATAGCTCAATGTAACAAAAATGCTCTCCAGCCAGTTTGCCATTATTCTGCAGTATTTTGAGACTCCCATTTGCCTTTTTCTAATAAAGGCTCTACATTCCCCACTGTGAATAAACATCGCCCTGGCGTTTCAGAGGATATGGGTTCAAAATGAAAGACAAACAGCTGGACAACAGAGCAGTCATTTACACAGCCACTCCTGCATAGACATCATTATAGGTTGCAACATGTCAGCATGCGGTCCATCCTGATTTTATCTCTCACCACAGAGACACAATGAGCAAAGAAGCTCAGGGACCAATGACTTGGTTTCAGGATCTTTGGATGAAGCATTGGATGTGGCCTTATTTTTAAATACTGGTTTTGATTTAGCTGCCAAAAATCTTTCCTGTGGATTGCAAGGCCTGAAGCTGGATGGTTTTGATAATAATTGTGGGCCTTTACGAGACCCGCTACTTAGATACTTCCCTTTGTGCCCAAACAACAATCCTTCCCAAAAGAGACATACAGATTATTCCTTAGCAACAGTCTGGTTTATTGCACTTCCTGATGGAAATCATTTTGACAATCTGTTGTTTGAGGGGATGGTGACACAAATGCATTTCCAATCCTTGGCTCTGGGATTTCTATTAAGATGAGTACAAGAGTTTTCTTGAAAAGCACAAGTCAAGTGTAAGATTATGTCTAGATTGCTTTGTTTTGTTCAGGGGATATGAAAGAGAGGAAGCTAAGTTTTATGTGTAAGCTGTCCAGCTTGATTCCTCTGGGCAAATCTTTGGTTTCCCATTTCATTTCCTATCACTACTCAACAAATTCCTGCTATTCAAAAGATTCACTTTCGCAAGAAATTGCATCAAAAAGGCCTGAAGTATCCATAGATCAAACAAGCTGCTACATTTTACACTGGAATACAGAGCAAGTTTTGAATTTGGTTTCATTTTCAAAACCCTCTATCTATGTCCGTTATGCAGGACACTAAATAGGAATGTACTAAAACACTGCATAAAGAAACAAAGCAAATGAATATAGTGAAAGTTACAGTGGAATACTCACACCAGAGAGCAGACTTTGATTGGATTTTATTTTATGCACAGAGAAAAATGTAAATGTACATGAAAATGTTTTTAGAATTTCATACTCATGCCTATTCTTAAAAATTAATTGGTACATTGAAATTAGCTCTGTGCCTATAATCACTTAGGGCAGGGTTGAAAACAGCCATCTTAGAGTTGTTTAAGGATTAAAGGGGTTGATATATGTGTTAAATCCACCCCCAGGCATCATTACTGAATGAGAATCAGTACATACTGCTGTAATCAGTATAATTGTGGCGTCAGGGTAGAGCAAGGTGGTGGGGGGAGCTGGTTTCATGTATCATTTTTCTCTTTTACAATCAGACATTTAATACCTCTGAGAGGACTAATAGAAAGCAACATAATATGTCAAAAACAAGAATAAAGGAGACTGGGGCTAGTGGTCGCATTTTTTTCTCCAGTGAATATTTCTCACAGACAAACAATATTAAAATTGAGTGACACTGAACACTGCGAATTTCATTCTATGAATGTCCTTTTGGATACATTTCCTTTTCTCCAAGCATTTCTTTCAGTGACAGTTCCCTCCGTGTAGTCAATGAAAAGTTAGCACACGCTATCAACAGAACTTCATTGGCATGCAAAACGCACTACTGAGCAAACATTTACAATGTGTTCCTCTTGTGAACAAATGAGTGAGACTAATGATACGGAGCCCCTGTGTACCACTCTGGTCCTTTTAACACTGACCCAATTTTACTTTTCTCACAACTTAGCAGATGGAACAAGCTTTGGCTACAATTAATTAAGGATAATAAGGAGCATTAATTAGAACAGAAATGACGAGGAACTCATTAGTCTGATATGGATAACACAGAAAAGCAATGGGGAGAGAGAGGCAATTGAACCCCTGATGATAAATAGTGTTGAGCTATCAGAGGAAGGGGAAAACATTCTCATTCCAGCTAAATTGAGCAGAGGACCCACTTTAGTTTTTCCAACATTTTTCCACATGTAAATTACAAGATTAGTGTTGTTTATGTCATCATTAGTTCAGCAAATGAATATGAATTTAGACAGTGTTGTTGAAGTATTTATACAATTACTGATCTACTAGTCCTACTATTTAGCATTTGTAGCATATTGAAAGCTAGCATTATTCTTATAAATAAACATATGCACAGTATATATGGATTGGGGAAGGAAGTAGGCCTGGGCCCGGGTTACTTTTGAGGTCTGGAACAAATATGACATATGAAAATACATAGGATATAGGCTCATATGTATGCACGATTACTCATTAAAAGATCACAATCTCGATTCAAACGCACACGCAATCTTATTCCTAAATGACAATAATTCTGCAATAAACCTTCGAAATTACGATCACACCGGAAAATTTAAACCTGTTTTTGCGCTGCCGCTGATACAGAAAGAGCAGCGCTCATGTAGGTTTTATTTTTGAAACAGCTTCACAAACAGTCTTTTCAACTACACAGTAGGCTAAACTTCTGTTGCAAACATTAAATAATAATGAAAGTATTGGGATAAAAGTTTATAGTCAGAATAGAGTCTGATGTCACGGAAGCCAAGATCAAAATGAGTAATTGACTTTTGAAACTGTTACGCATGCTTCAAATAAAGATTGTATATGTTACATTATGCCAGTAGGTGGCGATCAGTGACTGTTAAAAATTAGGGCTGGGACAATACATCAATGCATCGTGAATCGAGAAATGATTCTGGATCGATTCTGATATTTTCCGTATGTATCGCGATTCTCTCTCAAATCGATTCTGAGCTCAGTTGTTAACAGCAAATGGCACTGAGTGCTTTAGAAACTGCTGTACTCCGCTTCCTTCCAATTCCTTACACTCACCACTTGAACCTTCAATAAAATAATAATTGATAAAGTTCGAAAAGGTTGAAGTGAATTACAAGGGTGTTTGCAGTGGGATTTTTACATTAATCTCGGGTCATAAAAGCATTATGAGGTCAGACTCAGCCAGATGCACGAGCACTCTTCTTGTGAGCATTTGAGTATGCGGTTAAAAAATAGCCTAGAGCGCTATCTGCAAAGTTCAGAATCAATTTGCGATGCATTTGGAAAATATAAGAAACGCTCCACGAATAGCAATGCATCGATAGTATTGTCCCAGCCTTATTAAAAATGCTTCACTGAATCATTCACTCAAGAGATTTGTTCAAAATCTCTGGACGAAACAAGACTCATTCATCATTTCAAACGATTTTTTAGGCTAGGCCTGAATTCATTTAAAATATATATTTTTATAGACTCTTATGATATTTTAGACATTTATAAATAGACTCATTTAGCCTATAACATTAAATAAAACATTTTGTCAGAAGAACCTCAAAATTACATATAGGCTATTATTTTGTACAGATAACCAGAGCTTGAAAGTATCTGACATAGCTGTTTCTATAGAAAATGTAGTCTTACAGAGTAGGATATAAAATTTAATCTTACAGACTAGGATTTAGTCTTTATGTATATTAACAAGGATTTGGTACAATTATGCATTTTAATTATGCGCTTCATATTCAGTGGGCCAGAGAGCTCAACTTCGCGCGCTTCGGATATTAAACTTCCCACTTGAGTAACAAATTCCCTTTTGCGTATTACAGCGCTTAGATATTTACATTGAAAAGCCTGAAAATGTTCTTATATGAGACTCCTTGGAGAACTTAGAAGAAACCACATGTGTATTTATTGGCTTCATGATTCATCGAGATATTTTTCGCTCTTCCCTGTTCGTCTGAACAAAACCATCCTGCTATGCTATCCATAAATGGCACTGAGCGAAAATCCGCACGTGACATTGTATCGCTCTTCTTCGCTGGCCATATGGCCTCTGTCTTTGCGTACGAAAGGAAAACATCTAATAAGGGCAGGTTCACACAGAATGCATTTTCCCCCATTAAACTACTGCATCTTGCTTTTTTAAAAGCAAAAACGCGTTCTGTTTAAATGGTCCCTAAGCATTTAAATGCTGCACGTGCTCATCGCGCGCACAGTTTTTGACTAATGGATGTGGTTTACAGCTTGACGCTAACATTTACATGATTAAACAGGTATGTACTTATTTATTTTACTAAAACTGTGAGTCTTTTGGACACTAGACAGTAGGCTACAGCATTAAATGTAACAATAGGCCTAGAAGACATTGCACACATAACTGCCATTGTTGTTTACATATTACCATCATAATTTAACACTGATAATTTAACATGCTACTTGTCAAGGTACGTTTTTGTAGCACCTATTGAGCTGTAGTGGTTAGGGTTAGTTCACCCAAAAAATAAAATTCTGTCATTAATTACTTATTACCCTCACGTCAAACCCGTAAAACGTTTGTTTGTTTTCGGGACACAAATTTAGATATTTTTAATGAAATCAGAAGGATTCCTACTATCACTTTGAAGTTTGATGCTTCAAAAGGCTCATAATTCGATTGTAAAACTAATCCATATGAATTGAGCAGTTTGGTCCGAATTTTACAGTTGTTTTATATGATGAACAGATTTAATTTAGGCTTTTATTAACATAAACATTCATCAGTGCACACATCAGTTATGGTAAATGGAAGCTCGAGCATGTTTGCTTGATGTACCAATGAGGTTCTTTCTCATGTGTTTTTATAATGGCTGAGCTTCCTGCAAGACCCAGTGCAATGAGGTTTGTTCTCAAGCGTCAAGCAAGTATGGTTGAGCTTCTGTATATGTGAATACAAGCCTAAATTCAGTGCCTTCGTCATTTAAAAGCGGTTGTTTCTCTTTAGAAAAAAATGCTCAATTCATATGGATTAGTTTTTCTAATTAGTTTTCGATCTCTTTATGAACTTATTGAGGCGTCAAAGTGGTAGTTGCATAGACTGTCAATGGAGGGACAGAAATCTCTCAGATTTTATTAAAGGGTTAGTTCACCCAAAAATGAAATGCCATTACTCATCCTCATGTCGTTCCAAACCCGTAAGACCTTCATTCATCTTCGGAACACAAATTAAGATATTTTTGATGAAATCTGAGGATATCTGAACCACACATAGGCAGCAACTTCACTGCACCCTCTGAGGTCCAGAAAGGTACATTGTTAAAATAGTCAACTTGACTACAGTGGTTCAACCTTAATGTTATGAAGTAGAGATCGACCGATATATCGAATTACCAATATTTTCCCCGATTTTTAAGCAGTTTACCATAATCGGATATCGGTTTTGTAATATCGGATTTACCTATAAACGCCGCCATCTTGTGGGTGTTTTGGGAATTGCGCGCAGGATCGCCATTACAGCGCATCTGAGGGGAGGCGAGACAATGCGTGCACAGGTAAAGTACACTTGCCTGCTTTGCTGTAATTAGTAAACATTATTTAAAGGGGCTCTATGTAAGTTTTTGATGGTATAAAAGCATAAAAATACCATAATATGTTTGCAGATATTTATTAAACATGCTCAATTCACATACTCGTTTCTCTGAAAACCTTTGCTACAGCCAGTTAATTTACTTTGAAATTTGCGTTCCGTGTCGGAATTTCTGTTTTTGTTTTTGCTAATTTACCCAATAGTATTTCTCCACCCCGTGTTGCCAGTTGGTGAAAAACACATGCAGCGAATTGCAGCCATGGAAGCCAGTGAACAAACTGGGTCAGAGATTGCAGATTCTACCCGACCTAAAAAGCCTCAGCATCTATCTCAAAATCTCTATGAATGGGAGCATATTAAAACGCGATATCAACTCATCATAAATCAATAAATAAACTAATTATTTTACAGTGTGTAAGTCACCTCGCCTTCCAATGTCGCTCCCGTCGCGTACCTTCAAACTGGCAACCCGCGAGAGCGTCGATCCTGAGGAGGAGGGGGCGGGGCGAACAATATTTTGAATTTGAACTGCAGTACTTATTTCAGCCACTAGCTGTCATTCTTACATAGAGCCCCTTTAACATAACAGCCATTAATGCACAAATTAGATGTTACATAAATGCCTGAAATGTAGCTAAGAGAGACATTAAGCTCACTGAGTCACGTAAGATAGGCTAATCCGTCAAGTCCTTTCCAAATAAAGATGTAACTTTGCATGAATTTAATTAATACAGCCATGAATGAGCACATGTTGGAAATAAAAGCGCTGAATTTAATTATCTCTCTGTTGTCTAAACTCATCATTAGTCTCGTGAAGTCGTCTGCATTTTGCTGTTCACTCAGCGGGTTGATGCTCAGGAAATTCTCTAGCACGGCCTCCGCGTGTAACTTTTAACAAGATTCATTTGTTTAAAACACCGTGATTATATAAACATTTACTATATAAGCATTAATTCGCTAATAAACATCCAAGTAAACACAACTCTATGGAAATTAATTATTTATTATCTTTGAGTAAATCTTGTCTCGTCTCGTCCTCGTGAACTCAATCTCGTGTCTCGTCTCATCTCGTGAGCTACCTGTCTCGTCACACCCCTATTATCCAGCGAATTATTCTTCACTCTTTAGCCAAGAAACAGCTTATAAAACTACTAAAACTGTAGTTTAAAATGAAGTATTACTTTTCTGCAAAGTTGATATGACTCCTGTCTTTAATTAATTTTCTCCATTTGAAAACATTAGACATTCTACATTTATTTGCTTAATGTTAACATTAGTGTTGCTGCTGATGCTTTATATAAATAAAATTATTTTTGTAATATGAAGATTCAAATTAACATGAAAGACTACTAATTTTCAAAAAAAACAGCTTCGTAACAGTGCACTTTTTTATTTTTTGCACTTTCTGATCCCTCTATTTATTACAAATACGTTTTATTTTGTTTTCTATGCAAGGAGGGAGTGATTGTTATAAATAAATGTTTTTTTCAGTTCAGTGGTGTTGTAATCGTGTCAAAAACAGAAGTATAACAGTAAATAAATATCGGTTCTGCATATCGGTTATCGGGCACATAAACACACAAACTATCGGTTCTGAAAAAATCAATATCGGTCGATCACTATTATGAAGCAACGAGAATAATTTTTGTTTGCAAAAAGTCTTAAGGGTTTGGAACGACATGAGGGTGAGTAAATGATGACAGAATTCTCATGTTTGGGTGAACTAACAAGTGAAATAAATTATGCAAACTAACTTCTTTTTTTTTTTTATAAGTTGTTTCTTGTTGAAGGCCAGTAGTGTGTTGTTTCTGTTTATTCTTTAAAGGAATTTATTGGTAGAAAACAGACAACATATTCAGTCGATCTGTAACTTGTTCTTAATTCATTTCTGTCTCTGAGCTGACAATTGAGCCATGTTTGTTGTCACTGGTTCGCTTTAGTGATTGTCTCAAATACACTAATTGAGATTGGATAGATTAAAATAGCCTAGTTGTTTTTGTTGGTTATAAGTATGAGGCCAATATGGAATAAATAATTGTAGGTAATTGGTTCAGGAATCAGGATTTTATCTGCAATTTCATCTCCTCTTTGTTAAGCATTAACAGAACTATTGCAATGTTGGGGAAGCTACTTTGAAAGTGTATCTTACCAAGCCAAGCTTGTAAGCACAAGTCTGTGGGATAAGTTACATTTGGTACAAAATATAATAGTGCTGATTTTCTTGTACAAACACAATCAGTCAAACTCAGTATAGTGTTCCAGAAGTAAAAATCCCATTTTCCCCATAGAGAAATACGTTTTTAATTGACCTTTCAAGATAGACCTATTGTGAGCGCTGAGGTTATCTTAATCTTTTATATATGCATTTGTTGTTTAAGTCAATCACTGTGAATTCAACTTCAACATTGTATTTAAAAGCCACATTTCAGCTGAAGAACTACACCAATCAGAGAATCATGACAAACACAGTCATTCAGGATGAAAGAGCTCAGCAGTAAACGCCCACTCCCTCATCAAGCTTTGTGTATGTCATCAATGTTTTTTATTTTTTAACTTATAAACAATAACTATAAATCAATAATTTTATATTATGTTATAAAATATTTATATTGTGATAACGTAATTCACCGTGCTTCATGGAGTAATCAGTGAAGCTATACACCTTTTAAAATAATAGGCTACTTGATTTTTCTAGGAACTCATATGGCCCCCTTGCAATTAATCAACACTTTGAAAAACCCTGTTCTATGTAAAGATCCGAAGAGACAGATGTGTACACCATCACACACATTCACAGGGTTAAAGCACTCCATGAATTGCATACTAATTCAAAATATAACGATTGTTTATGTTTGCGCAGTGCTCCTGTTCTTATTTTGGTGAGCGTCACGTTGATTTGCTGCCAAAATGGGGTGTCGTAGTACAAGAGAGAAATGTCAGAGGCAGTCGTTAAATCTTTCACCTCTGTTCCATTCTTAATCGTTGAGTGTGACAGACCTCCATCAGAGGGTGAGATTTCAGCAACAGCAGCTGCGGTAGGTGTTGAGTTGGCTAGTGAGACAACAGCTTAAATCTGAATTGATGATCATCCTACAATAAATACAGATTTAGTAGTTAATTAAGTTCATAGACATCTATTTGTTATCTGCTTTCATGAGAAAACTGACTACATACATGTTTTGCAAAACACTTCTGGTACAAAATGCTGATCTTGCAGTGGAATGACGGCTTGTGGTGCTCAAAACAAGATTAAACATATCGTATTTAAAAAGGGAAGATTTTTACTTAATGACTTAAATTTAAAGTTTTTCCTCAGACAAAGGTATAGTATGCAGAGTGTAAAGCTGCATGATTAATCGTTAAAAGATGGCAGTCTCGATTCAAACACCCACATAATCTTATTCCTTTATGACAATGATTCAGCTATGTCTATTAAACCTTTGACAAGTACGATCACAGCAAATATGCAAATCTGCGTTGGCGCTGCTGCTGACCCAGCTTCTTTTCAAATACATAATATAAATAAATAAGTAAATAAAACCTTAAAAACTAACCCCCAGTTTCACAGACAAGGCTTAAGGCTAGTCCCAGACTAAAATGCATGTTTAAGCTGTTTTAACTGAAAACAACTTGCAACTTGCATGTGACCAATCGCGGAAAGTAGGGACACAAGTTGGTTCTGGGGCATTTTGAGTTATACACAGATTCTGAAAGTGTAGTCTCCAAGCTTTCCAACGATGTGTAACACATGGAAATCTGATCATATTTGGAGAAGTTGTGGCCATTTGAAGGTAGGCACTCAAAAAAGCTCTAAAAAGAGAAAACGCCTCTAAAACTTGTGCAGTTCTCGCCTGTTCTCACCTGCTGGGAGTGACAATAGGGCTCATTTACATCTCATTTAGATAAGCCATACCCCCTGTAAAGCTGCATGGTTGCATAGCAACGACAGACGCAGCGGGAAAAATCGGACCGCATACTATTAATAATAAAGGATAATGTGCATTGTAAATGTCAGTAATTTATCTTAGTGGTTAGACCTGGTTTGAGTCAAAGGATTTAAAAAAATCGTGTACTTTAAACTCTTCATACTTTTACTTTTGACTTAATAACGCACATTTTACGGCTACGGATACTTTATATTTTTACTTAAGTAGGAATTTAATCTGATACATTTACTATTACGTTAGTAAATCCTTGTTAAGAATATTAAGTAGCACTTTCTCCACCACGGGCTGAAATTATTAGCATCACATTCAATTCAAGAATGCTAACAGGCAGGTTTACGTGGGCTAAGTCATTCACACCAGTCACTTCAAGCAATTGAAGCGTTATTCAATTTAATAGCAGATGCTAACATTACCATCTAAAAGCACGTTATAGTAATTAAATTAAAACGACAGTCCTGAGCTAGCTAATAACAATAGACACATGAGAAAACGTGTACGTGTTCTTAGAATGAACACAAAACGACAAACTTTGATGTTTATGGAAACTCACCCCATAAGAAACAGAAAAGTATTCTAGCAGATCTCGTTGCCTCCAATGAAATAAGTCGTTCGGGCACACTTTCTCTTTGTCTGGGTCTTCTTCGTGGATGTAACCATCTGTTTGCCTCTAAATGTCCAATAATTCGCCACTTTTTTCCGCAGCTAAAGAATCCAGCAGAGCCGGCGCTGCATACTAAGTAGCCACGCTTCCCTTGGAAGGCGGGGGCAATAACAAAAGAAACAAAAGCCGGCGTATCCGATTCCAGTAAGGAAATACAAACAGACAATGACACGCCCCTACTGCGAGATAGAATCTCAGAAAAACAAGCCAATTTCAAACTTAAAATGTACGATTTTAAATATACCAATACTGCTATCTCAAACACGGAGAGGCTTCTTCGTGATCTCAACTAACAGATTCTACAAAAAAACGAAAATCACATATTTTGAAAAAAAAAACGCTTCTTTCTCATTTTGCGCGAATGTTGTGCTGCCGACTTGTGTCCCTGGTTTCCGTGACGGGTCACATATCTTAAAATATGTCATTATATTGCCAAAAGTATTGGGACACCCCTCCAAATCATTGAATTCAGGTGTTCCAATCACCATGGCCACAGGTGTATAAAATCAAGCACCTAGGCATGCAGAGTGCTTCTACAAACATTTGTGAAAGAATGGGTCGCTCTCAGGAGCTCAGTGAATTCAAGCGTGGTACCGTTATAGGTTGCCACCTGTGCAATAAGTCCATCCTTGAAATTTCCTCACTACTAAATATTCCACTGTCAACTGTTAGTGGTATCATAACAAAGTGGAAGCAATTGGGAACAACATCAACTCAGCCATGAAGTGGTAGGCCACGTAAAATCACAGAGCGGGGTCAGCTGAGCCACACAGTGCGCAGGAGTTGTCAACTTTCTGCAGAGTTGACTCGTTCTGCAGAGTCAATAGCTACAGACCTCAACTTTGTGTGGATTAGCTCAAGAACAGTGCGTAGAGAGCTTCATGGAATGGGTTTCCATGGCCGAGCAGCTGCATCCAAGCCTTACATCACCAAGTGCAATGCAAAGCGTCGGATGCAGTGGTGTAAAGCACGCCACCACTATACTTTAGAGCAGTGGAGACATGTTCTCTGGAGTCACGCTTCTCTGTCTGGCAATCCGATCGACGAGTCTTGGTTTGGCGGTTGCCAGGAGAACAGTACTTCTCTGACTGCATTGTGCCAAGTGTAAAGTTTGGTGGAGGGGGGATTATGGTGTGGGGTTGTTTTTCAGGGGTTGGGCTTGGCCCCTTAGTTCCAGAAAGGAACTCTTAATGCTTAAGCATACTAGGGCATTTTGGACAATTTCATGCTCCCAATTTTGTGGGAACAGTTTGTGGATGGCCCCTTCCTGTTCAAACTGCGCACCAGTGCACAAGCAAGGTCCATAAACATCACTGCCTGACCTACAAATGCGCTTCTAGAAGAATGGTCAAAATTTCCCATAAACACACTCCTAAACCTTGAGGAAAGCCTTCCCAGAAGAGTTGAAGCTGTAGTAGCTGCAAAGGGTGGGCCAACTCCATACTAAGCCCTACGGATTAAGAATGGGATGTCATTAAAGTTCATGTGCACGTAAAGGCAGGTGTCCCAAAACTTTTGCCAATATAGTGTATGTCACTGCCATCGTTTTGTCTCAAGATGCACACCATATATGGGACTATAAACTTGAATAGAAGAATTGATACTTTATGGTTATATTAAGTTCTGAATATATAATATATATATATATAAACCAAACATCGAGTTCTGATGCTGGGCAATGTGTTTTGTGAAATGTTCTCAACTTAGCCATTGTCGACAAGACTTTTCTTCCTTTTTGACATCTCTAGCTGTTTTGTCTAAGTTACAGAATTNTACTTTAAACTCTTCATACTTTTACTTTTGACTTAATAACGCACATTTTACGGCTACGGATACTTTATATTTTTACTTAAGTAGGAATTTAATCTGATACATTTACTATTACGTTAGTAAATCCTTGTTAAGAATATTAAGTAGCACTTTCTCCACCACGGGCTGAAATTATTAGCATCACATTCAATTCAAGAATGCTAACAGGCAGGTTTACGTGGGCTAAGTCATTCACACCAGTCACTTCAAGCAATTGAAGCGTTATTCAAATTAATAGCAGATGCTAACATTACCATCTAAAAGCACGTTATAGTAATTAAATTAAAACGACAGTCCTGAGCTAGCTAATAACAATAGACACATGAGAAAACGTGTACGTGTTCTTAGAATGAACACAAAACGACAAACTTTGATGTTTATGGAAACTCACCCCATAAGAAACAGAAAAGTATTCTAGCAGATCTCGTTGCCTCCAATGAAATAAGTCGTTCGGGCACACTTTCTCTTTGTCTGGGTCTTCTTCGTGGATGTAACCATCTGTTTGCCTCTAAATGTCCAATAATTCGCCACTTTTTTCCGCAGCTAAAGAATCCAGCAGAGCCGGCGCTGCATACTAAGTAGCCACGCTTCCCTTGGAAGGCGGGGGCAATAACAAAAGAAACAAAAGCCGGCGTATCCGATTCCAGTAAGGAAATACAAACAGACAATGACACGCCCCTACTGCGAGATAGAATCTCAGAAAAACAAGCCGATTTCAAACTTAAAATGTACGCTTTTAAATATACCAATACTGCTATCTCAAACACAGAGAGGCTTCTTCGTGATCTCAACTAACAGATTGTACAAAAAAACGAAAATCACCGATTTTGAAAAAAAAACGCTTCTTTCTCATTTTGTGCGAATGTTGTGCTGCCGACTTGTGTCCCTAGTTTCCGTGACGGGTCACATATCTTAAAATATGTCATTATATTGCCAAAAGTATTGGGACACCCCTCCAAATCATTTAATTCAGGTGTTCCAATCACCATGGCCACAGGTGTATAAAATCAAGCACCTAGGCATGCAGACTGCTTCTACAAACATTTGTGAAAGAATGGGTCGCTCTCAGGAGCTCAGTGAATTCATGAAAATGAAAAGAGTGGTACTGTTATAGGTTGCCACCTGTGCAATAAGTCCATTCATGAAATTTCCTCACTACTAAATATTCCACTGTCAACTGTTAGTGGTATCATAACAAAGTGGAAGCAATTGGGAACAACATCAACTCAGCCATGAAGTGGTAGGCCACGTAAAATCACAGAGCGGGGTCAGCGCATGCTGAGGTGCACAGTGTGCAGAAGTCGTCAACTTTCTGCAGAGTTGACTCTTTCTGCAGAGTCAATAGCTACAGACCTCAAAACTTAGTGTGGATTAGCTCAAGAACAGTGTGTAGAGAGCTTCATGGAATGGGTTTCCATGGCCGAGCAGCTGCATCCAAGCCTTACATCACCAAGTGCAATGCAAAGCATCGGATGCAGTGGTGTAAAGCACGCCACCACTATACTTTAGAGCAGTGGAGACATGTTCTCTGGAGTCACGCTTCTCTGTCTGGCAATCCGATGGACGAGTCTTGATTTGGCGGTTGCCAGGAGAACAGTACTTGTCTGACTGCATTGTGCCAAGTGTAAAGTTTGGTGGAGGGGGGATTATGGTGTGGGGTTGTTTTTCAGGGGTTGGGCTTGGCCCCTTAGTTCCAGAAAGGAACTCTTAATGCTTAAGCATACTAGGGCATTTTGGACAATTTCATGCTCCCAATTTTGTGGGAACAGTTTGTGGATGGCCCCTTCCTGTTCAAACTGCGCACCAGTGCACAAGCAAGGTCCATAAACATCACTGCCTGACCTACAAATGCGCTTCTAGAAGAATGGTCAAAATTTCCCATAAACACACTCCTAAACCTTGAGGAAAGCCTTCCCAGAAGAGTTGAAGCTGTAGTAGCTGCAAAGGTTGGGCCAACTCCATATTAAGCCCTACGGATTAAGAATGGGATGTCATTCAAATTCATGAGCACGTAAAGGCAGGTGTCCCAAAACTTTTGCCAATATAGTGTATGTCACTGCCATCGTTTTGTCTCAAGATGCACACCATATATGGGACTATAAACTTGAATAGAAGAATTGATACTTTATGGTTATATTAAGTTCTGAATATATAATATATATATATATAAACCAAACATCGAGTTCTGATGCTGGGCAATGTGTTTTGTGAAATGTTCTCAACTTAGCCATTGTCGACAAGACTTTTCTTCCTTTTTGACATCTCTAGCTGTTTTGTCTAAGTTACAGAATTTGATATATCTTTTTAATATACTTAGTTTTTGGCAAGCAAAAGAAATAGAATCCGTCCTTTCATCAGCTTTCTCATTCATGTTTTTTTTATGCTGATTTGTGGCTGATTATTTTTTTTTAGACGTCTGCACAACATCTGTTTCTGCAAGCGTTTATTTCTGCAGCGATTTCAGCTGACAGCGCAGACTAAATGCCAAACATGTCTTTTCATTACCTGCTACCCTCTCTGTTTCCCTCATGCTCTGAAGGACTACGATTGTTTTCTGACCGTAAGTTAAATATGGAGAGCATTGATTGTTTTGGATGGTGAAACATCCGAATTAGATTATTGACTTCAGTAGAGGGGGGGAAAAGTACTTTACTGCTGTTCCTGGCAAATACAAGTGAATTAGACTCTGAGCCAAAAGTGTCTGTACATGATTGTTTTGCTAGCCGTGTCACTTACTAAAATCAGACTGTACCCAAGCCCAAAGGGAAAGGCGGAAAAAATTTATGAGTAGCATCATTCTCTGCAGTATGATTTTTGATATGGGTTACTGCAGCTAAATTGATTGATTGTAATCATGTTTTTTGTGATTACAGTGGCAAGGGTTTGATTAAAATCAATCAAGCAAAATGTCATTTCTAAAAATATGCCATCTTCATAAATGTACATCTGTTCCATTATTGCAAGAATGATTGAACACAGATCAATTGCTTTACAAATTACAAGGAGAATTATTAACACTAGGCTGTAAATGTACAAATCTGAAGACAGTCTATTGAATTCCATTGAAATGTATAGAAAAAAACAAACCCAAAAGACAATTTTCTTCTGAGGAAATAGGTCACAGATTCAATTACAGTCACTGAAGCGTGCACCCAATCTATCATGCCAAATTAAGTGCATTTTAGCAACCTACTTTTCTCTGAATTTTATAGACACATTCACTCTAGTGAAGATTTTGCAAAAAATACATTACTGGCTTTGTTCCCCCTTATATATATAGCTGTTTTAAATGTTATGCACACTGGAGAAATATTTTTCCTCTGAAGGTAAAAACAACAACAAAAAACTGTTAAATCTGGCTTCAGGCTTTATCTGTTTTGGAAGCAAAAACACTTTCACCTTTTCTTGATTCTCATTATACGTTTCAAAATTGCTTCTACACTGATGCAATTCAACTGTGTCACCAACAACTGCAGAGCTCTGAGGTGAGAGAGGATGAATAAAATTGAAAGCAATGCTAAGAGCCAACTTTATTGACTTAAATTTACAATTAGTGCATGTAGGAGTTATATTACTTAGAATGAATGAATTAAAACGACCATATTAAATATAAATGGTTTATGGTTAACGCAACTAAAGGTCAGCATGAATACAAGGACAGCCCGAGGGTGAATCCGGGCTTTGTTGTATGATTCGAGTTATGAATTCCTCCCCATCGGCTGCCTGTCATTAACTGTGTTGCTGTACATGGTTGAAGAGTTTTCTCATAGACCCCGTACACTGTTGGATCTCTGGTGTTGCTACATTACCTCAGGGCTCATAAGAGGCCAATTCTCATATTATATTTCCTGATGACTGATAGTACAACAGACTCCATTTTCCTTGCTGTGTGAGTGGGGAAAAATCCAACCAGTCATCAACTTGTCATCTAATCTCATCCCGTTACCTTTTTCATTTCCCTGTGTAGTTTCTCATAGAGGTGGTTGCCATGGACATTACTAACACTGACCATCTCAAGAGGGCTTAATCTTAGTGCCTTGTCTTCACATTTTGACACCCCTTACCCTTGCAAGTTCATTTTTCATTAAAACTCAGTGCACACCAATTTGAACTTTCTTTTTTTCTTTTTTTCTTTTTTTTTTAAAGTAGAAACTACTTTTAGCATTAAATTTAACTCTTATTATCCAAGGTTTTGTTTGATCTTAGGCTTGTACAGAGCTTCATATTCAGCAGTGGCGAAAGCTCCATAAAGAGTCTTCAATAATTCATGACACCAGATTTAGATTTGTGAGTTTTGCTTTTCGGAAACTGCAAAATTCCACAGTACATTACTTTGTGGAATTGACATGGTTCTGCGATTTTAAGCTTTGTGCTACACTTCAGCAAGTTTGACATATTTCTTCTTCTTTTTTTCTTGTAGTAACACTGTTTTGTACTGGTATGTATGCATGTGTGTGTGTATATATACATATTTATATTTGTGTTGTTTTAGTTTTAATGAAAAAGGTACAATGTGTAGGAATAATTTTGACATATTTAATGTGAACATAATGAGCATCATGTCCCTTTAAACATTGAATGTATTTAAAAATGTCTAAGGAACACTTGCCCCTGTGAGTTAATGGTTATATGATCCTACCCATATTCCATATCATACAATGCACAGACAGTTATTCTTGAATGTTAACCGCAGATAGCATGAAATATGTCTTGTCCACCCATTCTGTCCTCTGCTGATGTACATTAAGGACTGTTGCCTTGTCCCAGTTCCATTTTAATGGGACAGACATGAGTGACGAATAGAAACAGCCGTCTGAGTGCTCCAAACACTAATGCAATGCAAATGGAGCAACATAATGTGCTGTGAGTAGCATCTTTTTACATTTTCATCATGTTTATTGTATTCACATGCAAATGTTAAACCTGGGTAATAGATTTTACTCAGTTCAGTTCTTGTAATTTGTCTCACCTAAACATGAAAGGGGATGATAAATTGTTGCTTATTGTTTTGTCTCTTTTAATATGCCTGTCAGTTGATGTACGTTATGTCAGAAGTGAATAATCAAAATAGATAACAGAGGTATTTTGGAATAGTTGATTGTATATTATAAACAAATGTGAATTGCTTTTTTTTATATTATTTGAGAGATGAAAATGTATTTGCTACACTGGCAAAATGAAAAGCAGGTTAATGGAATAAATTAAAGCGAGTACTAACCAAGGAGCTCTATAATATTAGAAATATATCTGGTAGCATTCCCCATCATCTCAATGGCAGTTATTTGGCCGGAGCAGGACCCCTCAGAATTGTCACAGGAAAACTATGTCCTGACACTGCTGTTTGGCTAATGGTACCATAAGTCTCAAGCCCTTCATATGGACTATTCTGAGCAGTGACATCCGAGGTAGCAGAGAGCCCTCCCACAAAAAAAAAAAAAAAAAACTATATAGTGACATTTTTATATGTTGCCTAATGTCTAGTCACAATACACGCTACTTTGAATGGCTGGCAATGGAGAAAGAGAGTGTTTGAATAGTGTAATTAATTATGGCATCTACCAGCGGGGTAACTGCCCCATGATAACTAGACAAATCTTGACCCCTTGGTAATGATAGCCATTGCTCTCTAGCTCTACTTCTGTTGGTCTAGACCTGCTAAATGGCAGTGACATCTTACAGTAGAGTACATTAGATGGATCACAGAACATTTATGTCCCTGACCTCTTAATCTCTAGGTCTCTGCGGGTGACTATAAGAGAGATAGAGATAGAGACGGAAAAATAAGATGGGAGAAAAACAAGAGCGGACTGTAGAGGGTATTTAGAGCTCATGAATGTCATTATTAGTTCTTTTCCTTTTTTTGCTTCAAATAAGTGGACATTAAACATCTGTATTTACTTCTCTCCACATAATGTAAAATTCCCCTCTGCTTTTATGACAGTACATGAGGAGGATATCTCAAATACAATATAAATGTGTACATGTATATGTATATATGTATTATATATACGAAAAAGCTAAACTTCCCATTAGCTTTACTATTTATTTGGCTTGTTTTGTTTTTTGTTTTTGTTTTTAAACAAAGGAGAGAAATTAAGATCATGCATATGGTGTGTTTATATGCAGGGTCATTTCCCAGAAAAAAATAAATAAAAAAAATAACCACACTTCGCTTTGGATTAGGTTAATGTGACCATGCCCCATATGAGTGCCTTTTGTGTGCATGCAAATCTTTATTATGTGCATGTAAATGTGGGCTTTTATAATTAGGGTGTGCACATGTATACAATCTCTGTACTGATGTTTTATCTCTCTTATGTCACTGATGATGTAGCACACTCATTAATTGACCCTTGAGATCACGGTTAACATGGTAATGCTGGTCATCAGGGGTCGCACGGGTGACTGTAGTACATTTGACTTCAGACTTTGAGCATCGTATTGCCTTTTGTGTGTCATTTGGACATAATTATCCATATCAGAGTAGCTAACTTCATGATGTGACCATTATACAGCTCAGCTCATTATCAAAGGCTTGCACTATCTTTGCTTTTTACTTTGATAATGCTGGTAATGCTGTAAGTAATGCAGTTTTTAATTGAAACACTGAATATTCTGTGACAGGCCCTGTTTGCGTTTTGGTCGATTGGATCACAAATAGACCAGGGAGACACATACCCGTTTATACACTGTAAAAAATCAAAAGTTGAGAAAAAGGTGCCATAGAATTGAAAATTGAATTTACCTTGGCATGGTTGAATAATGAGAGGTCTGCACATGGAAATGACATACCGTGAGCCTCAAACACCATTGTTTCCACCTTCATATCTAAATCTTGTGTGTGAAAAACACCACGGAAAAAAGGGCGAATCCCAACATAACAGCGACTGTTACGTAACAGTGATCTGATATGCTGTATCACGAACCGTTTGTAAAGATCCATTTTGAGAGTTATATTAGCTGTGTGAACTTCAGTATTATTTATATTTATTCAATGTTTAATGGAGTTGTGAGCTTGAGGGCGGGGAGCACGAGCATTTAAAGGGTGTACACACACCAAATCAGAGCATTTTTAATCCCACCCCAAAATAGGCAGTTAAAACATGGTATAATAAAAAATCTATGGGGTATTTTGAGCTGAAACTTCACAGACACATTCTGGGGACACCTTAGACTTATATTACATCTTGTGAAATGGACATTCGATGGCACCTTTAAGGCAACCAGCTGCAGGAGATTTGAGTTTTCTCAACTTGTAAATTGAACTTGTTGTTCAACAAGAAGTTGAGAGAACTCAAATCTGGTTGCCTTAAACTTATACGTTTCTCAACTTTAATTTTTTAGTGTACCTGTTGTTTTAATCCGTCTCTTTTGTCACTTTCAACCACTTCTGTCCTGATTTCTTCGAGGGGAGTGTCTATGGGTGGGTAAATGTATGTTGTTTTTTTTTCAGATCTTTTCATCTAATGGACAAAATAAGTTTGCGCAATTTACACATGGAGACGGCGGAAAAACATACTGAGAATATCAGCTTTTGTTTCTGCTCTCATAATCGCAAGACCACGCAGAACACTGTGAGTGTATGTTAAAAATCAGGAATGGTGAGAGAACATTGTGCTTGGTACATTTTTCATCTTCAAACCAAACTTGGGTCTCCAGCTGACAAAGTTTAAATCCCGTCTGGCTAGCGCACTTTCCATAATGTTTATGCATTAGGTCAGTGGTCTTTTGTGGCTGTTCGAACGCATTCAACCACATAAGTGTCTACACTACAAAAGCAATCTGGTCGAATGCAATTTCGACTGCCTCTGGAAGTGGTCAAAAGTGAGCAAGCTCAAAACGTTTTAGACCCCATTTACACCTGTATCATCCACTTGTGTCAACCAAAGCGCATCTTAATTCCAGGTGTAAACAGGGCCATAGAAGCTGGATACATGTGACACTCATGATCCTTCTCTCTCTCTCTCTCTCTCTCTCTCTCTCAAACACACACCTCTTTACGGGTTTAATGAACATTGCCAGGTTCATGTGTTGGTCACAATCAATTTAACAGACTGCTGACAAAGACCTGCACATGCGCACACAAACACATGCTCATTGTGTACATAACCCTAGCCTTTCTTGGCTCTGGCCAGCCCGCTGTTTAGTGTTGTTTTCCATTGTATGTAGTTAAAGTGACTTTTGGCTGTACTGCGGCTTCACTGGTGTTTTAAGCTGTAGGAGGTTCTTGTGGAGCTGGTCATCACAGTGGGAGAGGCGCCCGCTCTTTTGTATCTGTTCTCACTGACTCAGAGACTGCGAAGGACTGAACTTAAAAAAGAGATTTGGATTCAATACACACAGCCAATGAGAGTCACTCTTAAGTTTTTGGGAAAGCGAAGGAAAGCTGTCCTGGTTGTGTTTGTTCTTGCTTGCTGTAATGTGTGGTATTCCAAGCATGGTAATATACTTCTGTACAAAAAATCTTTATTTTACGTGTCTTTATGTTTTCAAACAGAAATGCCCAATGAATGGTTATCAGATGATATCAGTTTTTATTTTTTTTATTTTATTGCTAACAGTGGATAATGGCTATAAATATATATTGGTGCATGCTCTTTTAGATTACCTTTGCCATAATCTAATGCTCCCATATCAAGTAAATCTTTAAGAACACAAATTATTAACACTAATGTTTAAAAGTTTGGGGTTGGTGAGATTAAGATATTTAATGCTTTTGAAAGTCTCCTATGCTCACCGAGGCTGCATTTATTTGATCAAAAATATAGTAAAACAATGAAATATTACTACATTTTAAAATAAGTGTTTCCTATTTTAATATATTTTAAAATGTATTATGGCTAATCAGAATTTTCAGCAGCCATTACTCCAGTCTCACATGTCACAGTGAAACATTTCTTTTTATTATCAATGTTGAAAAACGTTGTGCTGTGTGATGTTTTTGAGGAAACTTGTGTTTTTTTTTCTTTTCTTTTTTTTCTCAAGATTGTTCGAGTAGAAAGTTTCAAAATAACTTTTAGTATTTTTTTTAAATGGATTTTTTGTGTGTGTGTGTGCAAAAGTCTGTACTGTTACTTTTAATCAGTGTAATGTATACTTACTGAATTAAAGTATTAATTTAAAAAAACAACAACTTTCGAATGGAAGAGTAATAATACTAGTGCTGTCACTAAAAATTATTATAGTAACAGAGTGATCGGTTGATTATTTTGATGATTAATTGAGTAATCTGATCTTTTTTTTTCTTTTTTTTTTGTAATAAAAATAGACAATGTGAACAATAGCCTTTAAAATGACTTAAAATACACATGACAATGAGGCAATAATAATTGCTTCAAATAAAGTATTAAAGCAAGTAATCATATGGATTTATTAAACAACACTGTCAAAATACGCAATGTAATATAAATATAAACAAGCAACTTATCTTATATATCATGAATAATAACAAATTCCAGCAGAGGGCACCAACAGCCTGGTGATTATGACACTTTACAGCATGATCAAATCCTTGTTTAATATTGGCCAAACAACATGTAATTCAAATGTCCACTTAATCTTTAATATTTCACTTCTTAATCACTTCTTAACTGTCACGAGTAGCGGTGGTTGTAGTAATTTCACAACACAGAAGAATCCAAACAAACTCTTCTTTATTAACCCTTTAAGCCCTGAAGGCATTTTTAGAGTTGTTTTTTTCTGAGTGACATACACAAAACTATAGACTTATAACTCCAAAACCATAGCAAGGAGAGTCAAAAGGTAGACATCATTTGATAGAAAACTTTTAAAATTTTTAGAGAAAAAAAAAGAGATTACATTTTAATGTNATATATATTAGATATATTAGATATATTAATATAATTTTACATATCTTTCATATTTGACATGTAATAACTCAGGAAGGCAATAAGGTAGGAGGAAAATTCTTTTTTTAAATTCCCCTACATGTGAGCTGCAACTGGATAAAATTTTGTGGTGATAGCATAAAGTAATCAAAAGTTACAGCTTTGGAACCAAGGTAGCCTTTTTTTGTTTAGCCCTTGACACGCCCCCTTTTTAAAATTGTTCCTCTGTGCCATTTTCTACGATTTATGCATGTTTCATGAAGTTATAAGCGAAAATGCCATGTGAAAGCTACATCTGATTTGAGTTAGCGTTTGTGCAGTTTTATGCATAGTAACTCTGTGAGGAATATCTCATGATTGACGCATTGAATTATGTTGATTTTGGACTCATTTTAATTGTGAGAATCTGCTGTAGATAAAATTGTGGCATTTTCACAATCGGAGCATGTTCCATGAAGTTACGAGTGAAAACGTGACACAAATACAGCATCCGTATATTATTTACTAGGGGTGTAACAATTCCCTCGTCATGATTCAATACATATCACGATACTGAACTCACGGTATGATATTATTGTGATATTCCAATATGGTAAAAGGATAACAAAAAATGTACTGTTGATTAAAATGCTAAATTTGGTATTACAATGGTGACAACAGAATAAAAATATTCATGATTCTAATGCTGAAACACAGATTTATTTATATGTTTGCACTATGTCACTGACTAGATATATTTAAAATAATGTAGGCCACTTTTTACTGGTAACGTAAGACATTTGGCATTGTCAGGACCCACAAACCTTCCCCACTGTAAAACTCTGTAAACTTAAATTTTTTTCTAATAATTTTCATTTTAGGTGAACTATGCACCACACATATTGTCACTATCCACGATACAATATTGTTGCTTTTTATTATTGCGAAATATTGTGACTATATTGTTACACCCCTATTATTTACATATGGGTCTTGCAGGGCTTCACGTACAAAACCCGCTCAAGTTTAGTCAAAGCCCAAAACAATTATGTTTGTTGTATTCTACTCCGTGAGACCTTTCAAAAGACATATGACTCATGTCTATTTGAGCTGTATGATGTTTTTGACACATTGCAGTACATAGTACAAAATAGTATTTCATAAATTATAAATAACTTTTTTTTTTAAATTTATCAGCAGATAACTTAGCACTGCTTAGTAGTTAATCAAATTGGCTACATTCATTGTAAAGTTTAGACTCTAAGCTTTCAAATGACTCCTATTTTGTGTTGATCAAGACAGTAGTTTGAAAAATATGATTATTAATTTTTTTTATTCACTACAATTTATTACAGTAGTGTTCTCATTATAATGTTATGTAATATGACAGTCCCAATCATAGTTATTATTAGTCGTGCATTGCTGTTTGAGATGCATGCGCTGAATGAACACTGCTAAACTGAAGCCCTTTGTTAGTGGGTTATTTAACTCTTCGAAATACATTCTATACGAGATTAATCAGATATATACAAAATAAATTATACAAATTATATCTGCACAAAATTACGCAAGTGCCAGGTGTGAACTTGAACTAAGTTACATTCTAGTCAGAATGTGTAACTCCTGCTGTGAATGTGCTCTTCCTAAAGCAACGTGCTGAAAATGTTATGTTATGTAATATGACAGTCCCAATCATAGTTATTATTAGTCGTGCATTGTTGTTTGAGCTGCATGTGCTGAAGCTGAAGATGATCACCGGCACGTTTTATACAACGTTAATTCTTAAACGGGAATATATATACAGTGCCCTCCACAATTATTGGCACCCTTAGTAATTATGAGCAAAGGCGGCTGTGAAAATAAATCTGCATTGTTTATCCTTTTGATCTTTCTTTCAAAAAATTCACAAAATTATAACCTTTCATTGAAGGAAAAGAATTGAAAGTGGGGGGAAAATCACATTACGAAATAAATGTTTTTCTACAAAACATGTTGGCCACAATTATTGGCACCCTTTTATTCAAAACCTCCTTTTGCCAAGATAACAGCTCTGAGTTTTGGAAAGCCTGATGAGCCTGATGAGTTTGGAAAGCACCTGACAAGAGATCAGAGACCATTCCTTCATGCAGAATCTCTCCAGATCCTTCAGATTCCCAGCACCATGCTGGTGCTTTTGCTCTTTAGTTCACTCCACTAATTTTCTTTAGGGTTCAGGTCAGGGAACTGGGACGACCATGGCAGAAGCTTCATTTTGTGCTCACTGACACATTTTTGTGGTGGTTTTGATGTTTGTTTTGGATCATTGTCCTGATGGAAGATCCAACCATGTCCCATTATTGGATTTCTAGCAGAAGGTCAGGTTTAGATTTTTTTATCTGTTGGTATTTGCTAGAATCCAAAATACCATGTATCTGAACAAGATGTCCAGGACCTCCAGCAAAAAAATAGGCCCACAACATTAAAGATCCAGCAGTATATTTAACTGTGGGCATGGGGTACTTTTTATCCATGTGTGCACCAAACCCATCTGGTGGGTTTGCTGCCAAAAAATGCTTTTTTTAGTTTCATTTGACCATAGAAGCCGGTCCCGTTTGAAGTTCCAGTCTTGTCTGACAACTGAGTATGCTGGAGATTGTTTCTGGATGAGAGCAGAGTATTTTTCTTGAAACCCTCCGGCACAACTTGTGGGCAGTAGGTTCTGTTTGATAATTTTTTTTAGGCTTTCTGAAACTCAAGACTCAGCTAATCTCTGCAATTCTCCAGCTGTGATCCTTGGAGAATCTTTGGACACTCAAACTTTCTTCCTCTCCGCGCATTAGGACGATTTAGACACACGTCCTCTTCCAGGCAGATTTGTAACATCTTTAGTTGATTGGAACTTCTTAATTATTGCCCTTGTTATTTATGGTGGAAATGGGGATTTTCAATGCATTAGCTTTTTTCTTATAGCCATTTTCTATTTTGTGAAGCTCAACAATCTTTTGCTGCACATCAGAACTATATTCTTTGGTTTTTCTCATTGTGATGAATGATTAAGGGAATTTGGCCTTTGTGTTTACACATATTTGTACTCCTGTGGAACAGGAAGTCATGACTGGACAATTTCATTCTCCTAGTCACCCTGGTGTGCTAAAAAATTTAAATATGAATGGGAATATACTTCAGAGATATTTTACTCATAAGAATTTCTAGGGGTGCCAATAATTGTGGCCAACATGTATTGGAGAAAAACATTTATTTCATAATGTGAGTTTCCCCCCACTTTCAATTGTTTAACTTCGATGAAAGGTTAGAATTTTGTGAATTTGTTTAATGAAAGATCAAAAGGATGAACAATGCAGATTTATTTTTACAGCTGTCTTTGCAGGTTTATAAATGATTTACATTACATATCTGGTGAAATGGCGCACAATGCTTACCCAGATGAATGTCATAAGCTATGACTGAATATATGCAGAGATAGAGTTTAATCAATCTGCTACGACACATGTAAATGATCACAGGTCAACACTTCGCTATGAAACACGTTCCCAAATGCATGTTATTTGAAATTTATTTTTGAAATTTATGCTTGTGTTTTTGTTTTTTGTTTTATGAAATTTATGTTATTATGATTTTTAAATGGTTTTAATATATCATGCAGCCTTAGAAAACGTGCCTCATGGATTCTCGTCCATGGAATACGCCACTTCCAGTATTTCGGGGGTTAACTGACATGGGTAAATTGTAATCGAGGATTTTTTTAAATCAAGTACTCAAATTTAACAGAGGAATTGTGGCAGCCCTAAAGAACAGTGTTTAATGTCATCTTTAGCAAAGTCCAAATTATGTTCTGATGCCTAAATTCAATTGCAGTGTTTAAAATTATTACTTTTAGGCCTGGTTTCACAGACAGGGCTTAGCCTAAGCCTGGATTAGGCCTTAGTTCAATTATTAGGATATTTAAGTAGCTTTTATAAACATGCCTTAGAAAAAACATTGCTGGTGTGGATCTTGAGACAAATCAATAGCAGTGACATATTTTAAGATTTGTCAGTACAAGTTGCTTTCAGTTAAAACAGCTCAAACATGCATTTTAGTCTGAGACTAGCTTAAACCTTGTCTGTGAAAATGGGGGATAGTTTTTAAATTTTTTATTTTTTTATTTTTTTAAGCTCAATGATGAAATGTTAACATTGGTGCATTCCTACTTTGCTTTTGAGTTTTCCACTAAAGCAATATGTAACCATCCACATATTTGTGGAACTGAGAATTAATAGAGAATGAGTTTTATTCTGTGTTCTGAATGCATTTCCCATTTGTGAAGTGCTAAGAAAATTAATTCTAATGCCTTCCGATTTGAGGCAGTCATATCCTTTATTATAGCCATCAAGAAGCAATGAGCTATTGCAAATATTTTATTGGAAAATTTAATGAAGCTGTGTCTCCCTGAAATTGTTGCAAAAACGGCTCTTCAATTGATCACACTGGAAAAGGAATGGCACCATTCCTAAGTATCCTTGACTTTTTACTTAAATGTTTTTGCTGGACAGCCTTTAGCAAATGGTCCATACAGGCAGACTATAAAAATGATCAGTCGCTAGCGTGCCTGTATGAATATGTGTGTTTAAAAATGACACTGCATTCACTGACATTTATCAGCATTTTCCATTATTTATTTGACCACATTGTAAATTCTGCCAATAAATTACTCTGTAATAATCTGGTATGTTGCTGTTTGCTCATTAAAAGGCAGGTCACAATTTTTTCTGTTTTGCAGCTGGTACGTTGTTTCAGAATATGATGCATAAACAACAAAAATTGAATCAAGTTTCAGGCACACACATCGCAAAAACAATCATTCTTAATGTCTTTAAATAATACACTTGAAACAAACAAACCATTAAAAATCTGACTCCAATCCTCCATCTAGCGAAAACACGCCTCATATGATGTCTTATCATTTTTCCCTCTTTCACCAAATAAAGCAATCAGTCTGTCTGTTGCTGGCACAGTTATGTACTAACAATTAATTATCATGCCATCCTATTTCCCAGCACGGGATTGTGATTAGAATAATGATGTTTGTTGTTTGAATGGGGACATCAGCTCAATGTCTCTATGGGCTGTGGCTGCGCTTCCTGGTGTGCTACAACAGTGCCATCTAGAGCATATGGCCTTCAGGAGGCAAAATGGCTGTGTTCGTGATATTCATTTGTTTTTCATACAGTATGTGCATATTTTTCTCTTGTCAATGAATTATGCATTATTGAGATTTATTTCTCTGTGTAAGCTTTTAACTTATTTCATGTTTTTCTTGGACCATTTTTAATTCAGCTCAGCTCATACATTTTTAGAATACAGTACATAAATTATAATCTTTGCATTGGAGGTTTGCATGGATACGTTTAAAGGTATGATCCTTTGTTGGTCTACAATACCTAGAGAAAGCTACTGTATCTGTTCGCATTCCCATTCATCTTAATGGCAGTTGGTCCGGGGCCTATGACCTGGATGCTGTCATTTTTGCTCGTTGGTGCTCAGTTTCATCATCATTTGAAATGTGAATGATTACTCGTCAAAGACAGCAGATGGGGAAATCATTTCCATTAACTTGCAAATTATCTGTTGCTTGAAAAAAAAAGGTAGTGGCTATTTGCACTAAGTGACAATGGCATCATTTTCTTAGCAATATGCTATTTACACTAGGTGAAAAAAACGATGATTATGTGATTATATTTATTAAAATTATTAAATGGATGCTTATTGGGAGAATAAAATCCCTCCCTACACATTCCCCTAACCCTACCCAATAATAAGCACTTTTAATAATATTAAACACTTGTTCACAGTTAATTTTCACTTTTAGAACATTATTTTCATTTTTATTGAAAATAAATGCGAGCTCGGCAAAAGGCGGATTCAAACCCGCGTTGAAAAAAACAGGTCTACGAGCCTTATTTGCTACTGCTGCACCACTGAAGACGTTGAATTTTACACTTCTTTTTTTTAAAACTTCATTGGCCCAACCAGACATTGGTGGGCGGGGCTAGTGTAAATAGCGTTTGCAACAAGGGACGCTATTTGCACTTAGTGAAAATAGATACTCTGGAAAAAAAATGTCAGAATGTATACTTTTGATTAACCATCACTAGCGAATAGATACTCATAATGGAACGCAATCTTATGGCAATTCCTAACTATTTTACATTTTGTAGTTGCAGCATGTACCAGCAGAGGCTTTACCAGAGACCTGTAACCAGTTACAACAAATCCCTTTAGTTAAAGGTGCAGTATGTATGATTTATGTCCGCTGGAGGTCGCTAGAGGCCTATTCAAAACAAAGGCATAGTTTGATGACGCCAAGTTTGAGCGCGGAAACTTGGGACATGCGGTCTTCACCTCACACAGCCGGTGGAAAAGAATTAGGATAGGACTCGGGCAGAAATCATGTTCATGGATGCGATTATTAACGTTATTGTAGTATGAAGCTGAGCAGGACCGAGTGTTGTGGGTAGTGATGTCCAAATGAAGCAACGAATCAGTATTGAACCACTTCATCAATTGTTTTGAAAATGGGTTCATTCATTCAAAGCTTCGTTTCAGTGACATCTAGTGGCGAAATTGTAGATAGCAAAATATTGTCTGTATGAGTGTAACAAGGTTTTGTGTGAATGATGCAAATAAACCAGCCACAAATAAATGAGCCAGGTGCAGTAGGATAACCAAGGTATAATAAAGCACCTTATTAGGACTGATCAGATAAAAATGTTCCCACATTGGAGAACAGGATCTCTTCCTCGCTGGCTCCATGATGATGATCAAACAATGCAGTGATAATAAAAACTATGCAAACTCCTAATACAACAAACCCACATCTTGTGCATCATTTTGGGTGTCTATATAGTCCTATTACGCGCCTAAAAAGCTGCTGAAGCGTGCGCGCAGCAAAGTCTCGCGTCATGAAGCCTCTCGCGATGCGAAGCAGTATCGACTGGTCTGAACCAGTCACGTGATTCACTCAGAGAACCGAAGCAGTTGCTGCTTCGGACGTCATCGGTCACATGTGTTTTTCCGCACCAAAGCAAGCTCCGAAGCAGTAGTTCAAGAAAAATGCTGCTCCGAGTTCGAAGCTTGTGTCGGAGCATCGGTGTCAGACGGTCATCACTAGTTGTGGGAGCTGAACGAGGCCGCTGGAGCAATTGCGCAACACACACCGTGAGCAGAGGAACTTTTATTATGTCACAGTCGCCGACGCCGCTTTCGCTTTTTTCCGGTCATGAGTATGAGGTAACACAGCTCTGTTTATCATATTAGATACATTTGAGTGTGTTGAAAATGATGTTATAGCGTTACTCTGAGCGTTCGCTCGGCAGCTGCTGTGAGACACTTGTTTGAGACACTGCAGTAAGCTGGATCGATTTTAGAATATCATATTAAATAATGGAAGGATTTTGTTGATAAATGGCATGCAATTCATTTTAAAACGTATTGTATGATGGAGAAAATTCTGTATTACTGTTACTAAAAATAAAGCTGCATCTGATTATGCTCTGTTAGCCACTTGACAAAATAGTGTTTTCATTGGTAAATCATGGTACTCGCAAAAAAAATCAAGAAAATTTGATTTAAACAATAAGACTAAACGTGTTGAGCTATATAACAACAGTTCGTTTTCTGTCTATAAATATATCAAAACATTTGTTCCCTTGTCTATTAAAATGTGTAATATATTAAAGCGTCTTTGGTGTTTCCATGGTTTCGACAAAATGAAACCAGAATCCGAGGCAGACCGAGGGTAACGCGGGTATGACGCAATTGACAGGCGACTCCTCACAAGTCCCGGAGCCTTGGTTGAAATTGCAATTTTCTCACGATTTACAAATAGTTGGAAACCTTTGGTATATTGTAAGTACTCAAGTGAACAAAATATATAACGCTGGCCTAGTGGTTTTTGCATATTTTACTGCAAAAATCTTACATATTGCATTTAATGAAAATATATAGAGTTTTCTTAAGATGTTTAGTACATTTATTTTTCTGGGAGGCTGATGATTTCCAGTTTTACTGTCCTCATAAGGACATGTGAATAACTACAAATTATTTTCTTTTCTTTTCTTTCATGTTAATTTATGACACTCTTGGTAACCCTAACCCTTTTAAAATTATTTTACACCTCAGTTACATCTCATCATATACATTATTCCATCCAGTGTGTTCACTTGTATGTCACATTGGAAAATATGATCAAATAGCTTCACCCAGTGGTAATCTGTAGATATTACAAAAGGTAAGTTAAATTGAGTGTGTAGGCAGTTTTTATTTTTATTTTTTACAATTATTTTTATTATTGTTGTTGTGAAAATGTGTATATAGCATGTATATGTTGTGTTTGTGTGTATATGTTTTGCATCTTATTTGGTCTTTACAGCCTGTTTTATCAGAACAGACTGATAAACTAAGTGAGACATGTAATGTCCATTTAATGCTTGGTATATGTAATTGTCGCTAATTGTAGGCGCTGTCTTACATAGAGTAAATAGTGTACATTATATACTTGGAGAGTTACAGTTGATGTGCTTGCACTGAAACTTGTCTTTTATTAATAATTAATTTCCTTTGATAACTTTTTTTCCTACAAAGCTCCAGTGTGTTGTTTGGCACAAATAATGGCAAATCAAAGTCAGTTCCTCCCACACTACATGAATATTTAAACATGTTTGTAATCTAGTTGTGTTTTTAGCAGTTAATGAACTTTTTACATTCCATTTAACATGAGTTTAGATGTTTTTAGCTGTAATTGTGTAGTTTAACAAACTGAATACTGAGTTCAGAATAAAGACAATACTAGAAGTAATGACATAATATTACTTTATTACATGCTGGTTGGGTTCCAGAAATGCATTTGAGTGAATCCGTGGGAAAAGATTAATTTTACTTGGATAGGTGAAATAAATCTACATCTTAATATATTTACAGTGTAACAGCTAGCTCGGCTCAGGTGTGTACGAGGTAAAAGCACAACCCAATAGCCTCAGTCCTGAGTACAGCAATAAACCCCACAGTCGGATGTTATAAAAGAGGCAGACAAATCCACTAATCCTGAAGCCTTCTGTGAAAATGCTTAAATGCTGACCTTAGGGAGACTGATTGCCAGCGTTTGCATTTCAAATCTCCCTTCTCATGAGGCCAGTCAATTACCAGAGATGGAAAGTGATCTCCAACTAATGAGAGACTGAGAGAGAGATTTTCCAAGCCCCCACACTTCAAACAAAGTGCACAGGGATGGTAGGATTATTCATGTTTTAATTGGCAAGAGATTAATTAAAACTGTTTTTCATCAAGAAGAATGTTTTTGTTTTCTGCGTGTGTTTTAGGCCTACTGGGTACATTTACTGTATACAGCATTAAACAATTCAATAACCTGACCGTGGATGCTCAGTTCAACTGCAAGGAAGGGAGTGTTGTAAGGTACTAATTCCCTTTACACCACCAGTCAGAATTTTGGACACACTTACTCATTGTTTATCTCCAAAAAAAAAAAAAAAAAGTCTTATTTTAGCTTTTTCAGAGCAGCCTGATTACAGCATTGTACACTTTTGACATCTTCTCAACCAACCACCCATAACCATTAAACTGTATTGAAGAAGTATGGGGACAATTTATATTGTTTGCAAAGTAATCAAGGATTTAGACTGTAAAACCAAAATTTATTCAGACACCTTGAACATTTCATTAATTAATACAGTCTATTCTCTATAGTTAAAAAAAAATGGTAATGAAATATGACAAGATCTCAGAGTTAAACTGTGTCAGAAAAAAATTCTTAATTATGTCAGATAACACTTAAGCAAAACATGGTCAGGTCAAAGAGTCTGAATAATTTTTGGTCCCAAATTTTTATCAATTTTACTGGTAGTCCACTGTATGAAGAATTTTTGGGTATAATATGTCAGTTTATTTTGCTATAGTGTCCTGCACCCACTAAAAATATATAAAAAATGTCAAAAACATCTGAATAATTTTTGGTTTGACTGTAAACCTGAATTTAAGAAAAAAAAAGAGGCTACTAAACTGTCTGACTTGAATAGAAGTGTCTGCCAAATATGTAAATATTAAAAGAGTGAGGCAGAGGTTTTCACATAGGCCTAACAACTTCAAAAAAAAATTGTTTATGATATTATGCACAGGTCTATCAAGATCTTAAACATAAAATAGCTAAAACAAGCTTGTCTAAGCTGTATGAGCTGGTTGAATGAATATTTATAATTACTGAACACTATTTCACTTGAAGAACTCGGATGTTCGATTATTCACACAGTTTACATGCAGTGGTCATTGAGAGATGAATTCAAACGACTGCTTCCAACACTATTGACAAGAGTAACGTGAGAGAATGGAGAGTGAGTTTATTACGGGTCTTTTGGTTTATATTTACTCCGTGAAAAAGTTAAAGCCTTTACTTTATCATTACTGTTTAAAGGAAGAAAGTGTGGTGGCTGTGTACCTGATAGTCTTATATTTCACCAAATAAAACATTGATGCAGCCTCTAAAGGTGCCATCCTTCTTACGAGCCAATTCTCAGACAATAGCACTTTGCGGGTAATTTGTTTCAGCCAAGATTTATGGCATTGTAAATATTTAAAATCAAATTTGGCAAAAAGACAGAGATGAATGTCATACCCTAGGGGTGCTGTGGAAGCCTCTCTCTTCTTTTCTCCCTCCCTCCATCTTTTGCTCCCTCCCATTCACATCCTCCGATTCGGTTCAGTGTGCTACTCTTGCTGTTGCCTCTAGGTGGCAGCACAGCCTTAGCACTGATTTGACTTGGGTTTTTTTTTTTTTTTTTTGGCTGGGATGTGCAGACAGTGTATCATGGGATGACAGAACAGGGAAGACATCCAAACATACCCACTGTGTGTGTTCGTGTGGCCGCCGTGCTCCAGTGCAGCTCCTCTCTTGCTCTCTGTTTGTTGGTGTTTGTGTTGGAAGAAGCATTGGGAGAAATTAGAAAAAACAAGGCAGTCGAAAGGGGATTCAGGCCATTGATTCCAGTATGCAGACTCAGGGACACATTACCTGGAATACAAGAAACCTCCAGGAGATAAACAGTTCTTGGATAAATATAGGACCGTATTTAGTATGTGCAGAGCTTTATATTTGTAGAGAGTGAAGGAAAAGAAGCCAAAACCACAATCTGATATCATCATAAGTGATGTAACACTACAGGAATGGTAATATCAAGACCAGACACTGGCTTCCTGGAAGCTGGATGTTTGAAAATCTGATGTGTTTGATGTATGGCCACAGAAATGGTTCCTCATCTATCTCAGGCCAATAGTAAATGTTGAATTTTGGGGCTTGCCCCCTGGCCTGCTGTGATGGATGGCCTGCGTTGAGATGGAGGATAATGGTAGTGTATGAGTAATGTGCATCAGAGTGCACTGTAAGCCTGCGCAGTTTCTGCTTACCCCTTTATGGTGACCAACACACATACACCCACAGACCACTAGAGACTGAAGTGAACTGGTCTTGCACTGGGATGAGTAAAACAACTCCTTTATGTTATAAATCAGTGTAACGCTAAATCAGTCTCTGCTGTGTGCGTGTTGTGTATTCCCTAAATGAAAGTTGTTTGTGTGTTTTTTAGTGGTGAAGAATGCACCCCTCTGTGGTGAAGTCCTGCTTCAATATTTCATGTGTCATAACAGTGATACATAAATACTGCAAAAGTACTTTTTTTCCCTTTCTTTTAATGGCATTTTTTGTTGCTGTTATAAATAAATGTTTTAAAGGGATAGTACACCATTTGTGTAACACAAAATAAGATATTTTGAAGAATGCTGCTAGGGTCCAAACTAAATTGGACCCCTTTTGACTTTCATTGTAAGGATATTATTTATAAATTTTGGAATGAATGTTTGAAAATAAGAGATAGCATCCGTCCGTCTGTCCATCTCTTTATAAGGATATTGCCTCTGCAGGGGAGCCAGGATCATTTTCTACTTATTCACATACTCTAAATTTATAAAAAAAAAAAAAAGCAACTCAAGCAAGATTAAATGGTTCCATGATGTGTTAGGCATTTGGTAAACAACAGAGTAAAGGAGGGGATGGCACGTGTTTGACTCCCTGAGAGTGGGTACACTGTGCTGGGGACCAGGTTTGGCTCTGCCCCCTGTAATTAAACCCAGCCCTGGAGCTCTAGCAGGGCCATGTTGGAGACATTAAAGGGTTAGTTCACCCAAAAATGAAATTTCTGTCATTAATTACTCACCCTCATGTCCTAAACCCGCAAGACCTTCGTTCATCTTCGGAACACAAATTAAGGTATTTTTGATGAAATCTGAGTTTTTTTTTTTATTATTTCCCATAGAAAGCAACGTAATTACCACTTTCAAGGTCCAGAGAAGTAGTAAAGACATGGTTAAAATAGTCCACATGACTGCAGTGGTTCAACCTTAATGTTATGAAGCGACGAGAATACTTTTTGTGGTCAAAAACAAAACAAAAAGAACTTTATTCAACAATTTCTTCTCTAGCCTGTCAGTCTCTTATGCAGTTGACGCAGTGAACTCAATGCAGCGCTTCTGTGTTTGTCCGCATGCATGTGATGATGCAGGAGCTGGCCAATACAGAGTTGGCATTCTGACGCAGAACACGGAAGGTCTGAAATGTGTCTTCAGCGTATACTGTGTAGGAGTCTGACAGGGTAGAGAGGAAATTGCTGAATAAAGTAGCTGTTTTTGTTTTGTTTTTGCGCACAAAAGGTATTCTTGTTGCTTCATAACATTAAAGGGGCTCTCTGTAGGAATGACACCCAGTGTTCAAAATAGGTACTGCAGTCCAAATTCAAAATATTGTTTGACCCGCCCCCTCGTTCAAAGACGCGGGTTGCCAGCTTTTACAGCATATGGTTGCCAGCAACAATAGGTAGTGCAATTGACAATGAAAGCTGAGGAGACTTGCACACTGTAAGCTGATGAGTTGATTTATCTGTTTTGATATGCTTTTGCCAATTCCGATTTTCTTTCTAAGAACTATAAATGACAACATATACAAACAAAAATCTACTTTTCTTCAATGCAGAGTTTTATTTTCATTTAAAAAAAGTAAAAGTCAGTAATAAAATATAAACAGCTCAAATAAATGCAATAGAATAAAGAGAGCTATGAAACTAAGTTTTTTGGGTTAACTGGGTTTTTATTCAGGTAAGAAATACTACAGAAATTAAAGTAATCAAATGTAAAATAACACATTGTGTTATTTTGCATTGGTTACCTTAATTTCTGTAGTCTTTATTGCAAATAATTCTTACCATTAAAGTTATAAAACGTATTCAGTCAAGAGCAGAAAGTGATTTTCTTTGTCTTTTGTTCTTTGATTAGCATGACAGACAGCAGCAGGAATATTGGACTGCTGTCCCTTTAAGAGTTTATGAACGGTGTTCAACGGACCCAATACTGTTACACACGACATGGGTTCACTTTCTTAGCTATTTTAACGATTCAAAACTGACTGTGTTTATCTGTATACTCGCCAAGATTGCCTGTGCAAAGGGTTTTAACATACTTTTGTATGTATTTGACAGTTTAAGCGCAGGAAGGCGCTTATTTTGGTACTTGTGACACTATTTGATTTCTGTCTCTGCTTGAGACTGAGCGTGGCTTGTTCGCTCCACTAATATAGATCAGTAGTGCGCGCGCTTTTGGTGTGAGCGCGAAACCTGCGGAAATGACTAAAATTATGCGCAATACAAGCACTATTTAACCGGAGCGAATGAGACGAGAGAGAGAGAGAGAGAGGAGGCGCCCGCGCGGGTGTGTTTCACTTCACCGTGACAGAGAAGAGAGCGAGAACGCGCAGCTGACGTTATTGCCTGATTCTCTGACCCAGTTTGTTTGTTGGTTTCCATGGCTGCAATACGCGGTGTTTTCCGCCAACTGGCAACTTGTGATGTCGAAATACTATTGGATAAACTGGCAGCACACCGTTTCGCACAGACTAAAACAAAGACAGACATTCCGACACGAAACGCACATTTTCAAAGTAGAATATCTGGCTGTAGCATTGTTTTTCTGAGAAACAAGTAGGTGAACTTAGCATGTTTCCTAAATATCTGCAAACATATTAGGGTATTTTTATGCTTTATTAAAGTAAAAATCTTACATAGAGCCCCTTTAAGGTTGAACCACTGTAGTCACATTGACTAATTTAACCATGTCTTTACTGTTTTTCTGGACTTTGAGTGTGGTCATTTCTTTGCTTTCTATGGGACATAAAAAACCTCTTGGATTTCATAAAAAATATCTTAATTTGTGTTGAACGAATGTCTTGTGGGTTTGGAACGACATGAGGGTGAGTAATTAATGACAGAAATTTGATTTTTGGGTGAACTAACCCTTTAAGGATCTATGACCCTGTAATCAAATTGCAGAAGGCCTTGTGATTAAAATTTGTATGTGCAGTCTTTGAATGTGCCTTGGCTTGAGCCTGTGACATGTGTGGACTGAATGTAGTGTATACTACTATTGTTGTTGTTGTTGTTGTTATTATTATTATTATCATTATTATTTTATATGCACTTTATACAATTAACTGATTAAAGGAACAGGGTTGAATATTTTGTCTTTGTTGAATCAAACAAATATAAAATAAAAGTAAAGCTTTAATTCACTATGCATTTCCTTATAGAACGTTCTTTAAAAATTTTAATCATCATAAGACATGCACCAGAAAATACAAAACAAAACAAAAAACATGTCAAAAAGTACTGCTAGCACCTTGGATGTATTACAGTGCAACTTCACATTTATCCAAGAAAATCAATGACTGCTTAAGGTATAAATAAAAAAGTACCAACCATAAGCCTGACATGATGCATTCGATTTGACTGATCTTAGGCCATGTGACTTCTCCTCGTAGCCTCTCTTGAGTACTCTTGACTTGACTAAGAACATGAAGTAGGCTAACTCAACACACACGCACGCACGCACGCACACACACACACACACAAACACACACACTGTCATGACAGTTTGTGTGTGATGTTGCCATTCTTCTTCTGCAGATAAAATCAGAGAGAGCACACACACTTACCCAGACGACCTCGTCTTTGAGACGAGAATGCTTTATTAAAGCAGTTTGTGACACAGGAAATGGATGCCAGACACGATAGTTCACTGACCTTATCATGACCTCTGCTGTAGCATATATATATATATATGCAGCGTCTTATGATGTTGCATTAATTTAGGTCTAAATGAATGTTTCTAACCCATCTTATGTTTAAATGTATTTAACACTCTTTTACATATTTAACATATATGGCTGATAAGTAAAATATTGTTTTTCAGTAAAAAAAAATAAAAATCAAACATTGAAGTATGGTAAATGTATTTGAGTAGCAAATTTGATAAGACTTGCTATTGATATTGAGAGATATACAGTATATGAGATTTTGTTTCCAGGCAATATAACTTTATTTATTTTTCTTACTCTAGCGTCATTTTTTTTCTTTTATTAATTATTTCACTGAGGTTTATGCTTAAAATATAAGAGAGAAATAATTTTTTAATTGAGTAAAAAAAGTTAACTTAAAAATTCATATGAATATTCAAAGGTTGGTTAGGATATTTCATTGGAGGCATGTTGTAACTCGTAACTCAAAATGGCCTAGATCCCTTAGGCGGGGCAGTCGTGGCCTAATGGATAGAGAGTTGGACTTGTAACCCAAAGGTCATGGGTTCGAGTCTCAGGTCTGGCAGGGATTGTTGGTGAGGGGAGTGAATGTCCAGGGCTCTCCCCACCCTCAATACCACGACTGAGGTGAGACCCTTGAGCAAGGCACCGTACCCCCAACTGCTCCCCGGGCGCCGCAGCAATGGCTGCCCACTGCTCCGGGTGTGTGTTCACGGTGTGTGTGTTCACTGCTGTGTGTGTGCACTTGGATGGGTTAAATGCAGAGCACAAATTCTGAGTATGGGTCACCATACTTGGCCACATGTCACTTCACTTCACTTATATTTGAAAACTTTTCGCTTTA
>RJVU01042553.1:2814918-2835862 GCA_003731715.1 Anabarilius grahami
TTTTTATTTTGAAATCAATTTGGAAGAAAGTATCTGCTTATTGAATAAATGTAAATTGTTTTCAAAAAAAAATTGCACGAGTAGTAAGTGGATTTACACTGTAATGGAATATTGACAAAAGCAATTAACCAGTTTTTACATGCATAGGTTCAGGAATTGTATTTTGGATAAGCAGTGAATGCATAATACATTGAGTATTATTATAATAATTCTAATCAATATTAATTCTGTGCCTTTGTCAGATTGATAGATTGTGATGATCAGATTATATATTAGATGCAACTGTTTGATGGCTGAAAAAAGTGTTTATAATCCTGAGAAGAGATGAATGATAAAATGGTGTTTAAATGGCTGCCAGTAAAGCTTAAAATGTGAAACAATATTTCTCAAAAGAACACTGACTTGTGACATTGTGTAGCCCATGTCGGTTTGATAAATTTACATTGAGACATACTTTCTGCTTCTTTTTTTCTTGCATAATCCTAGAGGACACTCTGCACATCTCTTAGAAGTGTTTTCATCAGAGTTTGTAAACCACCGATGTAGGTGGATAGCAGTAGTTGCACATGGAATATGGGACATGAGGCTTAGAACAACACTGACGTTCTGGATTAAAAAGTTCCGTTCCATAATAACAGTGGCACACGGGATGCTTGGAAATGCCATTCAAGCACTGGAGAGGTCAATAGTTACAATAACTTTCTCTGTGAAAAAGAAGGAAGAGAAAAAAAAAAAAAAAGAGTAAAGAGACTTGGCTGCATTATCACAAATTGCTTCCAGATTCTTTCTCAAAGCAAATTATTTCTGAAATTGAGTGCAGACTCTAACACTGTTCCTGCGGAATCAAACAGAGGACTTTGAAGTGCAGAATACAGACTCGTCCATGGAATCGGAGAGCTACACAAGCCCTTAAAGTTCTGCCTCATTTGCACTATCATTCGCTTACCCTCCTTAACTCCCCGTTTTAGTTTGCTTTAATTTTCAACAACAAAGGGAAGATCAGGAATGATTTTTGATCATGGAAAATGAGGAATGCTATAAAAATCACTCCATTCTACATGGAAGCGGAATACGCAGAGAGACTGATTCCCTCCATATTTGGGTAGATGGTCTGATAAAACACACTTTTATCAAAATACAGAAAGGGCTGTTAGTTGAAGTCGCTGTCTGCAAAGACAGAGTTAAAGCATTCCACATGATAAAGGCTACATGCAAGGTAGCCTTTGTGTGTGCATGTGTGTTTGCGTGCGCAAGATTGGGAAGTTGGTGGGACGTCTGTTAGGAAAATTAATTGAAAACTGCTTGTTCCATACAATAGTTCACTCTATGCTTTCCCAAAGCATTCTTGGAATTTGTCAAATTTAATTTGAGCAGCATTTGACATGGTATGACTGATCCAGTTATATGCTTATGTATGACAACATCTTACAAATTTAACCGATAATGTTTTCAAAAGTACTATGGCACTGTCTTTACGTGGACTGACCGCTTTAAGTACCATAAGCTTGTATTTTAATTGTTAGTGTGATGGACTTCTGTTTTGTTACGTGTGTGATTTTTTTCTTTTTTTTTTCTTAATGGTCTTGTTAGTTTCAAACCTTGCAAGACTGTCACAAGTGAAGCTCCTTGGGATGTGTTTGGTGTGTTTAGCAGGACTCTTTCTCTCTCGTCATCACGTGGTAGCGGCCCAAACTATCTGAGATTAACAGTAGAAAAACAAATTCAAGGTTGCGAAAAAAGACAACGCAACACCCGAACTTTGACAAGCGTCTGAAGAGGAGGAATCATCTGTGTTTGCGTTTCAGCATTTTATCTCCTCTAAATGCAAACAGAAAAGTTGCTAACACCACACTCAGTGCAGTCTACTCCTTCATGATGATGTCTGTGTGTATGAGAGCGAATCCTGCCGTGTTTTCTCTGTCATACCCACAGAACTGCCCTCCTCAAGCATCATCATCAAGTTAATGCACATTAAATAGGAGCAGCTTAATCAAATAACAAAAGCTCAACGTGTTCACCTGCGTGGGCTGTACACATTTCAGCTGTAATATCCTGCTCCGGGGTCAAGTTAACTATGGAAGAACACACTCCTGCCCCGTGTGGTGCCCGTGGCTAAAATGAAAAGCAAATATTAATAATGGCTGGTGCTTGGGAGTTCAACAACTAATTTCTCCTTGCTACTACAGTCAATGTATTGTAAATGCTGAACAGACACTTCAAAGTGCTGATGATATGGATGGGAGTCATCATAGAGGCACATTTTTTAAGATGGAAGAGTGAAACTATTCAGCTTTGAATTGCAAATTCAGGTTTACATTAGAAATAAATGGTTTGACTGATTTTTTTATTATTATTTTTTTTAACTTATCAGTTTTCAGTTGTTTAATATTGTCTATTTTCTATATCTGTATAATTCCAGTAATTTTGGTCCTTTTCTGGCTAAAAATGTGATTGATTTTATGTATTATTTTTAGTGCATTGAACTACAATAAAATTGTAAATTGATGTGATACAGATAATGCAGTAATAGTGTAGAGCTGAGCTACGCGATTAATTGTTAAAATATCACAATCTCGATTCAAACACCCACTCGATCTTATTCCTAAATGAGAACGATTCGGCTATATCTATTAATACTTTGACAAAATCACACCAGAATATTCAAATCTGCATTTGCGCTGCCACTGAAACCGAGAGAGCAGTTGTCATGTATGGGTATGAAACAGCTTCACAAACTCTTTTCTACCACACTATCAATATTTCTGTGTTACAATAAATTAAAATATCACAGAAGTACTTGGATAAAAGTTTATAGTTCGGATATAAACACTGTCTATGGTAGTGATTAAAATAGAGTAAATCACCTTTTGCACGTAACTTGACGCTTCAAATAAAAATTTATCAATTACATCATTAGACCAGCAGGTGGCGACAAGTGACCATTAAAAAAGTATTAGTCACTGAATCATTCCTTCAAGAGATTCATTCAAAAATGCTGATTCATTTAGTAGGATAATGAAACAAGTGTCTTTATGAGTGAATCATTGAATCATTAATTCAAACCAATTTTTTTAATAATTCAAATTAATTAAATATTTGAAATAGACTGTAGCAATTAACATTTCGTCAGAATCTGTAGTAAATTAGTGAGTAATTCCATGTTATTTTGTTGTCTATTCAGAATATTGGGAGAATCGTGATCTCTGTTTAAACCAAAAAATCTAATTTTATTCAGAATCGTGCAGTTCTATAATAGTGTTAACAATTTTCACTTGTTAACTGGAGGGGAAAAAACAACAGACTGCTCAGTGTTCACTGCTGCTGTTTCTAGGTACATTTTTCAGAGTTTCCTTTGTAACATTCAGGGACTGTTGCAATGGAAAACTAGCCTCAAGAAATGTATTTAGACCTGTTGCCATTGTAATACAACGGTTTATCTTCCCTGTGTTTTTCCAAGTCATTTTTACACATTTTGGAAGAAAGATGAACAGTTCACCGAATAGATGTACCTAGGCAGCTCTAAGCGGTAATCTCCCAGGGCAGAAAGTGGGTTAGTATTGGACTGTATTTATGAGGGAGAGGGCAGTATGTAATCTTGGATCCAATAGATGGTCCTCACTTCAGTGCTCCCACATTACTACACCAATTACTATGTCTCTGTGTGTGTGTTATTAATGGAGATAACCTGCTGGATTGAGAGGGCTCCATATTACCCAATCTGTCTGTGTCCATGGAGACAGAATTAACCCTGCTGAGGTTGAACAGGTCAAAGAGTCAGAATAACCACTAACCACTTTCATTGCTGGTGCGTGGGTGTGAGTGAGTGAGTGTGTGTGCCTGTTGAACGCTGACCCCTTACACCCCTTGGCCTTTGCATGCAATTGCCAATCATTAACAAAAGGGAACAATTATGGTAATAGTGTACAGAAAAAGCTACCACAACAGAAATAAATGCATTGTGCAACGATAAGTGCTGTAGTAGGATTACTGGTCGTGACTGTGTTGGTCAGTTTTGTTTGTGTTGGCCTGTTTTTTTTTATATTCATACTGATTTGTTAAATCACACCCATCACTGCTCTTAAAGGGATCATTTACCCAAAAATGAAACTTTTTTTTTCATTCACTCACCCTCATGTCGTTCCAAATCTCGATGACTTTGTCTTGCATTTCACAGAAACAAAAGAATATATTTTAAAAAATGTTTTCTACCCCACTGACTTTCACTGTATGAACAATCTGAAACATCCTTCAAAATATATTTCCCGAAGAAAGTTAGTCATACAGGTTTAAAACAAATGGGGTGAATAAATGATGACAGAATTTTTTATTTTTGAACTATCCCAATAAATTTTCATATGCTTTTAACACAAAATTTTGTAATTGTTAGTTTTATGTTTATTGGTTACTATGAACTGATATAATAGGAACACACCTTTCTTGACATCTGTTCTCATGCCAGTCACTCTCTTCAGTCGGTTCTAACTTACCAGTTAATATAGTGACCGGATTGGCTGTAACAAGGTTTATTCATATTAGCATGGCTATGGGGTCCACGTCCTGTCAGCAAGCCTTGAGTTATTACCCTCACTCTCTCCCTTTGTGGTTTTTAAGTTTTGCCATCCAGTTTTAAAACATATTGGTGTTTATGCAATGCACTCTATAATGATCCATCATATGGTTAGAGGCTGCGTATAAGTGTTTGTGTGTGTGTGTGTGTCTCAGGAAACACATAAATAAGAAGCAATAGGACCATCTGTTTGAATTTCTCTCCGTCTCCCAGGAGATACCCATCTGCTTTTACATTATCCATTACAGTTCACACACACACACACACACACACTACCCCCTCACTGTGACTGGCAACATCGCAGCTCTGCTAACACCCCACAACCTCCCAGACACCCTCCACCTCGCTCTATCTCCTTCACACACACATAAACTCATACACACAAATCACTCTATCTTCCCTATTTGTGAACACGACACTCATCTCACCCTCCCTGTGTGTGGAGCATGTTCATTTGAAAGCAGATGTCTGGCTTCCTGCTGGCATGCTCTGTGAATTTTCTCTCATGCCAAAAAAGAAAGTAAAAGGCATTGTGGTGTTATTTTACTATAGTCGCTTCTGATTTGAGGTGTCACCTATATCAGCACGCTGTACACAATGTTTTCAAAGCTGTATTTGCACAGTTCTTGATTAAAGAAGACTTGTTATTGAGAGGGTGCATTCTCTTTATGTGGGGTCAAAAAAGTCTGTGAGCAATTGTCAGGGTTTCCGCAGGGCATTGCAAAGTGTTAAAGGGTTAGTTCACCCAAAAATGAAAATTATGTCCACACCTGTAAGACCTTCATTCATCTTCAGTACACAAATTAAGATATTTTTGATAAAAATCTGTTGGCTCAGTAAGGCCTGCATTGACAGCTAGATAATTAACACTTTCAATGCCCAGAAAGCTACTAAAGACATATTTAACAGTTCATGTTACTAAAGTGGTTAAACCTTAATATTATAATGCGACGAGAATACTTTTGTGCGTCAAAAAAAACAAACAAACAAAAAAAAACAACTTTATTCAACAATTTCTAGTGATGGGCAATTTCGAAACACTGCTTCATGAAGCTTTGAAGCTTTACAAATCTTTTGTTTCGAATCAGTGGTTCAGAGCATTTATCAAACTGCCAAAGTCGTTATTTTGTTTTTTGTTTTTGGCGCACAAAAAGTATTTTCGTCGCTTCATAACATAAGGTTGAACCACTGTAGTCACATGAACTGTTTTAACCCTTTGATGCGTACGATCACACCGGTGTGTTCAGTCTTGGCTGGTCCCTGGATCGTACGATCACACCGGTGTGATCTGAATGTTCAGTGCATCACGTGATCAACTGCCAAATTCAAATGTGCTTGAGCGCTTTGGCTGGTGCTAAGCCAGAGCCGGACGCTCTCAGCACTTTTCATATCACAAATATTTATTTTAGGTTTCAGATATTTAAATACACACGAGTGCTAGCAAAACAATACGTTTAGAGTTTGTAAAATACACATTGATGTCTATAGAAGCGGCAATGACGATCCTTTCTATTATAATTAGATGACACGTTTCATCCATATCAGATAGACATTGTGTAAGTAACTTTAAAGTTTACTCTATTCTTCCTCAGTTCACCGACTCACTTACTTTCATGTATTTCGGGAGAAGTGGATGAATACCGATTCTCTGTGCGGCGCAAACTAATATGGCGGCGCCCATCGCACATGTAGCTCACGCGATCGTTATAAAGGTGTTTAAACAGCAAAACACATCCACTTGCACATATTTGACAATCGGAATGTCAGATATTCCATGCTATAGTCAACACATTTGTGAATATTTTGAATAAAAAGGAAAAATGAATTTTTTTTTTAAATAATCTTTTTCACTGCTTATTGTGCTTAACACTTTTTAACATCGAGCACGATATTCGCGATCGCCTTAGAGGCATCTTTCTGTGCACGCACCTTGGCAGTAGTGATGTCAGGTTCGCGAACAAATCGTTCTTTTGAACCGGTTCTTTTTAGTGAACCGGTCGAACCAGTTCACCAAATCGGACTGAATCGTTTGAAACAGTTCGCATCTCCAGTAAGCAAATAACTCCGGGATTTTATTAAGCAAATGCTTATTATGTAAGCAAACACTAATCCACAAATTACTGAAGTTACTCACTTTTTGAAGTGTCTGACACTCCCTCTGACTCGAAATAAACCAACATCCCGGAGTTATTCAGTTACTCCAACAGTACACTGACTGGGGCAGTCGTGGCCTAATGGATAGAGAGTCGGACTTGTAACCCAAAGGTCATGGGTTCGAGTCTCAGGTCCGGCAGGGATTGTCGGTGAGGGGAGTGAATGTTTAGCGCTCTCTCCACCCTCAATACCACGACTGAGGTGAGACCCTTGAGCAAGGCACCGTACCCCCAACTGCTCCCCGGGCGCCGCAGCAATGGCTGCCCACTGCTCCGTGTGTGTGTTCACTGCTGTGTGTGTGTGCGCACTTGGATGGGTTAAATGCAGAGCACAAATTCCGAGTATGGGTCACCATACTTGGCCACATGTCACTTCACTTCACTTCACTTCACTTAACCTGCTGTGAGAGAACTGATGATGATGAGCACGAGCAGCAGAGCAGCTGATATACTGAGTGCGCATGCGCAGCGTACACGAACGAACGTACACGGCACACGACACGGCCCGTCACTGTTCTCGTTCTCGAGTCAAGAATCGGTTGCAACGGTTTTCGGATCACCAGTACACAACTGAGAACCGCTTCTTTCGGAAATATGTTAGTCAAGTTTTGTTGAACATCGCTGTGATAATATAAAACATACTGGAAATATGTTAATGACTTAATTCAAAATACAAAAAGTTTATTGTGCTTTTCCAAATACACCATAACAGATTAATAGCATACAAAATGTATAGCCTGCTGTACATAAGATACATGCAACATGAACATAAATATTTTGTACACATATCTAACTATATAATGTTCAGAAATATAGTTCTACAAATTTGTTTTTTCTATATGTTATTTAAAAAGCATACAGTAAAAGTTGTGCAGTTGTGCTTTCATGTTAATTTTTTTTTAAATATTGGAAACAATGAGTAAAACTATCAAACTAAACATTTATTTGTTTCATAAATAATCCATGGACAGCGTATTTACTTTCTAAACTTTCTAAAAAATGACGAAATCAAACTACAGAGAAAGCAAACAAGCGACTCTTTTTGAATCGCTCTCGCGGTTCTCGAATCTCTGGCTGCGTCCGAAAACCTAGGTAGCTGTCTTGCTGCCTCGCTGTCTTATAAGAGAATGACTTGTACGGCAGCGTTTGTGCATTAAGGTACCTCACAAAATTTATTTCGGACAGACTTCTGAGGCAGCATAACAGTTTAATGATCTACAGCAATATAGCGCGAGCTTTGGTGAGAACTAAACAAATATTTAATAACAACAGTAGTAATTTCTCGATAGAAATTATATCAAAATTGAAATATATTGGTCAAAATCGTACATTTATACACAAACTGAGCAACAAACGCAACTTTCAGACGCCATCTTTATTTTTCTAGCTCAACTGTCACAGAATGGAAAGCACAGGATTGTGGGATATCAAAGGCAGCCAAGGATACATCCATGCTTCCTTCAAACATCTATCAGATGAAGGTATCTCATGAGACAGGAAGTGAAGCTAACATTGGATTCGGACGTGCCTTGATGCCTTCCTACCTTGAAATGTGTCCTCAGAAGGCAGCATTTTCCAGTTTTCGGACGCAGCCTCAATCTCGTTCTCGAGTTTTCGGATCACCAGTACACAACCGACAACTGCTTCTTTCGGACATGTCCGATTTGAGAACCGATGAGCTGATGATACTGCGCATGCGTGATTCAGCGTGTGATCTACCGAGAAGGAGGTCTCTGCTGAACAAAAAGGGACGTTTCCCGATTTTGGGGTGTTATCACATGGGAATAGGTGTTTTTCAACCTCTTTACCTGATTTGCTCAAATCGAGTGGGAGATTTTCAGAAAAACAACAAGAGTATTAATGTAAGTGTATTGTTGTAAACTAACAGTTGTTTAACGTTTCTTTTGGTGAATATGCTTGCTAGCCCATTGTAAAAAGCTCCAAGCAATCTACTTTCACTCACTTCTAGCGATAACTATTATTAGCTAACATTCGCTACTCTATTTGATGAATCTGCTGGTCACTTGATTTGTTTTAGTTTTACCATAAGGGTTGTGGCTACATTGTCTGTGATCAATAAAATGATTATAAAGTTTAAAGTCTTCAGAGTCATTTCAGGTTAACACATTTTCTTTATTTTAATGTTTACATGAGGTCAGTAAATAGTCTCATTAATGCACATAATAAAGCTTATACTTTTAATATTATATTATATTTAATATACACTGAGGCAGTCATGTGTTTCTGTGTGGCTGATAGCCTATAAAAAACAATTACACTTAAAATTAAAGTTATATAAAAGTTAATATATAAATCACAAGCACTGTCTAGCCTACGCATTCGGCTCTCTCTGCTCGTTTACTGATATAGTGCAGTAGTTATGTCACTTTAATAGCTTTTATGACGAAGGTTTACACTATGCACGTATAATTTGGATTGCGAGAGATTTAAATAAAATAGGCTGTTGATCGCGTGCCATTGCGGTTGTGTTTTTCTGCGTTATTCATATTGAAGAGCAAAATTGTACAAGTAATTTATTGTAAATAATGTGTTTGAACCATACTATAGTAAAGTACTTCTTTTAATTTGTTGTGGTAATTCGGCTAGTTGCTGTGGTAATACAGTGGGTACGGAAAGTATTCAGACCCCCTTAAATGTTTCACTCTTTGTTATATTGCAGCCATTTGCTAAAATAATTTAAGTTCATTTTTTTTCCTCATTAATGTACACACAGCACCCTATATTGACAGAAAAACACAGAATTGTTGACATTTTTGCAGATTTATTAAAAAAGAAAAACTGAAGTATCACATGGTCCTAAGTATTCAGACCCTTTGCTGTGACACTCATATATTTAACTCGGGTGCTGTCAATTTCTTCTGATCATCCTTGAGATGGTTCTACACATTCATTTGAGTCCAGCTGTGTTTGATTATACTGATTGGACTTGATAAGGAAAACCACACACCTGTCTATATAAGACCTTACAGCTCACAGTGCATGTCAGAGCAAATGAGAATCATGAGGTCAAAGGAACTGCCTGAAGAGCTCAGAGACAGAATTGTGGCAAGGCACAGATCTGACCAAGGTTACAAAAAAAATTTCTGCTGCACTTAAGGTTCCTAAGAGCACAGTGGCCTCCATAATCCTTAAATGGAAGACGTTTGGGATGACTAGAACCCTTCCTAGAGCTGGCCGTCCGGCCAAACTGAGCTATCGGGGGAGAAGAGCCTTGGTGAGAGAGGTAAAGAAGAACCCAAAGATCACTGTGGCTGAGCTCCAGAGATGCAGTCAGGAGATGGGAGAAAGTTGTGGAAAGTCAACCATCACTGCAGCCCTCCACCAGTCGGGGCTTTATGGGCAGAGTGGCCCGACGGAAGCCTCTCCTCTGTGCAAGACACATGAAAGCCCGCATGGAGTTTGCTAAAAAACACCTGAAGGACTCCAAGATGGTGAGAAATAAGATTCTCTGGTCTGATGAGACCAAGATAGAACTTTTTGGCCTTAATTCTAAGCGGTATGTGTGGAGAAAACTAGGCACTGCTCATCACCTGTCCAATACAGTCCCAACAGTGAAGCATGGTGGTGGCAGCATCATGCTGTGGGGATGTTTGCAGGGACAGGACAACGGGTTGCAATCGAGGGAAAGATGAATGCGGCCAAGTACAGGGATATCCTGGACGAAAACCTTCTCCAGAGTGCTCAGGACCTCAGACTGGGCCGAAAGTTTACCTTCCAACAAGACAATGACCTTAAGCACACAGCTAAAATAACGAAGGAGTGGCTTCACAACAACTCTGTGACTGTTCTTGAATGGCCCAGCCAGAGCCCTGACTTAAACCCAATTGAGCATCTCTGGAGAGACCTAAAAATGGCTGTCCACCAACGTTTACCATCCAACCTGACAGAACTGGAGAGGATCTGCAAGGAGGAATGGCAGAGGATCCCCAAATCCAGGTGTGAAAAACTTGTTGCATCTTTCCCAAAAAGACTCATGGCTGTATTAGATCAAAAGGGTGCTTCTACTAAATACTGAGCAAAGGGTCTGAATACTTAGGACCATGTGATATTTCAGTTTTTCTTTTTTAATAAATCTGCAAAAATGTCAACAATTCTGTGTTTTTCTGTCAATATGGGGTGCTGTGTGTACATTAATGAGGAAAAAAAATGAACTTAAATGATTTTAGCAAATGGCTGCAATATAACAAAGAGTGAAAAATTTAAGGGGGTCTGAATACTTTCCGTACCCACTGTATATCACTATAGTAATACAAACAAATTACGTTACCCAATACTGTACTTAGTTTTCTTTAAACTATAGGGTATTTTATACTACAATATGCGCAGTTTACTGCAGTAAAAAATATACTACAGCCTATGCTGTCTAGCATTCATTAACAAAGTGTTGTAACTACTATAATATATACAGTACTACAATTTACTATAGTATGGTTCAAAAAGAAGAAGAAGAAGAAAGAGCTTTATTGCCAGGTATGTTGTTTACACATACAAGGAATTTGTTTTAGTGACAGAAGCTCCACAGTGCAACAGAGTGACAGCGACAAGACAAGACACATAATAAAAAGAATAAAATAATAATATACAAATTTACAAGATAGACAAAGTGCAAAAAAAGCAAAAAACAATATATAATATAGACAATTGTATGTACACTATTTACTATCAATTACTATAGTATTTTTTCACCTGGGCCATGTCCAACCTCAAATGACGCCGATTGGATAAGTTCAGACAAATTACGAAATGTGTAGCCTATGTAAAATAGACTGCATTAGCCATATTGTGACAAAATTACATCCCGTGTCATTATAATTCGTAGTTTATGCTAAATAAATAAATAAGCAATTAAAAAAAACAAACTGAGTAGCCTAATCTTAAAACTTGCATAAATCATATATTTCGCCTTCTCGAGCTATAAGCTACAGGTCTTGTATAATAGTTCAAACTCTTCAAAATATGTGCATATATTATAGTAAAATTCCATATCTAGGCAGGCACTCGGGGAAAACGCATAGTTTCCCTGTTACGGAAGTCAAGCATGCAGCAATATTTTATTTATTTATTTCTCATTATCTTGACATAAGTTGTTTCTCGTGATCTAAACATTAAAAAAGTAGTTGTGATCATGAGAAAACAAGAAAAAAAAAATAATAATAATGAATTGCCTTTCAGGCCTCCATATTTAAAAAAAAAAACGCCTATCCTGGCTTCCGTACTTTTTTGGGTGGATCGTTAAAAACAGTTAGAAAACACCCCAAAATTGGGAGACCCCACTCTTTTGTTCCGCAGAGACCTATACTTGGATCTACCCTGCGTTCCATTCGGAAGGGCTCATCTCTATGCCCTAATCCCTTCAAAGGGTTTACCCTCCGGATTGAGAGCTTCGAAGGGATGAAGGGTGTAGGGGTAAAAAAACTCTTTTTATGGAACGCACTTCTGCGTCATCTTAACGAGACAATCAAGGAGGGGTAGATTGTGCAAGCTGCGCCTTTTGTTTAACGTTAGTTTATTTATTTATTTTTGATTTATCGCACCATATTGTATATTGTGTCTATGTNAAAAAAATAATAATAATGAATTGCCTTTCAGGCCTCCATATTTAAAAAAAAAAAACGCCTATCCTGGCTTCCGTACTTTTTTGGGTGGATCGTTAAAAACAGTTAGAAAACACCCCAAAATTGGGAGACCCCCCTCTTTTGTTCCGCAGAGACCTATACTTGGATCTACCCTGCGTTCCATTCGGAAGGGCTCATCTCTATGCCCTAATCCCTTCAAAGGGTTTACCCTCCGGATTGAGAGCTTCGAAGGGATGAAGGGTGTAGGGGTAAAAAAACTCTTTTTATGGAACGCACTTCTGCGTCATCTTAACGAGACAATCAAGGAGGGGTAGATTGTGCAAGCTGCGCCTTTTGTTTAACGTTAGTTTATTTATTTATTTTTGATTTATCGCACCATATTGTATATTGTGTCTATGTATTTGAAACATTTAAATGGACTGATAAAGGGAGCTGTAAAATATTTTTGTTCAAGTACAATGTCATTTTGACCATAATGTACCAAATCTAACTCATAGGCCACGTACACACTGCAGCTAATTTAGGGGATTCACTCCCGCATTTAAATGCGGTTGTCACTCCTGAAACTTACAGTGTGTACGTGGCCATATAAATATTACAGTAGTATAGAAAAATACTATACATACATCGAACTCCTAACCTCCTGTACCCATTCTGTGACGTCAAACAACTTCCCTGTGCAAAGGATCTTGGGGGCCCAAAGTGTCCATCAGTTGTACCCTTCGAAATCCTTCAATATGGCGGCCATGATTGTTTTCACTCCGAAGTGCCATTCGGAGGGCGATATATCCCGTTTGGAACGCATTGCTAAACAGATCAGTAATGACTGTCACAGCACCGGCGTCTGAACCGAACTAGGACAACTGATGCTATGAGAGGACTCGAATGAGGGGCCAATCTGGCGAAACGTAAGTTTATTTAATTACAAATAAATCGTAATGTTAGAGGATCATGGTTTCTGCGCTGATGAAGACTAATTTATTCACTTTAGTTTATAACTGTAAAACTTCCTCGTTTGCACATGGCTGTATATGTGTTTGGATGCTTTAGATGCAAAACTAAATTGTAAGAAACGTTTCAGATCATAATGATGTTTTAGTTGACTGATGTTATGATTACTGACTTTATATATTTGAATGTGTTAAGTGTTTTTTCATCCCATCGCGGATGACGTCATTACGTCGGAGCGTTAAAGAACCGGTAAACCGTTTTTTTCAACCGGTTTATTGAAACGAACTGTTCGAAAGAACCGATTCGCGGAAAAGAACCGAGCTTCCCACCACTAGTCGTGGAATGTCTGAGCAGTGTGAACAGTTTTCCAACAAACGGCAACAAACTCTGACGTAATCTGACCTAGCCACGAACCGTTGCCATGACGATGAGGCAAGTCCACTGCAAAGCAAAGACAGCTAACGTTATTTGATCGCGCCCACGCCTCACGCACACACAACAAAGCACTGGAAACGTGACATCACAGCTTGTTCATTATAAAAAAATAAAATGCAGTTAAAAAAAAATAACATATAAAAGGTACAATAGTCCGTAGTGCAATCCGTGCCATTCAGCAAGAGCACTGCTTCACTTCACCGAAAGAGAGAGGTATAACCACCATGAGAGCAACGCAGGTTTACCTTCAGTTTCGTTTTAAATTAATTCGTTTTGGCAAGTTTAGCTACATGGTTGTATAGGCCTATGGGTCAATAAAAAGGGTTGCGCTAAAAAAAGTTTAAAAAACGGTGTATACCAACCGCAACACAATAGGTTGCGATCAGATCGATGGCTACAGCGCTTCGGATTTCAGGTTAGTATTTTTGTTTTGCCTCAATACTTTAATACAATGAAAATATATATGATACTATATTATTAACATAATAAACTTGGCTGACAATATTGTTAACATGGTTACACATATGTAGTTGTGGAACAGACTCTCTGTGACTCGTTTGTCGGTGTTTGTTGGGGCAGTGTGAACATGACAGTTTTTTCTCATAGAAAAAATCCAACGGCCAACTTGTTTGTTGGCGTTTGTCGGTGCGGTGTGAATTAGCCTTTAAAAACGACATGAGGGTGAGTAATTAATGATATAACTTTCATTTTTGCTTGAACTAACCCTTTAAGTATGAAAAACTTTTTTTTTTTCTGTGGTAAAATATATTATTAGCATAACAATTTAAGTTAAATGTTGTATTGAGAACTCAGGGCTCAGCGATGAGTCTGGCCTGCTGGCCCAGGGCCATTGTTTGAGAGTTTGGGGTCTGCTGATAGAACATCGTCACTGTATGTTACATTTGTTAATCATTTTGTTTTCTATGACATTTGTGAATTCTGATTGTCAGCTATAGGTAAAACTATACGGTTTTGTCAAAACGGCAAGAATCACTTGCAAGTGATGTCTGGCAAAAGGGTTCATGAACTTACAGCTCTTTTTTTTCTGGGTTTGCTTTATAATTATGAAACCTGTATAATTTTTTGTTATTTTCTTTCAAGTTTGTGAAGAATACATAATATTTGATGGAAAATTAAATGTACATATTTGTGAAAAATATATATTTTTTAAATATTGAAACAAATATTTAATAATACTCAAAAAAATGTACATTTAAATGTTTTAAATGATAAAATCAAAAGTTAATCAAATAATAAACAAAAACTACCCTTGGGAATTGAAAATGTATTTTGGTTTTGAGGATTTCTTAGTGTTTGTCATTTCTCTCTTTTGCTTTAATGACAGCAGCACACAAGTTTTGGATCATCTCATGATCTAAGATGATCCAAAGATCATGCTGTGCTTCAATGGATCAAGGACATCTGGTCACCTTTACATTGATCACGTGTTCCTCACTGATGTGCCTGTGTGCATATGTATATGTACTTTATGTGTGTGTGGGAAACAAATCTCAGCCAGTGGACTTTAATGCCCATTGAGAAGGACACAGGTGTTTTTGGTGAAGAGTTCATGAGCAGTTCAGAATCTGTGTGGAAACAGCAGTTCTTTGCAACACTTCTCACAGATCCCCTACATCTAACGCATCTCAGCAAGCCAATAATCCCCTTTTCTCCATCCCTGCTTCTCCACATAGATCAATCCCCGATCGAAACATCAAATAGAACCGTGCTCTCTTACTTCGTTTTTAGTCTCCTTCCCATTCTCCCTCTTGCCATTCAAAAAAAAAAAAAAAAAAAATCACTTACTAGGTGGTATTAGACAGGCTCGCAAAAGTGTCATTACCAGAGGGACCTTGGGAAAGGGAGGCAGGATAGATTCCTGTCAGTTTGTGGAATATTTCCCGTGCACTAAGCCCCCGCGTTAAGAGCATGGTATTATTGATAAGACCATCTTCTCCGGACCGTCCCACTGCCAGGGGACTCGAAGGAGAGCAATCCACCCGAGAGCTCTTTTATGTCCGTCTGTGCAGCAGAACAAAGCGAGGATTAAAGCACTTTCTTTTATCCAGGAGTGGAAGTGTCAGAAGGTAGGCATCCGGAAAAGAGGTAGCAGTGCCAGAGACAGTGTCTGGGATGAAGTGGCATAGCAGAGATGATCTCGTGAGATCTGGGCCGCTGGCAGTATGGACTGATGGCTGAAATAACATTCTGAGAGACAGAACTAAAAATGCGTTCTCAGACAGATTACACACAACAGATCAAGAAAGGCTTGTCATAAATATGAAAGGCATCTTTTTTTCTTTCTTTTTTTTGTGTTGTACAATATTTGAGAGCTGCAGAGGTAAAAAAAAAAATAAAAGACCCCATTTCAACAGATGACCTTACACATTTAAAAACTCAAAAATAACGAAGCATTTGACATGTCAAATTTAAACTAAGATGGAATATATTATTTGGTATTCCACACATGATTAACTTGAATAATGTCAGCTTGTAGATATTACATTTATGCATTTTGGTAGATGTTTATCCAAAGCAATTTACATTGCAATCAAAGAATACTATGTTCAAAAGTTTGAGGTCAGAAAGATTTTTAAGGATATAATACTTTTATTCAGCAATGATGTATTAAATTGATCAAAAGTAGAAACAGTAGAGACATAATGTTACAAAAGATTTATATTTCATATAAATGTTCTTTTGAACTTTCTGTTCACCCACAAAATATTAAGCTGCACAACTGTTTTCAGCATTGATGATAATAAGAAATGTGTCCTCCTGAGCACCAAATCTGCATATCAGAATGATTACTGAAGGATCATGTGACACTGAAAACTGGAGTAATGTCTGCTGGAAATTCAGCTTTGTCATCAAATGAATAAATTACATTTTAAAATGTATTAAAATAGGAAAGTTATTTTAAATTGTAATATTTCACAGTATTACTGTTTTTACTGTATAAAACAAATAAATTCAACCTTATTAAGCATATGAGACTTCCTTCACATTGTATGCACAAGGAAAGAACCAAATAACTCATCACTGTTTCACTGTGATTAGTTTGTAAGAAATCTGTCATTTTAGTCATATTTTTTAAGTTAGTTCTCTACAATAGGGGTGGGTGACCAAATATGACCAAATACTTATTTTATGAAATGTGTAATTTTATTTCAAAATAACGATATATATCACAATATAGTTATTTATACAATGCAATATAACAACAATAAAGCTTTTTTTTTTTTGTATTTAGCATAGAATTTGTACAGAAATTTAATAATCAAATGTAAAAAATAAAATATAGCATTGTCTTCAATGTATGAATTAAATATAAATGTATTGTTATTAAAGTTATTCGGTCAAGAGCAGCGAGTTATTTTTATTTTTTTGTTTGATTTATATTAATGACACAGAGCAGCAGGTGGGTATATTAGGCTGCTGTCACTTTAAGACCAAATGCACAGATGCATTATACTGATACACATCCAGTTTACACCCAGTGGTTTACTTTCATTTGAGACATAACTGTGTTTACATGAATACTACACACGATAGGCATTTTGACATAATCGTGTGTATTCGACCATTCAAGCACAATAAGACTTGAAAGATAACTGAATTTGTGATCGCATGCTGAGAGACGCAGCTTTTTGTGCACGCATTTACATTGTCACACTGTGTTCTTTTTCACTGCTTATTGTGCTTAATATAAATATTTAACATCGAGCACAATATTCGCGATCGCCTTCTGAGAGATGCATCTTTCTCTGCGCACACCTTGGCAGTATGCCAGTCTACACGAGCACCGCACCATGTTACTTTTCAGGATATATAGAGTGGTGCAGGTATGACGTCACTTTGTAGGCCAATCGGCACTTAATATCAAACTGGTTCCCTCGACAAAAACCCAATAGGATTTGTCCATAGGCTTTTGGATTATCACAAAACACAAGCTCTGTGATCAACAGTTTATGATACACGTTTTGTCCAACAAGATAATTTTCACAGATGAACACAACTTTTATGAATTTCAAAGCATAAATGCAGTTACCAGAAGTGAAAAACTAAAGATAGGCTATAAACTAACTACACCATTGTCCCACGAGTTCAACGTCACCACCACTAAGCTTCCGACAACTTTCAGTTTTTATATAAAGATTTTCCCAGGAAGTTTGAGTTAGAATAGTTTGTAAGTGCACAATTATAAGAATGAGACATTTAATTTCCCCGACTGCCTCTGTAGTCCCATTTAGCCACTTGTTAGCAACCATCTTTCTCAAGACACATAACAAAAAAATCACGGGTGGGGTAATACTGATGTATTTTATGCCGTAGAATAAACCGTGAAAGTGTCTTGAGCTTGCGTTCACCACAGACCTTATTTATGCCATTTAACCTAAATCCCATTCAAGAAACCCATTGACTTTGGCACGACAGAACTGGAAGTGCTAAAATGCTAACTTGTTTACGCATTTTGGCCTACAAAATGATGCCATACCTGCACCACTCTATTGCACTTATAACTCTTTTGAACATCAAGCACGTCCAGGTCTATATATTCTCATCCATGCATTTCATCCCTCTGAAGCATTTTTACATACTGCTATATACACGATATAGCAAAATCTGTAACGATAGACATTTTATACCGATTTATAACGCCCAGCCCAACACAACAGGTGTTCATCGGATGGTCAGTAACTGTTATTTTCAACTTCAGGCCTTGATACCTGCATTAGAAAACATTCTGATCTTTTTGTGTATTTCAGCTTCAGTCTTGTCAGTCAACAAGCATCGACAAAGTGAATTGTTTCTAAAGGCAAATCCTGCCCTGATTCTGAGTGGAAGCACAGATATGGAGGAAATCATGCTTCATCCATACGGCGGTTCATAAGTAGATTACCTTTTGTAATTCGTTTTGTTACAGCAGTCAATAAGCGCCCAATGCAAATGCGGTTCATTTGTATCTGAATTGATGTCCTGTCCCCATTAGCTTATGCCTTTAATGCATTCTGCTACATTAGTGAATAGACCTTAGCCGGATTAATCACAAGTTCATTGGGATCATTTGCTTTCCTGCTGCCTAATCGAATCTCTGACATTGGTAATAAGGGCAAATCTCACCTGTCTCCTCAGCCTCTCACAAACAAACAAGAGTGATTCTGACTACCGACTCCCGATCCGTTTCCATTATTCCCTTCCAACAACATTTTAACATTGATTTTTGACACACAGACACAAAGAATGATATGAGAGTATGACTTAAGTGATTCCTGCAGCTGTTTGTCATTGTTTGTGTTGTCGTGCTTTATTTTGAATTTGATATTCAGGTGGACATGTGCTGCCTGGAGTTGAAGTAGCACTTAGTGTCTCTTATCAGACTCTCTTGCGCCGAGTGTTATAATTAATGACTTTTATGTCTGGAGAATAAAAACCTCTAAATAGGCTGCTCCCACATTATTTATTTAGGGCTAATTAATTAAAGTGGACCTGTATTGAATTCAACAAGGCAAGAGAAAAAAATAAGGGTGGGAGAAGAAGAATTGGAAAGAGAGAAAGAAAGAAAAAATATCTCAGCCCTTCTCTCACTGAAAAGAAGCATCTCAGTTTGTGAAGGTGGCGTGACTCTTACAGCACTTATAGCACTATCCTCAATTAGGAATCTCATCTTAAAAGATCTTAAATAGCTTACCTCAGGCCCATCATATGGACACTTTTGTGAGGGGATTCAGTTGTTGACTTTCATTTTGAACAACCCTTTCCATATTGCCCTTCACGGGCGCAAACTCAACATTTGGAATTCGCTGTGAGACTCTGGCACTTTTACCTGTTCTGCACGTCAAAAATAAAAACACTTTATTTAAGCTATCATAACCATGTATGTTTGGGCCATTTTGAATCGTGATATTTACAGCAGCACAGATTTTCCAAAACTCTCCCACACACAATGTAGTGCTAATACGCCAATTTGCTAGTGCGTGTTGAGATGCGTGTCGTGAATTATTCGGGTCATTTCAGTGCGTGATTTGGACTAAGCAGTTGAATCAATGAGCCTCTCTCTGATGCTCTCTGTGAGGCCTGCTCTCTAATGGCAGTTATAATGGCCGAGCAGCGGAGCCAGGCAGCAGTGTTTTATGCGTTATGGTCATGCTTGGTGGATGCTTTTGGGCAGGGAGAGAGTGTGTCTGGAATAAAAAGGTCTGCGTATTGTAACTCACAAGGCCATCGAGAACATGACCAGGAATAACTACAAAACCTCTTGCTTATTGCCCATTACCCCCCCCACACACACCCCCAGACCAAGACCTTTGCATTGCCGTTCACTGACACTTAATAACCAATCAGAATCAAGTATCAATGGCACTACTGTCATTTAGGATTCTATTAAGATTTCTTTATACCTCAGGAGAATTATTGCCCTTGGAATTTCTGTATCAAGCTTCTGCTTTGTAAAATAACTTAGAAATGCCATGCATATCTCTTACTGTACAGTATGTTTGTGTTTGTCCTCACTTTTCAACATTTTATTAAGACTTCTAATTTTCATAATATTATTACTGAAATGACCTACTTGGCCTTGATGGAAAGTGAAATAGATACCACCTCAGAATTTAACCCCACTAGTCATGAAATTCTTCTTGTCAACGGCTACTTTGTTTGATAATGCCAAGACAATAAAAGCATTTAAAAATGTAATTTTTAAATACTTATCTATACTATATCAACCTGTTTTGATTTGTTTTTTCCATTTATGTTATCAATTCTGTCCATTCTGAATTTGTGTGTGTGTGTGTGTTCTTGTATACATGGTTTATGAGGACACAAATGTGTATAATGACATGGGTATTACAATGTAGACATGGCTTATGAGGAGACTGCCTGTGTCCTTGTAATCCAAATGGCTTAAAAAACATACTAAATGGTGTTTTTTTGTTTTTGTTTTTTAGTATTATTGAAATTCAAAAAATGCAGACAGTTTTCTGTGATGGGTATGTTTAGGGGTAGGGTTAGTGTAGGGGGATAGAATATACAGAATCAGAAATCAGAATCAGAAAGAGCTTTATTGCCAGGTATGTTGTTTACACATACTAGGAATTTGTTTTAGTGTCAGAAGCTCCACAGTGCAACAGAGTGACAGCGACAAGACAAGACACATAATAAAAGGAATAAAATAATAATATACGAATTTACAAGATAGACAAAGTGCAAAAAAAGCAAAAAACAATATATAATATAGACAA
>RJVU01042553.1:2836092-2852580 GCA_003731715.1 Anabarilius grahami
GGTAAAAGATTTTGTGGTGTGTACTGCCGAATGTTCAGCAGTTCATCCCTGGTAAAACTGATGGTGTTTGAAAAACAAAAAACAGGAAAAACGAACAAAAACAGAACAAACACTGAAGAGCTATGCACTGAAGCTGCCATACGCGGCGCCATCTTGCGTAAAAAAAGAATATTTGTTTGTACAGTTTGTACAGTTTAAAAACCATTAAGTCTATGGAGAGTCCCCGTAAACCACATATACAAGGATGTGTGCGTGCGTGTTGAAGTGGTGTTATCTACATCTTTTCATGTTGTGTGGTTTCAGAATGTTATGCCGTGTGTGTGTGTGTATGTGTGTGTGTGTGTGTTTGTGTGGTATATTTTTAAGCAACAACCTCCCCTACAACATCTTCCACTGTAAAAGCCAGCCTTTGCCCATAACCTTCCAATCAGTGCTGTGGGTTCCCTTTGTTTTAAAACCAGTCGACCATCTCCCTTCTCTCTGGCCTGCATGCCTTCCACATCCATCAGCCTAATGGAGGCATGGGAGAAGCTCACAGTCTAGGAGCAGCATAGGAGATGTGCAAAGAAAACAAGACCACTTTGACCCTCTAAAAAAATCACCATCAATAACCCCTAGTCAAATGATGTCATGGTTAAGTGTTTGGTGTTGTGTTGACACTCTCCGGCACGAATGTCTGATACACGCATATACACCCACAGTAATGTGCACGCAGGTCTGTTCGATGAAGGATGGAACTGGAAAATCCTGACACTAATGCATCAGTCAGCGGAAAATATTTAAAATGACACGCATAGCCAGATCACAATAACACAGACATACAGGCACTACCAACCTCTGCTATCTTGACATTAATACAAAGGCATTGCAGATTAGAATAATAAAGACATCTCCATTTCCGTTATTTATGTTTTTATAGTATTTATTTAGATTTTATGGTAACACTTTACAATAGTTTATTAGTTAACATTAGTTAACTACATTAGTTAACATGAACTATAATGAACTGCACTTATTACAGCATTTATTAATCTTTGTTAATGTTAATTTCAACATTTACTAATACATTAAAATCTTGTTAACATTAGTTAATGCACTGTGAACTAACATGAACAAACAATGAACAGCTGTATTTTCTTTAACTAGTGTTAACGAATATTAGTAAATACAGTAACAAATGTATTGCTCATGTTTAGTTCATAATAGTTAATACATTTACTAATGTTTAACTAATGAACCTTGTAAAGTGTTACTGATTTTATATGTACCTGTGTGAATAAATATATATCACTTAAATATATTTTTCATGCACACACACACACACACACACACACACTCTAGNTATGTATGTATGTATGTATGTATATATATATATATATATCACATATGTGTGTGTGTGTGTGTGTGTGTGTATATATATATATATATATATATATATCTCTTTCACATTCTCCTTTTCTCTTTCTCAGTTCTGAGAGAAAATGATGAAGAAAATGATAATGAGATGTTTTAATGATGGTTGACTTTGTTTCAAGCTATGTATAATTCATAATAATTGATTGCCCTGTTTTTAAGGAATACCTTTTCCCTTGAAAAATGATCCCATTAGCGAGTGTTTAATCCAATCAAAGCTGTCAAAACACACAGGTTCAATTCTATTCTCCGCTCTGTTCATCGTCATAAGCGCCTTAGATTGATCACCCTCATTTCACCAATGCATTTGGATGTGACATTTCATTCATAATTTTGGCGTTTTTTCCCCTGTTGATCAATTTTTTACATTTTAGTAGCTTGAGGGAGATTTTAGCTCTATCACTTCTGAAGATACATTTTCATGAAGGAAGGTGCTATTCATCTTAAATCTGCTGAATCTTTGCTTGGCTTGAAATGATTTATAACATTTTGTCGACCAGTCCAAACAGGTATTACTATTTTCCATTAGAGGTAAAGAGAATTTCAAATGTTAATTTAATTCACCTTTTTTATGTTAAAATGGAAAAATCGAGCCTCTCCTTTAAAAGAAAAAAAATGGTACCATGATAAATCTCAAAGAGCTGACCTCATAATTAGTTACTTGTCTCTAAGAGTATATTATTATATGTGAAACTTTCTCTAGGTTTCCTTTGTGCGTGTGTTAGCACTTAGGCCTTTGTTTTTATTGCCTTTGATCGCACTCTTCCCTCTATCAAATCTCACCCGTGCTGTCTTTTAACAATGCAACCTATATTTCAAGCACACTCCATGATCAATACCTGTTAAGAGAGGTGTGGGAATGTAATAACACTGTGATTCATGTGTTTTAGACTCCAGCTTTATTTACTATCCTCCATCTATGTCCTTTGTTTGGTGCTGGTGTTTTAACTCACTCAGAAATTGATTGGTACACAAGGTAATCAGGCACGTATGATCAGATGGAAACTAATGCTTCCCTGTTCATCAGCCTGTATTGTGGGCAAATTACAGCTTAGTCCTGACCTTTGGGCTTCAAATTTTTGACACGAACATGTTTACAATTTGTGTGTTGCTGTTTCTCAGTAAATGTGTTACTTGAATGCCTCCCAGACAGACAGCAGGAACAAACTATTCCGTTTACATGTGATTTAATATTGCTAATAAATTCTAAACCCTGTTTTTGACCCGGTCATAATTGTTTTAACCCGTTTACCTGGTCTTACATTGCAGTTGAAGATCATTACTTATTTGATTGAGTCCAGATCACATCATATTAGAACATGGCAATAATGCTGGATTTGTTTTTAAGTCAATCATCTTGGCACCCACGATGAAGTAGTGTTGCGTTGGATTAGGACCGTGAGTTATTGTATAGTTTGCGTGAAGATTTGTGACTGTTGTGCGTGGCGCTCTGTCCGACCGGGCAATTCTGATAAATAAGAATCGAATTTAGTAGCAGCTTTGACACGTTGATTGATAAAAAAGCTCATGGCTAAAGCCTCCCCTCTCTCCCATCTTATTCAGCTCGCGTCAAATGGTTTAAAAATCAATACTGGCCTTGTACACAAGCATCTGTGTTGGTGCTCTGGGGAGGGAAAAAAGGGAAAGAAAAGAAAAGCAGGGAAAGAAAAACACCTGCTCTCACCATGATGATTACTAATTTTTCCTGTCAGAGATGTTTGAAGACAAAATAATCATTGTGCGTATGGTTTGAGGGCAGGAGAGATTATTGTGTGATCCATTCAGATATCCGGTGAGAGAGGAAATCGCCCCAAAGCAGATGGATTGAGCTGTTGGGTAATACGTCAGTGAGCTGAGGAAATAACTCAATGAATAGACACAATAGAAACCACACAAACCCAACATTTTATTACTGCACAAAGCTGAGCAAGATGCTTTTTTTATTGTTGAAACGGTAAACAGGCCAAGTTGGCCAACATGAAAATACTCACATTTTTTTAAGACAGGCTCAAATACATTTTAGAATGACTTTGTTCCAGTAGTTTGACATGTTTCACCAGTAAGTGTAGATTTTCACTCTTTTCATTATTTGGGAATTTTAACATTTTGTGTCAATGAACCTCTTTGGTAACGATTGCAGTTAAGGAACAATAAACTTATATTGTTTTATTTAATTTCTGCCCTTCCTTTTTTACGATGCAATACACAATCTGGCACAATATAATACAGTCTGCAAAGTCACAAAGACCAAAGTGTTAAGATGTCAAAAGTGTGTACAGACTTGGGTTGGGGGTTTAACCATGCATCTGTTTTGACCACTTGATGACACATATGGCTCGTTGTGGTAGAGAGGTCTTCTAGTCAAACACCAGAGGCCCCACTCTCACTGCTGGACACGGGTCCTCAGGGGCCAGGGGGGTTGGAGCCTGTGGATAGAGAGATGAGTTGTGGATTATGTGTGAATGTAATGGATGGGCCTGTCTGAAGGAGAATGGCTTCAATCAGGAGTGACTTAATGATGATGGGCTGCTTGGTTTTGACAGTGACACACAATCGATCTCCTCAGTGTTAGATGACAAACTGTTTTTGTAAATTTCAGTGCTTGGCTCCTATTCATTTAGGAAAGTAACATTATAATATGTGAATGACAGTGCTCTGCCCTCTGAATAAGAACTTGCTCTATGTGCGTCTGTTCTTCCCTCCTCCATCTTTCTTTTGTACTTGATTGCCTTGTAGCTTTTTTTTTTTTTTTTTGCCCAAGATGAAATACATATGGCTTCTTCACTGAGAAGAAAGCTGAGAACATGTTGTGTATATGTGTGTGTGTCCTCTACCCACTCAATAAATAACTCTTCTGCTCAATAAATAACTTTGATGATGTTTATGAAAAGTAATGGCTATTTATGAGGGGGCCGTTAGGCTTTTGAAACCGGGGAACATGCAAGGGGAACCAGGCAGGCTGTGATTGTAATGAGTTTATTGAAATTAAAGTTTAAACCACTCTGGATATTACCGTTAACCTGTCTGCGCTGCCGGGCTCCGTCGTAAAACACGCGTCTGCCGCACACTTGCACGTCGACTTCTGCAACCTTTAATGGAAAGCCGAGATGTTCATGTAGAGTGTTTATCAGACTGACTGTCTGTGCCCTGAGGACAACCCTCTATTGAAACACTATACACATCATAACGCTGTCTCGTCCCTTGTATGGAGCTCGTCCAACCCCTAATGGCTTGGAAATATTTATTTATTATCCTCTCGCTGCTGGAATGGAAACTCAATTGGACTCATGTGATGCGGCTTTGCGCATTATGTTCCACAAACATGGTAATGAAAAATGAAAAGCATATTTAGCTATAATTGGCACTTGGGATATTTGCCAGATTGTGTTTCCTAAGTAAATGTTCAGACTGTGATCCCTGCTTACAGTTGCCACAAACCAAATGAATTCATGTGAGGATCAGTAGGCCATTATAAATCAAAGCAGACAGAATTGTTCAAGCCTTTAGGTATGTGTTCATACTTGGACAGTGGGCCACTAAGGAGAATAAAATCACCAAATTTTCCTCCTCATTTGTAAGAGTGAACCAGGAAGTACCTTCTCACTCAGCACTCAATTAGCCTGAAGTGAAATGGTGCAGCAAGGGAAAAATGTCCTCTTTATTATAATTGTTGCAGAATTCCCCCGCAGCATGTCCGTGTTTATTTTAGGGAAGTGAGTTTATGGTTTTGGAGGCTATTTTTGCAGCTGTCTATGCAAAGAACCAATAAAAGGAAGAGGAGGGACAATCTGTTAAATGGGTGAGATTTTAGTATGGTCAAGGGCTATAAGACAAAATGGCATTTTTGTTGTGTTTCAGTAATAGGATGTGTTTTACTTCTGAATTTTGTTATTTGACTCAGACTAAGAGATTGTTTGCCAATGGATATAGCTTTTTTTTTTTTTCCAAAATAATTTAATGCAGATTTGCAACTTATTAATAATGAATTAATAAAACTGTAACCTGCGTTTTAAGACCAATGCTAAAGTAACTTATTTTACACAACTTACACAAACTTATTTTGCATTGTCATTTTACAAAATAAATTGAGAACCAAAATTGTTTACAATCCACTGACAAAATTGTTAGTAGAATTTAGAACTGACAAAGCTGGCAGGTAAACACTTCTGTTAATTAACCAAGCGAGCATGGTTATCAACTGATTATTTGGCCTGGCCACATTGTAAAAATATATATATATTTTCATGATTTGTTATCATGATATTTGTTATCATGATTTGTTAACCTTTTTTTCTTTTGTCAAATCAACTTATGTTATTCATGATGTTATAATATTCTGGGTTTCTGTTGATTAAACCATTCTCTTTCTTTGCATTTACTCAAATTTTTATTTTCAGTGAATTAGTAAGCCTGGTTGCCTTAATTTTAGGTTAAACCAACAATAATATTTTACAGTGCAATGTGTCATTTTAAGAGGTAACAGTTTCAAAAGATGATATACTGTGGCCTGTGTAGAAAGTGTAACTTTCTAGAAGTTCTGGTCCATGTACAAAAACACTTTATTTCTGAAGACTGAGCGATGTAAATGAAGACTCCTGGCTGAGGAATTATAAGCCTGATTCTAGGTGGTAGATATGGCTTTATTTCCTGTAGCAGGAAAACAATGACTTATCCATAGCTGCAGGGACGGCCATTTCTCACATGGTGACATCATCATCAATCATCAGAATTCGGCAACTCTCAGAGTGGAGTGGTGAAAAACTCCATCATGATTCTGAAACATCTGAGTCCCACTGTACTCATCTGCACTGCCCTAATGCTTCCCACTATTAATGAAAAAATAACATATCAGAGAATACAAATGAGTGCTGTAGGACTGCAAGTGCTTCAGAAATGGAGAGATAATTAGACTGTCTGCTGCAGATTGATGGATGCGCAGTAATTGCCTTTGTGTTATTATTTCAGGTCCAGACAAAAAGAAAACGTACTTCTCTTGTCTTCCCACTATTGAAATTCATTAATCTCATTAATGTGTGGAATTAATATCATTTTATCAGACATTCCAGAACTGCTGGATGTGTGTGTGGCTACGCTTGCGATCCAGAGACTGATCAATCACGAGCTGCTCACGTCTGTGTTTGTGTGGCTGCGTGATTGTATGAATGACTTAGCATGTTTATTCTGTTTGGCAGCTCTGGGCTGGTTTGTTAGCAGGTGAGCAGCATGTTTTATATCTATATTAGTACATTTCTTAGTTTCTGTGTATGATTTCTTGTTAATTTGTCATGGCCTGCCTAAAGGATACCATTAAGCCTGATTGCTGCTTTCTGGGAAAACACCTGCTGTAAAAACACCTGTTTGGCATAAATACTGTACATAATGGGCTGTGCAGGTGCATGGTTGTGTCAGCTGGCTTTTGCTATAACCTGTGTTTGTTATACACTACTGTTCAAAAGCTGGGCACAGGTTTTTTTTTTTTAAAGTTTTTTTGTAGTTATGTGGTCCAAACACAAGGCACTTTCTCAATTCACCACTAAAACAAATACACAAAACAAAATCACTGCTGCATCTTGCACTGATAGGCACTGATATACTGAAAAGTATAGACATATGCAGATTCTTTAAGTGTTTTTATATAATATAATACTAAGTTAATTTTTGTGCAATGCACTGTTTAAGTATATCTAGATCCATAAAAAAGTTCCCATCATTCTTTATATGTCCAGGTTGATCTCTTTATCCATATGAGTGGACGTGCTGTCTGTTTCGCATTGCTCTTCTGCTGGAGAAACACAGGGTGCTGGACGGAGCTCTATCGCAGTGGAATGGGCTGATTGAATGCTGTGACTGCAGGCCATATCTAGCATGTCAGTGGTCACAGCAGCTCCTGTGATTTAGTGCAGAGAAGCATGTCAGGTGAAGGGGTATTGTGAGGTCTGTGGTGTCAAACAGGCCTTGAGTTGTAAGTTATTTCAGGGTTAGCTGAGGTGTGGCGCAGAATAAAATGAGTCTGTTTATAGATCTTTCTCAGTGTCATTAATAGCCAATTTTTAAAAATGCATTGCAGATTTTATTGTTGGAAATTAAAGCATGTCCATTTTCTTGAAGTGATCAAAGCAAAGCAAGTTACATGTAAAAGGAAGTTCTGTAAGAGTTCTGTCATATTCTGGCATCTGTTGTGATAGCTGTGAGTGTGTACTGTATAAAAACAGAGCAAGTTTTCTACCGTAAAGTACTAATAATGGCAGTGTGCAATTGTGCATGTTAAAAAATAAAAAAATAAATATATATATATATATATTTCAAGCAAATAATGGTGGGAAAAAAATTTATTTACATGATTAGGATTTACGTTTTTAACTATTGTGAAGTTCTTACAGCTTTCAGAAAGGCACGTTTTTGTGGCGTATTCAGATTTTTTATTGTGTTGGTCATGTAAATGAGTATTCATGTGATGTGGTCAATTCTTATTATTTCTTATTAAACTTCTTTTTAATTATGTTTAAATGTGTATGTCTGTATTTTAATATTACCAATACCATGGCAATGTAAAGCTTTTTTGCCATGCCAATTAAGCCTCTTTAATCAATATTTAAAGGTGCCATAGAACGCTTTTTCACAAGATGTAATATAAGTCTAAGGTGTCCCCTGAATGTGTCTGTGAAGTTTCAGCTCAAAATACCCCATAGATAAATTTTTTTATTTTTTTTAATTTTTTTTAACTGCCTATTTTGGGGCGTGATTAAATATGCGCCAATTCAGCACGCTTCCCCTTTAAATGCTCGCGCTCCCCGCCCCTGAGCTCGCGACTCTATAATACATTGCATAAACAAAGTTCACACAGCTAATATAACCCTCAAAATGGATCTTTATAAAGTGTTCGTCATGCAGCATACCCGATTATGTAAGTATGGTATTTATTTGGATGTTTACATTTGATTCTGAATGAGTTTGAGGCTATGCTCCATGGCTAACGGCTAATGCTACACTGTTGGAGAGATTTATAAAGAATGAAGTTGTGTTTATGAATTATACAGACTGCAATAATGAAAATAACGACATGACTCTGATCTACGTGAATACAGTAAGAAACAATGGTAACTTTAACCACATTTAACAGTACATTAGCAACATGCTAACGAAAAATTTAGAATTGACAATTTACAAATATCACTAAAAATATCATGTTATCATGGATCATGTCAGTTATTATTGCCCCATCTGCCATTTTTCGCTATTGTCCATGCTTGCTTACCTGCATAAAGTCTGACGATTCAGCTGTGCACAGCTCCAAACGTTAATACTGGCTTGTCTAATGCCTTAAACATGGGCTGGCATATGCAAATATTGGGGGCGTACATATTAATGATCCCGACTGTTACGTAACAGTCGGTGTTATGTTGAGATTTGCCTGTTCTTCGAAGGTCTTTTAAACAAATGTGATTTATATAAGAAGGATGAAACAATGGTGTTTGAGACTCACTGTATGTCATTTCCATGTACTGAACTCTTGTTATTCAACTATGCCAAGGTAAATTCAATTTTCAATTCTATGGCACCTTTAAAGACAAGCATTTTTTTCATAACATTTACACTACTGTTCAAAAGTTTGGGGTCAGTATGATTTTTAATTATTTTTTATTTATATATTTATTTATTTTTTGAATGAAATTAATACTTTTATTCAGTATGAACACATTAAATTAAAAATATATATAAAATAAATTGATCAAAAGTGACATTAAAGACATTTCTTTTTCAAATAAATACTATTCTTTTGAACTTTCTATTCAAGAAAGAAAGTGCATCACAGTTTCTACAAAAATATTAAGCAGAACAACTGTTTTCAACATTGATAACAATTAATGTAATGTGTGTAAATGTATAACAATATTATGTGACACTGAATATTTCAAAATATTACTGTTATTACTGTATTTTTGATCAAATAAATGCAGACTTGGTGAACCAAAGAGACAAAAAACAAACACTAAAAACCCCACTAAAACTGACCCTAAACATTTAACAGTAGTGTATATTTATGTAAATGTAAATAAAGGGAGCAATTTGCATTAAACCTTTTTATACACTGTACAACTTAAATTATCTTATAGGTACATAATCTAAATATATGGTTCTTCTTTTTCAACATTTTCATCTACAGGTAGTTGGGACATACTATAATGGATGGCAGGGTACCATGGCGACGTCATATCCCATCCCTGGACAGGTGTTTCAGTTTGCGAATGAGGAAATGGGATCTTTACACCCAATTTGAAGTGAAGTGAGTGTGCGTTTACATGGAGGATATCCCGTGACCCCAGCATAATGACTTGCAGACTACAGGTGGGCTCGCTCCTGAGTGGCACTGATGGTCCCTATAAACACACTTTATCACACTCCTCTCCTCTCCTACAGGCTCTCTTTACTTCTGGATACTACTGATGTGTCAAACCATTTAAGTCACAACATTGAAAATGAAAAGTTTAACAGGAATGTTGTTTGCATCTTTTAGATGAAAAATAACCTTACAAATAGAGTTTTGTTTGGAGTGCAAAGACTTAGGTTCATGCACAGTTTGGTTATGAAAGACATGATTGAAAATCACATTCTATAATTGTAGTGACTTAAAACCTTAAGTTGCAGGACAACCAAATTTTTAGAGTTCATATGTGCTGTGTGAACAAGACAATTTTCCAACTCATGTTATCGTATAGTGTGTATGGTATGCATTATGAGTATGTATTATCATAATGTATGCATGGTATGAGGAGTATGCGTTGTACGTTGCTCGTTGCTGTCAACCTTTGTCAGTTAATAAAATGTTTAAAAATAGCTGTGGTGTGATCGCCAAGTGAAACAAAATAGGCCGTATAATAAAAAAAATTATTGTACTGTACAAAGTTTTGTTCAGATTTGTTTTTGTTTTTGAAAAGAAAAAAAAAAGTCTCTTATGCTCACCAAGGCTGCATTTATTTGATCAAAAACACAGTAAAACAGTAATATTGTGAAATATTTTTAAAAATTGAAATAACTGTTTTGTATTTTAAAATGTAAAATGTAATTTATTCCTTTGATGGAAAAGCTAAATTTTTAGCAGCCGTTACTCCTTCAGTGTCACATGATCCTTCAGAAATCATTCTAATGCTAATTTGTTGCTCAAGAAACACTTTGTATTATCAATGTAAAAAAAGTTGTGCTGCTGCTTTTTCTTTTTTGTGAAAACTGCAACATTTTTTTCAAGATTCTTTGATGAATAGAAAGGTCAAAAGAACAACATTTATTGATAGAAAAATCTTTTGTAACATTATAAATGTCTTTACTGTCACTTTTGATCAATTTAATGCATCCTTGCTGAATAAAAGTTTTCATTTCTTTCAAAATAATAATAATAAAAAATAATTATTATGATACATTAACACTGCAAGCTTTAGTGCTCAATTCTGATTTATTGCTCTGGCTGTTCACATTACTTTTTAAATTTGGCCAATATTAGATTCGAGTATGAACAGAACTGACCTGCATGTGCAAAAGAACAATAGCAAAGACAGCATTCACCACAGAATTATATGGAAGTAAACATGGAGGTTACTGAAGTCAGCATTTACGTGTTCATTTGTGCCACGGAAACCAGCAAATTTGTGCTCAGGCAATAAGGAGGACACAGACGAGGATGAGGAGAAAGAAAGCAACATTTTTGCTTGTCACCGTTATGCTTACAACAGCTTACCGTCCCTCCTCTGACTAACTTTGCTGTCGTATTCCATAAGAACTACCAGTAGGCTTATGTAAAATCTTTGGAGTGACTCCCATCAGTGCAGTATTGTGACAAATATTGATCTAGGGTTACGTAAAAGTTTTGTATATTCTGATCTGTTCAGACTGAGGTCGCATTGCAAAACATCAGACCTGTATCTGATTTGGGACCAGATATGGAAGTGACCCAAATCATAATAGAAAATATCAGGTTCCTTGTGGTTTGTGCTGTTCACACTGTTATGAAGAAAAAAAAACCTATGTCACATATTAGCAAAAAAAAAAAAGAAAAGAAAAAAAACCAACAAATTATTTTTTTTTATTTGGGCCACTTTTGCCTGCAGGCTGAATGTAGCCTGACTGAGCCCAATCATTTGAATGGTAGTGTTGTTTTTGGCAACACAAATTTTTAATATTTAACACATATTACTGTGTTATATCAGTGTCTCAATCAACATGTTTCTATAAAGTGTAGCCTACTAAATATAGCACACATGCTGTGATAATAGGAGATCATGCTGTCATTGACTAACTGTACCACCACTACACGAGGCAGTATGAGGCTACTGTAAGCTCAATAGCATGTCGTTTTTCCCGCCCTTTCTTCTCCTACACCCTCAGTCTCCATCCCTCATCCCAAGGCATATGTTGGCCATGTGAGGTGTAGTTTGGCAGGCGTGGCAGAGGCTTGTGGTATTCCCGCACTGTGACTACAAAAGGAAAACATGGCAGGCAGTGTAAGCCAGCACTGAAAACAGCTGTTCACGCATCCTTTCTCCTTTTAATGACACTTCCGCGGCTGCCCACGGGCAGCTCCAGCTCTGAGTACAACAGCTACTTTTTCCCTAAGTAAAAACGCTGTCTGTGTTTAATTGTTGGCAGATTTTTTTTCCCCTTCTCTCCCTCTTACACGGCCTTGTATGCTCTCTCTCTCTCTCTTTCTTTCTCTCTCTCTCTCGCTCTCTCCCCCAGCAATGGGAATTGTTAAGGGTGTTTTTTAGAGACGAAAGAAGCCTTAGGCCGTGTGTCCACCAAAGCGTTTTTAGCCAGATGAAAACGGCTAGCTTCGGCAGCGCAGTTTTTTTTTTCTTTTTTTCTTTTCAGTCGAGACGCTTTGCTTCCTATGATACAGAATATCCACGGAAGTGTTACTAGTATCTCATTTCACAAATAGTTTGTGTGTATTGTTTCAATATAAAAGTGTCGATACAATGTAAAGTTTTTGCTCTGGCTCTTGTTTTCAATTATTTTGTTCCATTATGCTTGTTGTTGTCATCTGTTGCTGTTGTATAAGCAGGATGTGGCGGTTTTTCGGTGTGGTATTTGTCCTGACCTTCCTCCACAGTGATTGGACGGCTGAGCAAAACGTGACAATGAGCTATGCATTTTAGCCAAAGTTATCATTCTTCAACTCTTGGCGACCGGTAAACAACGTCCAAGCGTTCCGCGCACAGCAATAAATAGACGCTCAGCGCCTGCTCATATACATCACTCCCATTGAAAACAATTGGAAAAATACACTAGCTTTGGGAAATAACGCTTTGGTGGACAGTAGATCTTCAGTAATGTTTTTGGACCCTGAACAATACTGGGATCCAAAGCTTGAGTCTTTGCCTGCTACATTTTTAATTAAATAATTCAGTGCAAGGAAAACGGTCTGAGCTCATGGTTTGGTCCCATATTATATCAGGTGTCTTTAACTATTATGTACTCACTTCAAAATAAGTTATGTACAAATTAATGTACTTATTGTGTTTGTTGTATTTCAAAATAATTTTTTTCTGCTATTGAGGTGGGATAAGGGTATAAGGTTTGGGACAGGTTTCATGGTATGGTTAGTTTTAAGAGTGGGTTAAGGAGTAAGTGAAGGGTCAACAGTGTAATTATAGATGTAATTATAGTAATTAATTATAGTTGTAATTATATGCATATGGTATTTATATTTTAACTTATATTTTAAAATATAAGTACAATGTAAAACGTATGTATTTAGTAAGTTCATGGTATTAAATTATTAATTTAAATGGTAGTATATTGTTGTTAAAGACACTTAATATAAAGTGGGTCCCATGGTTTTTGTCTTTTAGAAAGTGTCCTACACAGATGTTCACTTCATAAACAGTAAATATAAACACCTAAAGCAGCTGATATGAGATTGGTGTGGTATTGTTTTGGAACAATTCTTTTGTCTTTTGCATCATTTTGTTAGTCTTCAGTTTAGTCTTCCATGCGGGTTTTCAAACTTGCAACAGTGCAGTCCTATTTGACAGTCTGTCTGCTTGGACATCAATAGATGTTGTTGACTAAGGAAAAATGTTGAGCTGTTTGACATCCAGCTTTAAAGCATTTTAGATCTGTCGTTGCTGATGTTTAGAAGCAGCACTGGCTCAGACGATGAGTTTGTGTGAGCTGAAGAGAGAGAGAGAAGGTTATCTTTGGGGACTGCATCATATGAATGTCAAATCTGTCATCCAGCCTTTAATTGGAGGTAATTAATCATGCAGACTGTCCTGCAGTGAACAGGCCTGTGTTCAGACTGCTGAAGGTTTGGCCTGGCTTTGCTTTCTATCCATATGTGCAACTTTCTCTAATCTCTCTGTGACGAATATTAATTTTTAATGATTAATGGTCTTTTTTTTTTTTGTCCCATGGAAATTTGAATAATTGACACCGCTAATTAATTGACAATCTCTACAGCTGTACCTAAAGTCAAAGTTCCTGATCATAGCTTAGAAGCCAGCAATTATCCTCCATAATGAGCAGAGCTATGTTAAAGGTGACGTGTTCTAAAATGTATTATTTAAAAGCATTATGCATTGCATTAACACGTGTATTAAAGCCTTTTAGTTCAGTGGTATAAATTTCAGAGTTCAGGCCAATATCATGACCCTCAACTCAGCACAATAGATCCTTTGAGCAGATAATCCATAGGGGCTGATTTGTGAGTCATCATGGGGTGAATTAAACCCAATCATGTCTGAATTAATCATTTCTGCTCTCCCACTATAAACCACTGGACTGAGATTGCCTTAAACATTTGAGTCTTGACTTTTTCCTTTAAGGTGTCTTAAACCTTAAACTCTCAACCTTAAAATATCTCAAACCTTAAAGTACAGTACATGGTTTTAAATAATGATATTGTCTGAATTGTGCAGATTTATTGTGGATTTATGTGGATTTTAATTTTATTTAACTTTATTGTTTTATTTTTTATAATATTTTTGTATTATTATTATTTTTGGGGGGTTTATTATTATTATTATTATTTATTTTATTTTTTTTCTATTTTGTTTTGGTTAGTTTTTTGTTTGTGTGGTTTGGTTTGTTTAAAAAAATATATTTTATTTCAGTGTTTTTTAAAGTTGACGTGGCAAAGACAAAAGGACTCGCGTTTAAAATGTGTTGGAAATGAAAGATTTGAATTAGTTGATTCATGTTAGTAGTCCCAGCTGCACTTGCTCAGGTAGTTAATGGTAAGGTAACACCACTGCTGAACTCCACTGTGTAATGTTTGGAATGTAATTATGAAAAAAGTCATCAATCATATTTAAGTACACTCTTCTCACCTTCTCACCCAACTGAGTTTCACCTCTGTCTGGCGAAAAGATTTTGGAAATTAAAAAATTTAAAATAACATTCCCTCAATGACTTCTTTTTCCTCACTGCTTTGATTAGACGTTACCTAGTCGGAATGTTGGAAATATTATGGTTATGAATACCTGCTCTTGTTACTAGCTGAGAGAGTTTCTCATGTGTGAAGTGGTGCATAGCTCTGGCCTTGTCTCTCCTCAGGTGGTCAGCCAAGGGTCAGTTCTCATGATGGCTGAGCAGATACCTGCCCATTATTTGTATTCAATTACCGTTATGAACTGTGTAAATAAAAATCTAATGCCATTTATTGAATAAAGCCAAATGCAGTTAGTTCCACTTTCAGTACATCTCTGTCATACCATGTGTATGGTAAACTAGTGGAGAAAAGAGAAATATAGCACATGAGGACATTTGAAATTAAGATAATTAGTTGATTCTAAAGTACAGAACCATTACAAGGAAAGGTGTCAGAGAAGTGATGAAGAGACATTAATCACAATCTCTGAGTGTGGTTCTCTCTCTCTCTCTCTCTCACACACACACACACACAGTGTGGTTCTCTCTCTCTCTCTCTCTCTCACACACACACACACACACACACGTTCGTTTTTGTGAATTGTGGGGACATTCCATTGGCGTAATGGTTTTTATACTGTACAAACTGTATTTTCTATCCCCCTACACTACCCCTACCCCTAAACCTAACCATCACAGGAAACTGTGCACACTTTTACTTTCTCACAAAAACTCATTCTGTATGATTTATAAGCCTTTTGAAAAGTGGGGACATGGGTAATGTCCTCATAAGTCACCTCTTTTTGTAATACCTATGTCATACCCATGTCATTATACACATTTGTGTCCTGATATGTCACAAAAACGCACACACACACACACACACACACACACACACACTGGTTTGTTTTTGTGAATTGTGTGGACATTCCTTAATGCAGGAACACACCAAGCCGACGGTCGGCCGTCGGGCAGTTTTTCTTCATCGGCCGACTAAGTTTTCTCAGTGTGTTCCGCACCGTCGGCTGAAGTTGGTCCTCGTCTGTTTTTTTTCGGCCGATTCGACATGTTGAATCAACGTCGGAGCTCGTCGGTCCGTCGGGCCATCTGATCATTCTGATTGGCTTTTCAGCTACTGCCACCTGCTGGTTCGGACAGGCATTTCATCTTACGCAGGCGCAGAACGGACTTGCTACTTGGCCGTCGGCTGTCGAGCGTCGGTTTGGTGTGTCAGGGCAACTTTGGACACAGGCGCTGCCGACGTGAGCCAACCCCGCAGTCTGCTTTCGTCGCCACTAGTTCGTCGGCGTCGGCTTGGTGTGTTCCTGCCTATAGGCGTAATGGTTTTTATACTGTACAAACTGTATATTCTATCCCCCTACATTACCCCTACCCCTAAACCTACCCATCACATAATTTCTGCATTTTTATATTTAAAAAAAAATAAAGATCTGTATGATTTATAAGCTTGTTTCCTCATTGGGGAAAGTCCCCATGAGTCGGTACACACACACACACACACGTTTTATGGGGACATTACATAGACATTCCATAGAAATTATTTTTATTCTGTTCCAACTATATTCTATCCCCTAAACCTACCCATCACAGAAAACTTTCTGCATTTTTACATTTTCATATAAACATAATTTTGTATGATTTATAAGCTGTTTTCCTCATGTAGACCAAAAAATGTCCCCCCCCCCCCCCCCC
>RJVU01042553.1:2878328-2904977 GCA_003731715.1 Anabarilius grahami
ACACACACACACACACACACACACACACACACACACACACACACACACCGAACACTATCCTGAGAACAGCTGGACATGTTTGGTGTGCCGTGCTCCTGCGTCTGTCCTGTATCAAAATGTGTGTGTGTAGAGAAAGAGAGACCATATTGACAATACTAGCTGGCAGTTTTTTTTAAACCTGCTGTGGGCTATCAGGTTTCCCACTATGGACCCCCTGGGACTAACATGGCTTCCACTTTTTAGTCAGAGACTGAAATCAACCAGGGGGGTCAAATCAATCTGAGTATTTATGACCCAGAAATGTGACACTGTTTCTTAAATGCTGTTGTTCCTTCTTGATTTAGCCTTAAATGTGTGGGTGTGTGTATTCAAGATTCATACGAGTGTGTATCGTGTCTCTTTGTGCGCGTCTGGCAGAGACTGGAGTAAAATGCTTTATGACTGCTGCACCAAATTGTCTTTTCCCCCGTCTCACCCCTTGTAAACAAAGATGGGTTAATACGTTCTTTTGATGACAGTTTTATGGAAAGCTTTTAGTCCTTGAGTATGTATCATATTTACTGTAAGTCTACTTCAACTACAAAGGCATGTCACGGGCTCATAAATCCACTCTGGGGGGATGTTACACAGTGAGTCATTTATTCAAATAAAGTGCACAAGTATGATTGTTATCTTATTAGCTGATGACATGAAACCTTTGCGTTCTGCAGTACTGTATCAAAACAAGAGAATTTGGACACTATCTCCTCTTCCCACAGGAAGTGATGCAATACTATAACTCCACAATAACAGGCCTTTTTGCTTATATGATAGTAAAGTTGCCGTAATTGAAAACAGTTATGTTAGGTAAGCAAGGCAGTCAAGTTCATTTCTTATTTGAATATACATTTCATGTTTTCTCTCGTTCACTCTTTTATGAACACCTCTGCTGTCTAGCTTCATATGATCTTTGTTTGATTGGTTTATTTATAAATAATAGTGGGATTCATACAGAAAATAAAATGTTTGAGGAAGAATGCAGGCAGATCAACAAAAATGGGAAAGCAGGAGAGAACGCAAGAGCCCGGCAGCTCAGTGTGAGGATGATTTTTAGAGGCCCTTGGAGCTTATTGAAGGAAAGGCAGTCTGACAACTCATCAATGTTCTCTGCCACTGCACTAAACTAATGAAAGTGCTATTTGATCTCGGCCTGAAAAGGCTCAATACCACTTCTGCTATCATTTAAGTCCCAGACTTCATCCAAATCTGTCTCCAGATCCCCAGATATCAGACCAATACATGACTGAATAAACTGTATTTGTAACAATCGAATTGTGAGTTGGGTTGCGGAGGGAGAACTATTCTCCTTTTGCTTGATGGAAAATGTGTATCTGTATATCGATTGAGTGAATTATTCAGTGACTTACAGGGGGCTACTTTTTGAATTTTGTCTTGTGCAATGCAATGTCTTGACGCCTATACAGTTAGCAAAAAGTCATCTTAAAGACCTTTCAATTTATTTTTTGATATATTTGTGAATTTATAATAAAGTGATTAGTAATGACAGTGGGCTATTTGCATGGTTTGTCAATGTACCATCTGATATTGCTTCAACGAAGAACTTAAATAGTATACTGTTGCTGTAGTGTAGTATTATTTATCTTCAGCTGACAACAACTGTATCTTCTTTTTGTATGTAGAAATATGCTTGCTTTTATGGATGTAGAAATATGTTATAAATGGAAAAATGTGTTATACTGAGATTTTAGATCATTCAAAAGTAGAGATTTTTATGTTTAGAAATGACTACACTACCATTCAAAAGCCGATTGGTAAGAATTTTTTTATGTTTTTGTCTAATGCCACCATATATCCTCATTCTTATGCTACATTTCTTTGATCAAAAATCCAGTAAAAGCACTGAAATATTAATATTGTTACTATTATATATTTTAAAATATAATTTATTCCTGGCAAAGCTGAATTTTCAGCTACCATTACTCTTAAACTAATATTGATATTTTTGTGGAAACCGAGATATATATATATTTTTTTTTTCAGGATTCTTTGATGAATATTGAGTTCAAAAGAACAGCATTTATTTAAAATAAAAATCTTTTGTAATAATATAATTTTTTTTTTCAAAAAGAAATAAATTAAAATGAAATTTTGGTGGCCCCAAACTTTTGAACGGTGGTATCTACAATTAACATTTTTCAAGTCCTATCATTTATCCTGTGAAAGGATCAAATTCCATGTTGGCATTGTCAGTCCAAGGATGTTAGAAGTGAATAATGTGTATTTTCGTACTAGTGCAGTTTTGGCCTTGTCTGTCAGTGCATCACAGATTCATAATCTTGTCTTGTGCTCCTGATGGCATAACACACGGCAGGTTATTCCCACATTGAATCATAAGGAAAACAAAGTGTTTCAGTGGAGATGTATGCAGGCCACCCTGTCTGTAGAAAGAGAGAGAGAGCAGAGAGACAGAGAGGGTGAGTGAGGCTCTGAGGCTTCTGAGAAAATCAGAAGCACATAGTAAAAGAGAGTGAGTTCAATGAGGGGAGACAGAGAGACTAAGGATGACAGATCTGGCCTAAGTCTGGTCTAGGGAAAGGGGTGATGCGTCATCGCCATACTAGAGTCCTGCGAATGAAAACAGCCCCATGCATGCACTTGAACTAAGGCGTTTCAAGGTTATGCTAACCGAAACATTGTGAAGTAATAACATAAACAGCTTGATAACCAACTGTGTGGGAGAATTCTGTAATAACTCATGATCGTAGAAAGCCTAAAGATTTTTTCCACAGGCAAAAATTTTGGAACGAACAATATTTTCATTTCAAAAAGTTTGTTTGACATTCTTTTCATTGCATGTTCATGAACATAATCTTCCCATATTCGATGTTTAAGATAACCTTTAAGTAACTTATTACAAGTACAAGTAGTGCATGTAGCATCTTTGTTCTTATCTTTGATGTAAGCATCTCTCTCTTTCTCTCTCTATGTGTGTAGATACTCGGGGGCGGAGCTAGGGGGCCGAAGCTTGGCAACCCCTTGGGCCAATAATTGCATAATTGCAATTTCTTTCCATTTTTTTTTTATATCATGACCAGAATTGAGTTTATTTAGATGTAGAACTGTCTCTTTATGACTACAACACACTGGAGACTTTTCAGGTGCGCACAGATCTTCAGTGGCCTCAGTGCCAGGTGCCAATCAAACAAGAGCACGGGTGCCATGGGAGACTCAGCGTAGATATACGAAATCGCTTACTAGTTGGGTAAGAACAATGTGGCTCGCTGAACATATGGAGATGATTAAAGCAGCGTCAAAACTTTAAAAAAAAATGCATTTAGTTGTTATATATGTATCACAATAATGAACATCGCCCTCAAATGTACTGTATATACTGCTATATACTGCTGTATTCTCATTGTTGCACATGGGGATTCAAAAGAGAACATATTTTTCCTTTTTAATGAGTATAATTTCTATTCATCTGTTCCACCACTACCTCAGTTACAATTAATTACAATTAAATGACATTTTATGAACAAAGTTTGGGAGGAACCCGTTCAAATGATCCATCCAGTCAGCATGAGAGGAGGCTTATATATATACATAGTACTGTGCAGAAGTATTAGGCCACCATTGTTTTAGCAATGGTATAATGACCATATATAATTATTTCTCAGTCTCTTTAGAATATAACCAGAAAATACAAAAAAATGTGCATGTAGTATTAAAAAACAGAAAAAATCAGGGGGGAAAAACCCAGCTTCTATAGGCTAAAGTGGCAAGTATTTACAGTAGTGACCTCCCCTTACACTTGAGCAATAGCAGGAACCGGCTCTCTTAAACCTAAATGGAATGGAAAAGGACTGGTAGGCCAAGAAAACTTACGATGAGAAGTTTCTCAGAGTTTCCTCTTTGAGAAACGGGAGGAGGTCACACTAAATACTGATTTTTGCTTAAAGAAGCTGTTTTGTTCTATTTTTTTATTTTATTTTATTTTTTTGTGTGTGTGTGTACATATATTTTCTTTATTTTCTGTTTGTATCTTAATAAAGAGACCGAAAAATAAATATGGATGCTGATTAAAACATTGCTAAAACAACAATGCTGGAGGTGGCCTAAGACTTTTGCACAGTACTGTATATACATAGCTGACACACCTGCATCCCTAGACAGTTTTCTGCATCCCTCCGCCACCCAGACTCCTCACCCTCGGCTGGTTCCTATCCCACCCAGGGATACGGGGCGAGTACTCTGGGTTTAGGCCAAATTCCGAGCTGGAAGCCTTCTCTCAGACAGCACGCCAAATACTCATACTCTCTTACTGTATTATTATCTGATTATTTTTAAGTGTGGACTTGTGAATTATATTCAGTTGTGTTAGGTACTAAAACAGTCCAGTACTTTATAGTCGAAGTCTTTTTTTTATGTTTGAATAATTAAGGTTTCTGTGCCACCCCAGACTGGTTGCCTGGTCAACCCAATGAAAATATCCTGGGTCCACCACATACTACCACAGTTTAAAAATATGGGGTCAGTAAAAAAAAAAAAAAAATTATTCAGCAATCATTCCAGTTCTCCTAGCATATGCTGACCTAATTGTGTGAATGTAACAACAAGCAAAAGCAAACGTTTCAGTATCTCACATACTAATATGAATGTTAATGAGATCATTTAGGATATCTCAACACCTAAGACTTTTTAAAATATTTTTTTGTGTTTTCATCCTAGCAAAGATGAATTAAGGACAAGATGAGAAGGACAGGGACCAGTGGAAAACGTGTGGATGCAGTTACAGATTTGATTTTTCGCCAGACCTAACTGTTCATAAGGTTTAGCAGTCTATATATTCTGCTAATTAATCCTGATTATTCTCTTCACCTTCCTTGAGCTACCCTGAAGTTAAACTTCTTAATGAATCAGACATGAATCCGGTACAATTACAGCAATGTGCTGTGCATGCTGTGGTTCAAATCCCTGGAGGCAGAGGCCACCAATAGCTCCTCATTTCCCCTGGTGTGCTGGTTAGTGTCAGGTCAGAGAGTAGTAGTTTGTAGCATGTTAAAATTTAATTCTTTGATTTTTTTTAAAAGCATTCTGTCTATTGAAATAAAATAAATTGAAATGTGCATTGAATACAGTGACATATACTTGAATACTAAAAGCTTTTAAACTTTTTTTTTTTTTTGGAAACACTTTACAATAAGGTTTCATTAGTTAACATTACTTAGCTACTTTAGTTAACATGAGCTACAACATTTACTTATACATTATTAAATTCAAATGTTGTATTGGTTAACATTATTTAATGCACTGTAAATAACATGAACAAACAGTGCACAGCTGGAATATTATAAACTAACATTAACAAAGATTAAAGGATTTGTTCACTTCAGAATTCAAATTGCCTGATAATTTACTCACCCCAATTCCATCCAAGATGTTTATGTTTTTCTTTCTTCAGTCGAAAATAAACTATGGTTTTTGAGGAAACCATTCCAGGATTTTTCTCCATATAGTGGACTTCAGTAGGGTACAACGGGTTGAAGGTCCAAATTGCAGTTTCAGTGCAGCTTTAAAGGGCTCTACATGATCCAAGACGAGGAATAAGTGTCTTATCCAGGGAAACAACCATTCATTTAAAAAAATCAAAAAAATATATACAGTATCTCACAGAAGTGAGTACACCCCTCACATTTTTGTAAATATTTTATTATATCTTTTCATGTGACAACACTGAAGAAATGACACTTTGCTACAATGTAAAGTAGTGAGTTTACAGTTTGTATAACAGTGTAAATTTGCTGTCCCCCCAAAATAACTCAACACACAGCCATTAATGTCTAAACCGCTGGCCACAAAAGTGAGTACACCCAAGTGAAAATGTCCAAATTGGGCCCAATTAGCCATTTTCTCTCCCCGGTGTCATGTGACTCATTAGTGTTAAAGGTCTCAGGTGTGAATGGGGAGCATGTGTGTTAAATTTGGTTTTATCACTCTCACTCTCTCATACTGGTCACTGGAAGTTCAACATGGCACCTCTTGGCAAAGAACTCTCTGAAGATCTGAAACAAATAATTGTTGCTCTACATAAAGATGGCGTAGGCTATAAGAAGATTGCCAAGACCCTGAAACTGGGCTGCAGTACGGTGGCCAAAACCATACAGTGGTTTAACAGGACAGGTTCCACTCAGAACAGGCCTCGCCATGGTCGATCAAAGAAGTTGAGTGCACGTGCTCAGCGTCATATCCAGAGGTTGTGTTTGGGAAATAGACGAATGAGTGCTGACAGCATTGCTGCAGAGGTTGAAGGGGTGGGGGGTCAGCCTGTCAGTGCTCAGACCATATGCTGCACACTGCATCAAATTGGTCTGCATGGCTGTCGTCCCAGAAGGAAGCCTCTTCTAAAGATGATGCACAAGAAAGCCCGCAAACAGTTTGCTGAAGACAAGCAGACTAAGGACATGGATTACTGGAACCATGTCCTGTGGTTTGATGAGACCAAGATAAACTTATTTAGTTCAGATGGTGTCAAGCGTGTGTGGCAGCAACCAGGTGAAAAGTACAAAGACAAGTGTGTCTTGCCTACAGTCAAGTATGGTGGTGGGAGTGTCATGGTCTGGGGCTGCATGAGTGCTGCCGGCACTGGAGAGTTACAGTTCATTGAGGGAACCATGAATGCCAACCTGTACTGTGACATATTGAAGCCTCAGGGCAGTATTCCAACATGATAATGACCCAAAACACACCTCCAAGACGACCACTGCCTTGCTAAAGAAGCTGAGGGTAAAGGTGATGGACTGGCCAAGCATGTCTCCAGACCTCCTCCAACTTTAAAATCGTCTGACAATGTTGTTTGTAAAGGCCGTTTTGCTTAGTCTTTGCACGTTCACTTTGTAGACACTGGATTGGTACTTTCACCTACGTCACACGTGACCTTTCTAAAGTGATTACTTCATGCATGGCAGATCGCAGAGCAGTGCAAGATGGGCATTTGTGGTAAAAAAAAAAATTTTTTTTTGAAAATTACTGATCGTTTTTCTACACCGCGTTCCAAATTATTATGCATGTGACATATCAGTGAGATTTCAGTAGAACAAACATTCAGATTTTAGTTTTTCTAAGAAAATGTTTGTTTGTTTATTTATCCATGTCTTTTTAGATAACTGGTATCAATCTCAGACAAAATAATTTGCCAGGTCTATGGAAACCCTACTTAGAGGTTGTTCCACATTATTAAGCAAGTCACAGTTCTCATGCAATATGGGGAGGAAGAAAGATCTTTCTGAAGCTGAAAAGCATGAAATGGTGCAATGTTGTGCAAAAGGCATGAAAACAACTAATATTGTGTAAAAACTGAATGGAGATTTTATAATTATCATAAGATTTGTGAGTGATTTAGAGAACAGCAGAACTCGGTCAGATAAAGGCCTATTATTGAAAGTTACCAGTTATCTAAAAAGACATGGATAAATAAACAAACAAACATTTTCTTAGAAAAACTAAAATCTGAATGTTTATTCTACTGAAATCTTACTGATATGTCACTTGCATAATAATTTGGAACGCAGTGTAGATAAGACCCTTAAGGGGGTCGCACACCGGACGCGAAGCTCAGCGCCGTGCCACGTCTTTAAAATTCGAACGCATTGTTTTCAATGAGTGTACGCACACCGGCGGCAACATTCAGCGCCTGTCCGCAGCGCCCAGCTACGACTCACGAAGTTGTTCAAAATCCTGCGGCGCCACAGAGCGCCATGTACATTGTTTTTCATTAAATTTATATTATATTTCTCTCAAATCATCGTTAATGTACATACTGACTTCACCCTGTGCGGCAAGATACATCAGTTTTACATTTTTAGTTTAACAGCTTGAATAAAGTCTAAAAATGTATAATAAACGTAGCCTTTTCTTTCATTTTGCTCTGTTGTGTCATTTTTCCATGTGCACTAACCTCAGTGCGAAATATTAAAGCAAAGGCATATGTAACGTTTCCCTGTTGATGTAAAACACTCCCATTGTGCAGCTCTTCTATCAGGAGTCGATTCAAAATTGAGCTTTTGCGTATATAATGTGCGTGTCTGGTGTGCGATACCTGTGAGTTGTCCGACGCTGAGCTTCGCGTCCGGTGTGCGACCCCCTTTATTCCTTGTCTGGGATCGTGTAGAGCGCTTTGAAGCTGCTCTGAAACTGCAATTTGGACCCTCCACCCATTGGATCTCACTGAACTCCACTATATGGAGAAAAATCCTGGAATGTTTTCCTCAAAAACCTTAATTTCTTTTCGCCTGAAGAAAGACTTAAACATCTTGGATGACATGGGGGTGAGTAAATTATCAGGAAATTTTAAATCAGAAGTGAACTAATCCTTTAATAAATACTGTAACAAATGTGTTGCTCATTGTTAGTTTATGTTAATGCATTAACTAATGTTAATAAATGAGACCTTACTGTAAAGTGTTACCTTTTTTCAACAAACTATATGGGTGAGTAGGGATGTTTGTATCACTTTTTTGTTTTTGTTAATTTATTCCCCCCAAAAAATTAACCCAAAGTTTGGATATTTACCTAAACACTATTGTATACAGTTGTAACTATGTGTAATGTTATAGATTTAATGAAAAAAGAAGCTGTGATTAATTATATTTTATAATGTGAATAATTATATTTTACTGTTTGTCTACATAGAAACATTGGTCAATACACACCTTCAAACCTGTAAATATCTTAAGATTGTGCAGGATGTGCTTTAATAATGGTATCAGACTATTAAAATTCATTAAATTCATCCAAAAATAAATACTCCCTCCACTCTTGTTCTGGGAGGAGGTGGTGGATTGAATTATGTGTCCACATACAGCCTGTGAGTGAGTTACAAATTGTATATTTATTGAGTGTTCCACTTATCTCAGCTCTCACTTTACAATTGAAATAATGTAATAATGAAATGTATTTGGTAGTTCTATTATATCTCAAATCTATCTTTCTCAATGACCCACTGGAGCACACATAGCACACGCATCCCAAGAGACGATCTCAGTTGCTTGCTGTCTTATTAACCAGTCTCCATTCAGGACCCCCGCTCACCACCCCCATTAACTCAGTCAAGGTCAATCCACCAAATCTACTGCTCCACAGATGAGGACCAGGCCAGCACACTGATAACTGACCTGCCCCTTTCCGTCCGGGTCAGTGGTGTTGAGCGGAAAGGTCGTCTGCAGGCTGAAGCTGAAACGCTTAACAAATGAACTTGGCCCGCTGATGTTGGGGGTTCCGCCACCCTCGTTTACGCCAGCCTGTCCTGAGAGATGGGATTGTGTGATGCCGAGATTGTTTCCTCGATTAGGCAGTGGCAGAAATGGAGAGAAAGAGAGAGCGAGAGAGAGATCTGGATCTCTCCCTCTGTCCTCACAGAATCGGCTTCATTCTTCGACCTCTCGGAAAACAATACCCAGCTGTCCCTCTCTACTTTGATCAGCCAAATGAAAGATGCTGGCATTTCTTATGGAGTGGAGATTGCTTATCGATCTATATCAAAATATTCATGTTAATCCTTGGGCAGACCGAGCGTATTTTCAAGCCAGGTTAGCAATCACAGCTAGCCGGTCTGTCTAAGGCAATTGGCAGAGCCATGGAAGATAATCAGACTGGGGTCCAGCAGTCAAATGCACTTTGCTGTTTAAATTTAGACCCCTGACAGTGATGGAGGAGTCCACAGAAAGGTGTTGACAAACCAAATTGTTTGTTCCAGCATTATTTTGCCAGAGATCAAGTCCAGAGTAATGTGGATTTGTTCATTACAGGGGCCGGCTATTGAAAGGGATGGGATACAGAAGAAAAAGGGGGGGGGTCACGAGTAGCCCTAGCAATGAGTGTGTTAGTGTGTGTGTGTGTGCGTGTGACAAGTATGAGATTAAACTGTTTGAAAGGCTAAGGAGGACATGAGCTCACCTCGTTTTGTGCAAAGATTGTTTCGCTTGAAAGGACTCCGAAGATTGTATGAAAGTATGAAATCCACAGACAGATTCTGCAGTGCTTTGGAAATATGTCATGGCAATAAAACAATATGCATTTGAGAGGAACATAAACCTGAAAGTGTTTTATGAAGAGACAAGACAGATTAATAAAAGACTCACTTTTCCAATTCAATAGTACTGAGATTCATCTGGTTCGGGTTAGGCAATTTTGTGCTTAAAAGTTAATGGAAAACAGTTTTCTGGGTTCTCAGTTATGAATAAAAATCATTCAAGATAAACTTTTTGTATGAACTATATCTGTTTAATCAAAGCCAAGTATTATAACTTCACTTGTAGAATTACAAAAAATATAAAATCTTTATTTTCAATTTGGCCCCACTTTTCGGGGTTCTCAGAAGCAGAAGTTATCATAGTTGGGTAAACGTCTATAGAAATTACAACAAATGTGTGTGTGTGTGTGTGTGTGTTTCCATTTGCTCCAATAGCAAAATTAAAAAATTAAAAGAAATCACTGATAGACTTTTCTGGAGGAAAAAAATATCTAGAGAATGATTATGGTTGTCAGAAGAGACCAACGCTATCTAACGACCAATTCATACGTATTTTACGAGGTGGCTAATTCGTACGAATTAATACAATTTGTCTAAACCCCAGTGATGGGTAGGTTTAGGGGCAGGGTTATGGTAGGTCATTCGTATGAATTCATATGAATTTGGCAACTTGTAAAATACTTACGATTTAGCAAAAAACGTATGAATTCGTACGAGTGAGGTTGTAGGGGCGGGGTTATGGTAGGACATTCGTACGAATTCATATGAATTAGCCACCCCGTAAAATACATACGAATAGCTGTGAAATCGTGTTGGAAGACACAGATTTTGAAAACTCAAATTTGCCAGCGCTCCCTCAGCTGTTGTGTTAGAAATTCCCACACACCAGTGTTAACTAGTTTTCTGAAAATTCAGTATTCACCTTATTTTTCAATGCAGACGTAAGCTATGTTTTTGTGAATGTGCATGTCCAATTCATTAGCTGCTATAGGTAAATAACTGGGAGAATAACAAAATGCTGTAAACGGTAAAAAAAAAAAAAATTTGCCCACTCTTAAGAATATGGCGAATAGTGTTCTACATGTACATTTATTTTTTTAAGTATTTGCTGTTTTCCACCATCCCGTCCAGCTATTTTGTTCGTAGATTACAGTAGATTATGTATCCTGATTTCCTCTCACGATCTGGATTATGCCCCGCCCTCTAGCTGTGACACACAGCTCACTAAATCTGTCTCAATACGTTAATACTGTCATGCAATTATTGCTCTAAAGAAATCTGTGAAGAACCAGCAGTGCCAGAAAGCAGAAGCTAATCCTACTGAAGGCCAAAGGGTAACAACTAGCGCCATATGGCCGCACACGCGTAATGACGAGCGTCCTGCTTTCAGGTCAATCATACAAAAGTATTAGTGTCAGGTGCGGATTAATGCAGTAATGTTCCTTCACCCTCAGACAAAACACTCACTACCTGATTCTGGCACTTTTCCATGTTAGGCCGACAATTGTACAGCTGTGTTTACCACTCATGCTAAGTCTAGAGTTCTAAGCCTTCAGACCTGAATTTCGACGCTAAAACCGATGCTGTTGTTGAGCCACTGTTTTTGTTGAAAAGTGAGCTACGGGATTATTTGTGTGATTCGTTTATTTTAAAGCATGCCATTCCAGTTAAGCATGATAAACAGTTCACTTAAAGAGCAGTAAAAAATCTCCAAGCCGATGCGTGCAGTGTGTGATATGCCTTATCAGCTAATCAGTAGTCACATTTTTATTTCAGCACTGATAAACATATCCCTGTTAATGCTCAATTTTATAATTGCTATGAGGATTCATATTACAAAACATTAGCATAAATATATTGAAGCAATATACATTTTTGAATTATTGGGATACCTTAAAAGCATACTGCTCTTCCTGCAATATGTCATTAAGCTTCATTTATACTATAGAACTGCAGAGTATATATTATTGTATAATAAATCAGTATGTTTTAAAGCATGTTGCAATTTGTTGCATTTTCTCAGTGTCTCATATGGCAAACTTAAATTTGCTTCTTAAACATAAAATAGAAACCATAGAGTTTTGCAACAATGTATATATATATATATATTTATCTCCATATTACACACAATCACTCCTGAGACTCGCGCTCACCTTTACAGCAAACCCTTGAAATATAGAAAAATGCATATTGTACAGGCAAGTTGTTTCCTGATGTTAATATGTGCGGATGCAAGTGGCAGATGGGTATACTCAAGACATTAAGTGTCAACAGCCTGTTTCTTTTTCACCTTATGTGCTTAACTGTACTTTTGCATCTGTGTGTACGTGTCTGTGAATGTGCATGTGTGTTAAGGGTTTGCTGTAAAGGTGAGAGTGAGTCTCAGGAGTGATTGTGTGTGATAACAGATGGATTTTCTTTTGCATACATGTAAATAACACAGTGAGCTATTAACATACCTCTATACAGATGGTGATCCATAATAAAGAATAAACCGTTAGGCCACCCTTTTTTTTTTTTTTTAAACAAACTGTCCAGGTTTATATGGATGTATTTGGTTTAAACAGTGTTGTTCATCGTAATTCAGCATTAAAATGGATATTATTTAAAAAAAAATAGTTGAGTAATATGAAATATACACTACTAAGTTTAGTGCCTTGGGGAAACTTATGTCTCTTATGCTCACCAAGGCTGAATTCAATCTCATGTTAATCTTAAGTATCTATAGAGTAGTATAGCATCGTTCATATCGTCGAAAAGTCTTTAGTTTTATCATATTTATAAAAGATACATACGCTGTTCCGAGTCTTTCTGAAAACAGCCGAGCGCCTGGAGGAATGTTGTGTGAGCGGATATAGAGTGACGATCTGTCACGAGTACACGCAGCTTTTGTGTAGAGATTAGCTGCAAGCTATCAATGGTCAGCTAAACAAATATATTTAAACACACACAATACACCATCGCATTATCCATGGATAACTTTTGAATCACTATTATGAATATAGTGTATGTGAATGATGAATAATGAATTTATATATTCACTATATTTGTATTGTTTACATTATATGCACTTAGGCTTCTATTGCCAACAAAACAGACATTTGGAGCAGTTTTACTCACCACCTGTGGTTCCGACTCATGACCGGGATCATTATCACTGTGACCACTCCATCTTTCAATTTCAAACGATCCGTAAAGCCAGCGTAGAAGTGGGCCTTGTTTATTAAACCATAAGCGCCAATCCTGAGGGCTCGAACAGCCATGGAAAAACACAAGATATTCTCCATTCATTTTAACCAATAAAAAAGTGATTGAAACTATCAGTTTCTATGGTTATTTTAATAACAAATATCGAGAGCGCATCAATGTAATGCGTGAGCACAAAACTCTCAGCTTCACTTAACGCTGGGTTCTTTGGGAAGCAAAGTTATCTTTCCCTCACAACCAAAAACACACTTCTTTGGTGACATTGTTGATTTTCTGAAGTTCTGAAGTTCTGATATCACACAGGCACATACTTGAATAAAAGACCCCGAAGTTCGTGAGGATTTGGAAGAGTATTTTTGGCACAGAAATACTCTGTCATACGTCCAACTCGTGTTTTGAAACTTTGGCCATGTTTAGCATGATAATCCAACTCTTTAACAGTGTAAATAAGTCAGAATGCATGAAATAGCATTATACCCCCCCTTAAAAACAAAATCTATGTAACATATTTTAAAATGTCATGTGATCCTTCAGAAATCATTCTAATATGCCTATTCTTAACATTGTCGTTGTAGAAAAGAATGTTTTTAGGATTCATTGATAAACGAAAAATTCACATTTAATGTTAACATTATAAATGTCTTTACTGTCACTTTTGATCAATTTAATGTGTCCTTGCTGAATGGGCATTATCACAGCTTTTTGGATAGCTTATTGTCTTGTTTGTGGGATAAATACCCTACCTTGTAGTATTTTGTTGTGTGGGTGTGTGTGTGTGTGTGTGAGAGAGGATTGCGTGCCAGTGTAAATGAATGCATCTCTTGGTGCATGTGGGATCGCTCCAAAAGCAACGGATGTGAGGAAGAGAGAAGGAGGGAGAGACTGTACTACAGCTGAGCCTTTTCAGCGAACCTACATAGAGCTCACTCTTAACATGTGTCTCTAATGATAACTAAATTATGTGTGCACATCCAGGTGTGTACTGCATATGTTTTAATTCTGATGACATTCAGTCTTGACATACAGTGCAACTCACAAAAGTCACCATCCCACACCATCCTCATGTGATGTTCAAATGCCCCTTATGTACCACACATGCTGCACATCCTATGTTTAACTCTCACATATCCCCTCAGATACCCCCCTCTCACTATCACACACACAACGCACATCTTAAACAGTGTTGCATACAACTCATCCTCACATATCACACACTCCCTGATCATTCTACAATATAACAACAAACAACCCTTAAATAGTCACTAATGTAGTAAAAATAAAGACTATTTTTGAAAGGTTAAAACACAGCATCTTTTCTATGGCATTTTTTAGAACAACGTAGATAAAATATTACATAAAAGAAAATGTCCTGAGACACTGCCTTGGAATAAATGTTTTTTATTCAGTTTGGCATTGTATTTCCTGTGTATCCTTATTAGATATACAGATTGGAGGTTTGCCAATGGCTGGCACTGATCTTTCATGTAAATGAATGTTTAACAACATGTTCCAAAAAAGCTTTGAGATGAAGAAAGATATCTCTAGGAAGTGTTGTTCATTAAATGTGTAACTTTTCTTCCACACACTACTAAAAATTCTACAGAGATAGTGAGAAAAGGATTCTCTCTTGCCCTCTCTCTCTTTCTCTCTCTCTCTCTCTCTTCTCTGACAACATTTGAAGTGAAAATTGGCAGAGTTCTTTACACATTTCCGTGTCTTTTCGCCATTTCCTAAGAATTTCCAAAGTCTTGTGTGATGCCTGCCTCCCAGCTATAGTGCATATGTTAAGAGTTAACCACAAAATACCAAATGCAAGGAAAGATGCGGCTAAATGGCTTGGACGCGGCAAGCTGTTTGATGTTTACTGACCAAAATGCTGTCTTAACATTTTATAATACTCTATAATGCATAATGTAAGCCTATGCTGAGAAAAAAAAAAAAAAATCACAAATATTTTATGCGGTTACATGATAAAGGAGTGATCCAGTGGCAAGGAGTCTTTTTCATAATTTTTGATGTTTTACACAGTTTAAGAAAGTTGTGTCACAATTTTTTTCGTCCATACCGGCGTGATGAATGCGATCCTCAACTGGACACGACCACAACGCAGCCCTGAAGTATCAGCAGAGATCGAGTCAATTAATCATCCATTGTGAAGGCCTCATCGACACGACAGCCAGTAGCACAGTTCCTCGACAAACCGTCCATACCGGCGTGATGAATACGATCCTCAACTGAATGGAACTGAAATAAATCCTTTGAATGTTGCGATCCTATCAGACTTATGATAGCAACCTGAATCGTAACAAAGCACTGTTCGCCAGAGGAGAACTCGCCCCCTGACTAAGCCTGGTTTCTCCCAAGGTTTTTTTTTCTCTCCATTTTAACACCTATTTGCCACTTGTTTGCCACCTGTTTGCCACCTGATGTCACCTGTTGGAGTTTGGGTTCCTTGCCGCTGTCGCCTTTGGCTTGCTTAGTTGGGGACACTTGACATTTGACTTGACATTTGATAATCAACAGTGCTTTGATCTGCCTGCATTGAAACTATTCTTTAGGAGCTGCTGTGCAGCCAAAATTATATACCAGTTATCAATGTAAAGCTGCTTTGACACAATCTGCATTGTAAAAAGCACTATATAAATAAAGGTGACTTGACTTGACTTTTTCCCCCCTAAGTTCAGCATTTGTACTAATAGACTATACTCGCTCACCGAGAGTCTGTAGTAATCAACAGGTATGCGCTTACACACACACACACGTTGGGTTTCCACATTTTATGGGGACATTTCATAAACATAATGGTTTTTATACTGTATAAACTGTACTGTATATTATATCCCTCTACATTAACTGTACCCCTAAACCTACCCATCACAGAAAACATTTAGCTGTTTTAGATTTTCAAAAAAGTTCCTTCTGTAGGATTAATAAGCTTGCTTCCTAATGGGGACCAAAAAAAAAAAAAAAATCCCTACAAGGTCAAAATTTACTGTTATTACTATACTTGTGGGGACATTTGGTCCCCATAACGTAGGGAATACCAGGACACCCCACACACACACACACACACAGGTTTGTTTTGCTGTCAAAGTGAGGACATTCCATAGGCGTAATGGTTTTTATACTGTACAAACTGTATATTCTATCCCCCTAAACCTACCCATCACAGAAAACTTTCTTTTTACATTTTTAACAAAACATTTAGTATGTTTTTAAAACTATTTTAAATATGAGGACTCATGAAATGTCCTCATATTTCATGTTTACTTCATAATACTAGTGTAAACCCCATGTCATTATACAAATTTGTGTCCTCATAAATCAAGAAAACACACGCACACACACATGCTTTGGCTAATTTATGAGCCTTTAAATTGTGCGGATCTCTTCAAATATCCTAACAAATAGTTTCACTATGCTTGTAAGGACATTTTCAAAAATGTATTTAAAAAATGAGAAATTTCAGAATCTATTTTATTTACCAGTATGTGTGGGCCATGCAATTTATCTTGTATACACATGCATTGAAATACAATACTATAAACTGATAAACATTACATAATGTTTTTTGTAGAATTGAAAGTAAAGGATATAAATAGTTTCTAGGTGTGTAAAGTCTACACCTGCCCTGAGACCTGTAATGACACACATTATAAATATTACATATTATTCTGACAATAAGTCACCATGATGTTCCTTTCTAAAAACTTGATTAAACTCTGACATTCAGATCTCTACCAGATCAGCATTTATTGTACACTGTGTTTGTGTGTGTGCGTGCGTGTGTGTGTGTGTAGTGTTATGTGTACTGAGAGAGAGAGAGAGAGAGAGAGAGAGCTGGCCTCACGCCTCAGAATATGGCTGCCTTTGATATCCAGCAGTTCCGTTTTCAGACCTTATCTGCCTCTATGAAGAATTATATCAGCGTATGAATCTCGAGCTTTAATCATGTTAACCTGCGATAGGACCTTCATTGCATAATGAGTTTATGGGGTTTGTAATAGACCTTGGAGGATTTCTTTCTCATCTTCCTCTCCTGTACAACGCCTCTTTGGCTTACTTAAAGTGTATTTCTTACATGCAGGAGTTTAAACGCACAAATATGCTATCTCTACGTTCTATCTATCTATCTATCTATCTATCTATCTGTCTGTCTGTCTGTCTGTCTGTATTAGTGGCGTGCAGTGGTGTTCTAAAATGAGGAGGCAAAGTCCTCACTTATTTTTTTAATATGCAGTATATATAAATCAAATGTAAATACATGTCCCAGTTACACTTAATGTTGTCACATTTTTATGGTTAAATAAACATTTACATTAGATTAAAAAACAGCCAACTACAATTCAATTTTGTATTTTTACATTAACAATGTAATTGTTCTATTTATTAAAACCAAGTATAAATCTCATCAAGTTAGTGTTTTAAGCATTTTTACATTTATTACAAAATAACAAATATAGGCATTAATAATTTAAACAATATATTTATTTGTGAACTATATCTTTATACATAATATATAGTATATCTTTAATTTCACCAAGCTAATTGCTGACTCGCACGGACCAATCATAGGCAATCATAACTAATCATATCCAATCATAGTGCGATGGAGGCCGTACCTCTTCTCACGTGACTCTCCCCCATTCATTCTCAATTATCCCCCACCAAAATATATATATATATATATATGAACTGTACACAGCACTTTAATTTTTCTTTTCTTCGCTATATATTTATGTTAGTGAAGAAAGGAAAAATTAAAGTTAAAGTTCTGTGTACAGTTCTGTGTTAATTACAGTGTGTTGTGGGTAGCGTGTAGAGCAGTGTCTTTGTTGTAGTGTATAGTGTTTCTATTGCTGTGTTTTTATGGTGCAGGTTTTTGAGCGATCAATGAAGTAGTGCATGCTTTTTATTAAACATTTTTAATGTGCCATGGCTCATGGCTGGCAGCATTTCCCGGCTCAGTATGGCTGGCTGGCTTGTGTGTGTGCCATCCATTTGATGCCAGACCTCCTCATTTCCTATCAGTGGTTATTACAGGTGTTTCCGCTGTGTGTGAGTTTGTGTGTGTCTAAGTGTGTATGTGTGTGTTTGGCACCAGTATAGTGATATTGGTAATACTTTAGAAAGGAAACCAATGCAATATGCGTAACTTGTAGTCAAACTGATAAAGGTTTGCAGTGCGTTTGATAACCTCCAGGGGAAAGAAAAAAAACTTAAAAAGGACTCTTCCAATTAAAGTGATTTAGAGGTATGAAATCACCTGCTCTCATTTGGGACAAGTCTGTGTTATTTATTTTTTTAGTATAAGTTTTACATGCATTTATAAAGTGCTGTTCAGTCTAAACCTCATCCCATGTCTAGCTGAACTGTACAGTTGTTTTAGTCATTTGAGTGGGTCATTTAAGGTGGCCTGGACAGGTATAAGGTGAAATCAGTGTGCCGAGTAATCTTCTAATACATTAAACTCCTTAAGAGTCATTCTAATATATTTGTATCACAATTAAGCAGAAGCAGATTGCGCCAGTCTTATAGAGTAACACTAAGGCATATTGTCATTAGATTAATGCTCCCTCTCTGCACAGCGGTCCTGTTTCTCCCCCCAGTGCCTCTCACTGTGAAATATGTTTAATAAGTGCATAATTATGACATCTGTTAGCCTCATTGTACCTTTCAGTGGCAAGTGAATCACAGGAATAACAGGTTTAAGTACGTGTTAACACTATGATAGCATGTTTAATTGAAATATGACTGGGGAGCAATGAAGATTAAATTAACCCTGAAGATAATCGCCTCACACGAAGATAATTGAGTTGCAATCATCCTCGCTGTGCAATGAAGAATAGCAAATAGAGAAAAGGAGAGAGAGAGAGAGAGAGAGAGTGCGGTGGTAGCTGGGGGCAATAAATAATCAGGGATTTTTCCATCTGAAATAAACCTGTTTCTTGCTGATAGCAGAACGATAATTTCAGTCGTCAGATTAAAGTGTGATTAATCAAAGCCCTAATCCTGCATTTGAGTGGGAATGAGAATGGCATATGTCTGTTTTATGTAATTATGTTGTGCTGAGAACATCAAGGGCTTTTTGAGATCTCCTCATCATCTTTACGTTTGAAGATGAGTTATCCGATTGGAAAGGCTAGCAAAATGTTTTCATCTCAATCTCTCGGTGTCTCTCTCTCTCTTCCTGCTCAAAATAGTGCAAGAGGGCCTGTGTTTTTCATGTAGCATATGGTCCCAACACAAGTGGCCGAGATAGTTGAAAAGAGATTAGAGAGGCACTACAGCATAGCCGATTCTCTCTCGGACATTTTTGTCCACATCTGAAATGAAATGTATTAACTAACATGAACTAACTATGGGCAATTCATTTGTTACTGTATTTGTTAATCTTTGTTAACGTTAGTTAATAAAAATACAGCTTATTGTTTGTTCATGTTAGTTCACAGTGCATTAACTAATATTAACAAATACAACTCTTGATTTTAATAATGTATTAGTAAATGTTGAAATTAACATTAACAAGTGCAGTTCATTATTAGTTTGTGTTAACTAATGTAGTCAACTAATGTTAACTAATGAACCTAATTGTAAAGTGTTACCTGAAATGTATCTCATTGACTCACTATCATCAGTAATGTAAAATATCTGCTAAGCTTTTAGCATGTGTGTTCTTGCAGCAATCCATGATCTAATATCACTCTTCCAACCTCTTTATAACCACAGAGTTAATATTTCTGGGCAGATTCAAGACATAGACACAATAAGGTACATTAGTTAACATTAGTTAACTACATGATGTATGATTTGTTTTTTGTCTTTTTAGTTTGATTCCCATTTAACAGATTTGTCTTATATCAGTTTGTATATTTCAGTGCAAATGGCTATCAATAGCAGTGTTTCTGTGTTTGCTAAGAACTAAGAATTTTTTTAGTAAATGCTGAGTGTACAAATCCTGGAGAGACAAGCATTCACTATTTACTATTTGGTAACACTTTACAATAAAGTTTTATTTGTTAATGATAGTTAATGCATTAGGGATCACAAACCAACAATTTTCATAACATTTATTAGGTACATTTTTAAATACACTATTGTACATTGCTAATCCATGTTCAATCATACTACATTTAAGGGATAGTTCACAAATATAAATAAATAAATAATTTTACGTTATAAAATGATCATGTCTCTTTAGAAGATTTCTATTGAAGCTCTTGAATCATATGGATTTTTATGATCTATGAACTTTTTGAAAGGAAATTCAGTGGAAGGACAGAAATATCTTAGGTTTTATTAAAAATATCTTCACTGGTGTGAGTAAATGATTTTCATTTTCTTTTTTTCATCATTAGTCAGTGATATCCAGTGCATTAAATAACATAAACAAACTGAACCTTAAAATGCCACCCATTATCTTACACCCCTGACAACATGACATCTCTTGCGAGCATTAGCGTTTTGAGTGAACAAATTAGATTCCTCAGGCAGGATGCTAATAATATATATAAGCTGGGGGCAGAAAAATCATTTTTAAAAGGTCAAAGGTCATACTTTATGGGCTAACACACAACTATGAATGAGTTAAAGGGTTCACACACATTCAGCAGTTCTGTATATCATCAGTGTATAGTCAAGAGGCTGTTTCATATCTTTGAGCGAGATAAAACAGTTGCAGCAGTAAGCCGGCTCATCTTTTACTATTCAGCGGGTCACATTTTCACAGCCTGTCTCTCTCCCTCATGCATTAATTAGCAATATTGATTGTCTGGACCTTTCTGTGGAGATTCAAATCATAAACACTCTCAGGACCAAGGACACCACCTGAGTGTCAAAACTCATAATCCCTTAGAGTCTGATAAGGCCTTACAGATATGCAATGCACATCACATATATCCATAGACATAATACGAGCAGAGTAAGAGTAGGAAATGAGGACTGGGCACAGTCTCTCTCTCTCTCTCTCTTTCTCTGTCTCACACACACACACACACAAATGGAAAAGAGGGGAGTTATCAGTGAATCGACTGCCTGCTATTGATGTGAATGTCATTATCTGAAGATTGGCTCTGAATTAGAAGAATGGCCACTCCAAGCCCATGTCCTCTGGGCTGAGCTGCATGTGGAAGACATTAGAGTGCTGTCATTAAGCCAGGCTGACCAGGTCAAGACTGTTTCTCTGCACACTCAACATGCTCTAATTGACTTAATGGCTGGATTGTTTAAAAATGTCTTCTTATGAGGACATCTTACATAAATAAATAATTATGTTTATAATGTATACATAAATTATGCAAATTAAGAAATTATATTAATTATTAAATGTACACTACCATTCAAAAGTTAATACATTTATTCAGCCAGAAAAAAAAAATCTATTTCAACAGATTTCTATTTTCTGTTCTTTTGACCTTTCTATTCATCAAAGAATCCTGAAAAATATGTATCATGGTTTGCACAAAAAATATTAAGCAGCACAATTGTTTTCAACATTTATGATAATTGGAAATGTTTCTTGAGCAGCAAATCTGCATATTAGAATGATTTCTGAAGGATCATGTGACACTAAAGACTGAAGTAATGATGCTGAAAATTCAGCTTTGCCATCACAGGAATACATTCCAAAATATAATTAAACAGAAAACTGTTAATTCTAAATTGTAATAATATATATATATTTTGTGAGTGGATATGCTTTGCTCAGGACTTTATTTGGACAACTTTAAAGGCGATTTTCTCAATATTTAGATTTTTTTGAACCTTCAGATTCCAGATTTTCAAATAATTGTATCTCGACCAAATATTGTCCTATCCTAACAAACCATACATCAATGGAAAGCTTATTTAATCAGCTTTCAGATCTCTTTGTGGTCCAGGGTCACATATATAATTATAGTAATTATGAAATGCCAAATTATATTAATAAAACCCTAAATTGTTCATTTAATATAATTATATTAAATAACAAATTATAGTAATAAAAATACTAATTAGCAACTACCAGAAGAAAGTTGGTCAAGGTAATACCATATATGATACAGTAATTTACATGTATATAACTGTAAAATACAGTTAAAGTATCGTAAATGAGTTCTTCTTGTTGCCGTTTTCAATGTCTTATTTGTTCTCACAGAAAACAGTATGAAACGCGTCAGTCCGTGGTGCACTTCCTGAGAGACAGAAAGCTGTCAGAAAGTTGTGTTTGTGCCTTAATGCCTCATCTAAGACGGTGCACAGAGTCATAAAACCAGTCCAAACATTCCCATGTCACCATGGCACCCTGGCATATACACACTTCTGTGTGTGCTTTTTTGAAGTTGCTCCCTCGGGGAGGATTCACTGCTCTGCGTGGAAGTGTCCGCCAAGAAGCTGCAAAGACCAGCCCTGTTCCCAGGAGCGAGGCCTGTAAGGCAGTACAGACACTGCCACACTCTCCCCTTGAAGGCTGGGAACCAGAAAGATAGCAGCAAATCAGTGTTTGTTCAGCCTCTCCGCAAATATCCCGTGTGCAGATTAGTAGGGGTTTCAGGAAATAGCACCGCGTCCACACTCTGAACACAGAACGGTGGCTGTCCGTGACTCTCCAGAGTGCTTGCACTAAACACGCTAATAAATTTAACATGTCCGGCTTTGTTTTGGTTTCATTAGAGCTAATCTCTAGCACAGAACAGAGAGTGTGTTTACTCTACAGGCACTGATTGATGGCTATAGCTGGCTTGCTCTTCTCTTTGCATTTCCATAACTATAATGAATGAAAGACCCTCATTGTTAGAGGCAGAAAAACAAGCGTGAATTAGCAAAAATAAAAGTTATCATATGCAGTTGGCCAGATAGGCAGTCACAAAAGCTAACCTACTGTGACCTGTCCTAGTGACATGTACAGGAAGAAGTGCATTCTCTTGTTTTTCAGGCTTTCATTTATCTCTTATATGTTGTTATTCATGTCAATCATTTGTGTGTGATCACAGAGAACTTTGTACTTCATAATCACCTGACAGGCAAGGCTACATTTATTTGAAAATGTAAAAATGTACAGTTTGTACAGTATAAAGACCGTTACGCCTGTATAAAGACCATTACTCACTCACTCACTCACTCACTCACTCACTCACTCACTCACTCACTCACTCAGTGAGGGAGTGAGGGAGTGAGGCAGGCAGGCAGGCATTCTGAGCTCAGGTGTATGACTCCATGTCAGTATTTCTGACCTCAAAGCTGTAGATAATGAAATGTAATGCACTTTGTATATATGTATTGAAGGGCTCCTGATCTGGTTCTTGGAATGCAGCTGACAAAATTAGCCAAGATTGCCATGTTGAAGGTTTTAGATAAACTGTTTTAAATGACTACAAGGGTAATTTTTAATCATTTTGAGTCATCTTAATTATTTCTATGTATTTTTAATATTAAAGAATTTCTAATAGTTGTGGTCAATGACACATACAGCAAGAGAGAAATACTAGTACTTTGATCTCATTAAACAGCTTGAAGTGGGGGCCAAATTTCTTTGAAGAGTAAGAGAGACTGTTGGCAAAAAGAAACCACCATTCACACAAGAAAATGATCAAAGATTGGCCCGAAAACTCTCAAACAGTGGGGAATTACAAAGTGGGAGCACCTCTTCTTATTTCCCCTGTTGTCTTGGTGGTTTGGAATGTGGTATTCTGAATAATAATGCCTTAGTTTTTCCAGTCCATTTTATTTTTATGTATGTAATGTATGTTATTATTATTATTTTCTCCTGATTGGTTTATGTATCTTATGGTATTTTAGTACTTATTATTATTATTACTTTTTTGTAAAAACAAAGAATGGATGGATGTAGAAAACAACTGATCCATAATAATGCTTTTCCCCCTTGATTTGGCAAAGTTTGCTTCTAACATGTCACTGGAACATTTTTTTCTATATCCGCATCTTATAGACACATTATTCTCATTTCAGCTGAGAATGGACACCCGGATTTTTTTTTTTTTCTTTGCTTTTTGAAGAAACACAATTAAATCAATAAATAAACACATAAATAACTCCTAAAGAAAAATCTTTGTCCACAACGGAACATCTCACAGTCACAAAATGAACACCTCCTGTCTGAATGGTCAATGTTATGTGAGGGTCATAGAGGGTCTTGTTTGATTGGCTGAGGTCAAACAGGATCTTACTTGATTGGCTGAAGTGGCAGGTCATACTGTGCCACGTGGCCTTTGTGCTAACTCTTAAAAATGTTCAGGAAGTTAGCTTCACCCTTTAAAGCCTGGGACATTTCCTACTGCATGAGTTAAGCACTCTGGACAGGAAGCTGTTCACTCCAGCTGTAAGATCTTCTTAATGAGTGTCTAACTGGAACCAGACTGGCCATGGAGAGAGAGAGAATGAGCGAGAGAATGAGCGAGAGAATGAGAGCAAGTTTGGGGTCTGAACCCCCTGTCGTTACTCTCTCTTTCTCGGGAGTCTTTTTGACATGGGAGCAATAAAAATTTACAATGAGCCCCCTTTTTTCAGTCTGATACAAGGCAAGTGTGGTCAAGAGAAGGTAAAAAGAAGAAGAGATGAAAATAGCTTGCAGATCTTTCCCGGGCAGCACTGTGTAGTGTTTGTGTTTAAACAGAAGAAAGGTTAAGAGGGGAGCACAGGCAAGAAAGTCAAGTGGCCCCACAGGAATCATATTTGTTTATTTCCTTTTTCATAGCTGTACCCTATACATGAGATCAATTGGATAGTGTTTCTTTGTAGCTTTGTAACAATCATTTTTATTTGTCATAATGATGAGAGGTTATCATTCAAAAGTAAGTAGTGTCTAACAAAGAGCTCTTAAAGTTTCTGATAATGACAGACTGGAGTATTTACAGGCTGCGACAGGCACTATGTATTTCTCATTAGTGTTCATGTTTCAGTGAAGACACTGTGAAGAAATTAAATATCTTCATGTAGACACTGAAACACTGATAAATGTAAAAATAACAGTTCTTTTGATATTAAATCATGGTTTAAAGTAGGACCAGAGATATAAAAGTAGTTAAGTAACCACAATGGTCAATTTGAGTCAAAAAGTAACAGTTACCTCTGTGTGTGTTGGGAGGCAATGAGCTGGGACTACCACAAGGGTGTGTGTGTGTGTGTGTGTGTAGTGTTTGTCGTCCCCCCAGCAGACTTGATCAAGGCAAAAGTCTCTCTCTCCAAAAAAATCTGGCCACTTTTTTTCCTAATATGCCACCCTGTCTGTCCGTCTGGTTGAGGTGACACACTTCAGTACTTTAGTTTCACGGCATTTGGTCCCCCAACCCCTTTCTCTCACTCTCCTTCTCTCTCTCTTCAAGGATTTAAACAAACCCAGTCAGAACTAATTAGTGAGGAGTGAGAACAGCGCAGGGAGAACTGGCTCATGCTAACGTTGTTCAGCTGCTTCCCGCTGTGAGAAGGCCTCCTCTAAATGATTCGCTCAATAACCCTCCGAAATACCCGCCCGGTGGGGGGTGGGTGTGGAGGGCTGTTGGAAGGGGCAGTTAAGTGAGGCCTGAGCTGACCAATGTTGTTGCAGGAAGTGGCGTTATCATGTGTGATGTTTGTGCACTTTTATTGTGGTTCACTGATAGAACCATTCACGGGCCGTTAAAACGACACCGTTTTCAACTAAAAACAGAAAACCTTTTATGTGTTTTGGCCACTCATTTACACAACAGCGTTTTGGTGAACTGAACACGCAAACCTTTGAAATTGGGTTTCAGAGTGCAAGTTTTTGAAAACGATACCATTATTGTCTCTGTGTAAACTGCAAAAATGTGAATTTGTGAAAACGGCGATGTTGTGCACATGCATATTACTTGTTCAGTCTATTGGCACGCATTGTTTCTTTTACAAAGTGACATTGCCAACTACTGGCCTGGCATGCATAATACAGCGTTTTTCAATCATTATTGTGGATCCATGTGAACGGAGATCGTTTTGACAATGTTGTCATCTGTACGCAAAAAATCGTAAAGGAAATCTTTTTCGTTTTTAGTACATTGTTGTTGTGTAAACATGACCTCACAATCAAGGCCATTTCACAATAAATACTATTGTATTCTTTCATTAGCCAAATATACAAAACTGATATGAATACCCCAGAAACTACTTCATGAAAAAAAATTTTTTTGACAATGTACAGATTAAATTATTGGGTGTTCAGAAGTTTGGGCTCAGTAAGTTTTTTTGCTGGTCTTTTGAACTTTCTATTCATCAAAGAATCAGCAGCAGCACAAGCATTTTCAACACTGATAATAATAGAAAATAATTATTGAGCACCAAATCAACATTTTAGAATGATTTCTGAAGGATCATGTGACACCGGTATAATGGCTGAAATGTGAATATATATACACATATATACTGTATATAGATAGATCTATATATATATATATATATATATATAT
>RJVU01042553.1:2935954-2946957 GCA_003731715.1 Anabarilius grahami
AAGCATGGTCACACATGCACAAACAAGTCCTCACTGTTTCTTCAGAGCTAAATGAGCCTATTGTCTCATGGCAGCCAGACCCTAATCTCTGCGGCTATTCCTGTCATGGCCGACAATTTGATAGTTTTTCACACTTGAGTTTTGCCAAGGGTTTGTATTTCTGCTGTCTGTGAGCCAGCTGCAGTTTACAACCAATATTAAGTCCCCCTACACACAAGCTACTGTAAGTTTGAGAGTCATGTACTCTTACACAGACATCGATATTCAACTCACACTCCACTAATGGTTTACAAGGAAGGATGAGCCTCAGAGAGACTTTTTGATTTATGTTTGCATCACCATAGCTTTAAAAAGTAGGTAATTAATTTTTTTGTATTATTTTCATATTTTGAGACTGAAATCCTGTGTCTAGACCAAGGTTAAAACAGTCAAATTTGTAACACTTTACAATAAGGTTCATTAGTTAACATTAGTTTATTAGTTAACATGAACTATAATGAACTGCACTTATACAGCATTTATTAATCTTTGTTAATGTTAATTTCAACATTTACTAATATATTATTAAAATATTGTTAACATTAGTTAATGCACTGTGAACTAACATGAACAAACAATGAACAACTGTATTTTCATTAACCAATGTTAACGAAGATTAGTAAATACAGTAACAAATCTATTGCTCATGGTTAGTTCATGTTAGTTAATACATTAACTAATGTTTAACTAATGAACCTTATTGTAAAGTGTTACTGTAAAATTTATAGGTAAATGTATTTAAAGAACCAGTATATTTTTAAAACAATAGTATTTTTTAATAATACAAAATAAGCAATGAAGGCATAATAAAACAGTTGCTAAGATGTTTTTAATGATGATTAATGATTTGATTTAATTATGAGGAACAGACAGATATACACTCAGTAACAGATTTGTTATGAACGCAGCTCAGTTGCATCTCTCACAGTTCAGAGCAATTCATATACTACACACATGCATAGATTACTGCATCCATAAATCACTGCATCCTTTTTTGTTCTTGAATGATTTTTTTTTCTCCCCTAGCTACATTTTTTAGTCATTTGTTAACATTTTTATGCCCAAAAAAATAAAAAAATATATATATACAGTGGGTACGGAAAGTATTCAGACCCCCTTACATTTTTCACTCTTTGTTATATTGCAGCCATTTTGCTAAAATCATTTAAGTTCATTTTTTTCCCTCATTAATGTACAAACACAGAATTGTTCACATTTTTGCTGATTTATTAAAAAAGAAAAACTGAAATATCACATGGTCCTATGTATTCAGACCCTGTGACACTCATATATTTAACTCAGGTGCTGTCCATTTCTTCTGATCATCCTTGAGATGGTTCTACACCTTCATTTGAGTCCAGCTGTGTTTGATTATACTGATTGGACTTGATTAGGAAAGCCACACACCTGTCTATATAAGACCTTACAGCTCACAGTGCATGTCAGAGCAAATGAGAATCATGAGGTCAAAGGAACTGCCTGAAGAGCTCAGAGACAGAATTGTGGCAAGGCACAGATCTGGCCAAGGTTACAAAAAAATTTCTGCTGCACTTAAGGTTCCTAAGAGCACAGTGGCCTCCATAATCCTTAAATGGAAGACGTTTGGGACGACCAGAACCCTTCCTAGAGCTGGCCGTCCGGCCAAACTGAGCTATCGGGGGAGAAGAGCCTTGGTGAGAGAGGTAAAGAAGAACCCAAAGATCACTGTGGCTGAGCTCCAGAGATGCAGTCGGGAGATGGGAGAAAGTTGTAGAAAGTCAACCATCACTGCAGCCCTCCACCAGTCGGGGCTTTATGGCAGAGTGGCCCGACGGAAGCCTCTCCTCAGTGCAAGACACATGAAAGCCCGCATGGAGTTTGCTAAAAAACACCTGAAGGACTCCAAGATGGTGAGAAATAAGATTCTCTGGTCTGATGAGACCAAGATAGAACTTTTTGGCCTTAATTCTAAGCGGTATGTGTGGAGAAAACCAGGCACTGCTCATCACCTGTCCAATACAGTCCCAACAGTGAAGCATGGTGGTGGCAGCATCATGCTGTGGGGGTGTTTTTCAGCTGCAGGGACAGGACGACTGGTTGCAATCGAGGGAAAGATGAATGCGGCCAAGTACAGGGATATCCTGGACGAAAACCTTCTCCAGAGTGCTCAGGACCTCAGACTGGGCCGAAGGTTTACCTTCCAACAAGACAATGACCCTAAGCACACAGCTAAAATAACGAAGGAGTGGCTTCACAACAACTCCGTGACTGTTCTTGAATGGCCCAGCCAGAGCCCTGACTTAAACCCAATTGAGCATCTCTGGAGAGACCTAAAAATGGCTGTCCACCAACGTTTACCATCCAACCTGACAGAACTGGAGAGGATCTGCAAGGAGGAATGGCAGAGGATCCCCAAATCCAGGTGTGAAAAACTTGTTGCATCTTTCCCAAAAAGACTCATGGCTGTATTAGATCAAAAGGGTGCTTCTACTAAATACTGAGCAAAGGGTCTGAATACTTAGGACCATGTGATATTTCAGTTTTTCTTTTTTAATAAATCTGCAAAAATGTCAACAATTCTGTGTTTTTCTGTCAATATGGGGTGCTGTGTGTACATTAATGAGGAAAAAAAATGAACTTAAATGATTTTAGCAAATGGCTGCAATATAACAAAGAGTGAAAAATGTAAGGGGGTCTGAATACTTTCCGTACCCACTGTATATATATATATTTATATTAGTATAGTGTATATATATATATATATATCATACTATACCTTTAAGACTGCTATGTAAATGCAGTATTAATGTGCAAACTCAGTTGTGAGCTTGCACAAAACAAAACTCATTACATCACTGCATGTTCAATCCAAGTTGCTGCATATCGAGTAAAATGTGTTCAGTAATATGTTTATATATAACTTCAATGATTTCTGAATGATACATTTTTGCAGTTTATTTTTAATAGATTTTTGGGCTGTGAAGGAAGTTTTGATTTCTGAAAATTACAGTTACATTTTTATAGTACATTCAACTCTTTTATTTTAAAAGATTTTACATGAAAATACCCCCTTTAAAGTGAAGAAAAAGGAGGTTATGGGGTACAGGGGGTCCAAAGTTACAGTGTTGTTATTTTAGTGTGTTATGTGCTGAACTATGAGTGGTACAGAACAAATATTAATCTATGTGCAGACTTTGTTCCCTGTTTTCTGGAGCAGGCCCAAGAGCCCTGTCTAGCCTGCATATGTCTTTGTATTTGTGTGTGTGTGTGTGTGTGTGTGTGTGTGTGTATGTGTGTATTTATGCTGATTTATTTCACAAACCCTCTCTTCAGTCTCGATGATCACCACCTCCTTCTTTTGTCACCCATGTGTGAATGCAGAAGCCTTTGACCGGTGCTGACAGAACACATTTTTCTTCCTGCTTAATATGCACTCTCATACTTCATAACAAAAACTTCACCCAAGGCGAGAAATATCGGAAGACGTTGTTCACAGTGCAGTGTCATGATAATGTCACGTGGTGTCACGCTTAAGGCGAATTATCTGACGTTTCTTCAGTGTGCTGACACCTCTGTGTGATGGGGACCACATTGTACCTAAATCATTCAAAACGAGTTGCTGAATCATTGTTTTCTTAATTGAACGTGCCTAAGCCTCAGAATGATTTACATTCACAGTCATATTTTAGATATAAGCATATGTAAGCGACTTATAAGCGTTTTGACCAGTGGAAGGCAGTGAGGTTGATGTAGTCATTTATCCATGTATATTGTCTATTAACCTTATGATCTGCATAAATGTGTATAGTCAGTTCTTATAACAGGTGTTGGGTTAAGTGTTCTAGTTCTCAGAATTAGGTCAGACGCATATACAAAAGTCCCTCATTGTCTCTGACTGGTTTACATGAACAAAAGATATTTGTTATTTGCAATGAATTCATTAAAGGGTACATAGATTTGGGTTGAGACCAGTAGTTATGGTACATTTTCTTCTCCTTGTGAGCAAAACACATCCGTGAGCAGGTGTTTTACAGGAAGCTTCAGCCTTGGTGTTAAATTTCAGAGTGTTTATGCTTTTCTTACAACATTTAATTTTCTCATGCCTCCCAAACGGGGTGGAGGATGCCTGAAATTTTACTCTGTGTTGGGTTTCTTATATTATTCTTCAGCAAAATGTCAATAACATAATTTTAGGTGGGATTTTTTTGCACAGAATCACACTGGCACAAACATTTCATCGTATTTTGCCAATAGTATTATCAAACTGAATTTGTTTCACCTTTAGAATATCAGTTTTGTAATTCATTGACGTCCGTGTTGTTCTGTAAGCTTTATCCACCCCGATCAGAGAGGAATTCAGAGTACAAGACATACTGATGCAACATTTAATCATTCATAGTAAACATAGTGAGCAAACATGCATTCTCACAAGCTCTCTAGACTAGAGCAAATCGATGTGTGCTGTAATCTTTGATTTCTGAGAATGAGGGAATTTGCTGGAAGAACAAGTGAGAGAGGTCATTTTAAGCACTCCAAAACATCTGAAATGTAACTCAAGATATTTGCTTAAACACTAGAGAGATCTTGGCTTTAATCCAGGGACCATTTGAAGATTGACAAATACATGCAGGCAGACACAGACAACCCTAAAGCTGCGACTTATTAATCTGGCTCAATTATAAGATGCTCTTTATCCCCTTCAATCCTGACCCCATTACGAACAAACACACTGTTTACAGTAGCTGTATGGAATGTCAAACAGTGTCATATTTCGTTAGTTTACATTGTGTTTAGCATTTGCATTTAACAGCATTTAGTACTAAATAATATAACTGACAATGTTATCAATTTGATATTGGAAACACTTTGCAATAAGGCTTCATTAGTTAACTACTTTAGTAAAAAATGAACTAAGAATGAACAATACTTCTACAGCATTTATTAATTATTAATAATTTATAAATGTTCATTTCAACATTTACTAATACATTATTAAAATCAAAAGTTGTATTTGTTAACATTAATTCATGCACTGTGAATTAACATGAACATACAATGAACAACTGTATTTTTATTAACTAACATCAACAAAGATTAATAAATACTGTAACAAATGTATTGCTCATTATTAGTTAATGTTATTTAATACATTAACTAATCTTAACAAATGAGACCTTATTGTAAAGTGTTATTTTGATATTTAATCATTAATCACTGAAGGTTCTGATATATTTTATATATTTATTTTTTTAATTTGTAGCAGTAAAGATCTTTGCTCAGATTCATTTTATATTTCATTAGAAAGAGCTTGACCACAGATGTGTTCACAAGGATCTCCTGAGCTCTATTCTGGGTCATTGTGCCCACAAGCTGGAAATTAATACTGATAAAGTGACCCTGTTTTAAAGACTCCCTGCTGCTTTCGACCAAAAAAAAAAAAAGCTTGATGGTTTGAGGTTTGAAAATAAAGAAATTAAAACCATAAAATCAAAATTGGCTATTCTTATTTTTTACAGAATGTTTGTAATAAAAATTTTTTCCATGCACATCATTATTATTTTTTTTATTCATATGCCCTCATAATCTTTAATCAAAAACATTAACCTTCCTTCCCTCTCTGAACAGCATCTGCTTGCTTCATGATGTGTCTCCGTGGAGGGTGGGACTAAATATCTTCCACAACTAACTGCAAACTGCCATTCAGATCTGACTCCATTTAGTTGGCAATGCCCAACTTCCTACGACCCAATTAATTCCCAAGGACGAAATTTTCTCATTTCTCATTTGTATTCTGTCACAAGACAGAAGAAAAGACTGTTGCAACTTCCTTTTCTTGCTGACTACAATAATAATAATAATAATAATAGGGTTGTAGCGGTGTACCTCCTGATAGCACATGTGCATCACGGAGAAAGTCTATTTGATGTCTGCATTTACATGAGCAAGATGTATTTTTTAGAGTATTTGCTCATCTGGAATATGTCTCTAAGATGTTTTATGTCAGATGTTAAATAGACATTTATAAGGTGTTTATGACTTACAATGTATCTAAAACTGATTTTTCTAAGATGTTTATCGCACATACGCAACTTCTTTCCACTTCAATGCTTAAACTCTCAGCTTGCTCCACCCACACATGTACAGCAGAGAAAATGTCAGATTCAGATGCTGTTATCTTTAATCTCTATGCTCTGCTGAAAAAGTTAAAATTTGCAGTATGGGAATACTTTGGATATCCTAAAAACGAATGCGTGATTCTTCTAAAGGATATATATCCAATAGGTTTTATGTCGAGCGTCACATGGACAAACAGGAAAACAGGTCTCATTGTATCCGCTTGTCGGAGAAAGCAGCGCACACAGTCTGTTCTGGTCCAGAGACACAATAGCACAGTGTGGATCACCTGGTGGTTGTGTTCTCCTGACGGCCAGCCACTTCAGGGCGCCAAACTTTCTATATGCAAAGCACCTGAGGTTAGACTGAGTAGATTACTTAGAAGCATGAAAGCTTCTACCAAATTTATCTCAGTGGGTCCTGCGTTTAGGGGGCGGCATGACTATCGTCAACCTCGAGCAGGGTTGGGTGATGGAACAAGAAATTCATTTCCTCTTGGCAAAGGAGGCCTTAGAATATATTCCTCCTCCCAAGAGGGAGTTGGGGTTCTACAGCTGGTACTTCATAGTTCCAAGGAAGGATGGGGTTGCATCCTATCTTAGATCTGCAGCAATTGAACCGTTCTCTAAGGAGATTCGGATTCAAGATATTAACTATCCCGCTAATCATAAGATAAATCATGTCAGAGGACTGGTTTGTCACAACAGATCTAAAGGATGAATACTTTCATGTATCTATCCTTCCTCAATACAGAAAGTTCCTGAGGTTCGCTTTCAGGGGTGAAGCGTTCCAATTTCGGGTTCTTCCATTTGCTTTATGCCAAGAAAAGCTCACTATCTCCCCAGCAGAAAACTACGTTTCTGGGGGTAGTGTGGGACTTGACTACGGTGCACAATTGTCTCCCGCTCATATCGAGACCATCCTGGCTACAGTCACTAGGATCAAGCTAGGACAGGCCATCACTTTCAAAAACTTTCTGAGATTGTTTGGGCTTATGACAGCTGCATCCAATGTAATACCTTTTGGCCTGCTGTACATGAGACCCCTGCAGTGGTGGCTCAGGACCAGGGGGTTCTCCCCGAGGGGGAAACACGTTCCGCAGGAGCAGAGTTATGCACAGATGCCTTCGTGCTCTGGCCATGTGGAAGAAACCATGGTTTCTGTCCAAGGTTCCTGTGTTGGGTCCTTCACAGGCTGGTAAGCGGTCATGAAAGGCCACTTTACAAGGGGTCTGTGGAGAGTGCATCATCTCTCTTGGCACATAAATTGCCTAGAGATGACGGCTGTGCTTCTAGCTCTGAGGGACTTCCTCCCAGACCTCATGGGCCATCATGTTCTAGTACAAACAGACAATATGTCGGCGGTCTCCTACATAAATCGTTAGAGGGGACTGAGGTCGCGCCCTTGGTGCAGACTGGTGCATCAGGTCCTTCTATGGTCCCAGGGCAAGTTGCTCTCACTCAGAGCAATGTATATCACTGGAGAAAAAATTTGGGAGCAGATGTCCTGTCGAGGCAGGGGCTGAAGCCCGGGGGATGGAGATTCTACCCAGATCTGTTGCCATCACAAGAGATGATCCACTGTCGGCTCTGGTTCTTCCTTACAGCTCTGGTTCTCCCTCAGCTAAGTCTGCACCCATGGTGATAGCTGTGGCTTTGTCTGTACACGTTTTTCACCGATTGCTCTGTTCCCAGGAGTTCTAGAGAGAGGGGGGACTGACCCTTGATGGGATCAGTTCCTGGATACAGGTCTCTCAACTGAGGTTGTGGAGACCAGCCTCAACTCTAGAGCTCCCTCCACGAGGAATCTTTATACCATAAGTCAAAGTTCACTTTTGCTGTTAGTTGGACCCAGTTAATTGCCCAGTGGCTTCAGTGCTGGACTTCATTCAAGACCGTCTCTCTGTCGGTCTTTCCCCGTCCACACTTAAAGTCTGTGTGACGACCAGTTGCCTTCCATGCTCCACTAAGTGGTCAGCCTCTGGGGGAGCATTACTTGGTAATTGATTCCGTCATGGCATTATGAGGGTGAGGCCTGCAGCTCAGGTTAGAGGCCTGGCTGGGGAATGTAGCCGTGACTTTAAAAGAGTTGTCCTTGGCACTCTTCTTTGGTCTTTGAGGACTGTCCAGCTACAAAACTAACAATCAGCAGGTGGATTCCAGAGGCAATTTCCTGGTCTCGAGGCATGCTGTCTGCCCTCGCCTCTGCCAGTAAGTATGGTAACAAAAAGGTAACAACTGTAACCCTTGTTCCCTGAGAAGAGAACAAGACGCTGCGTCCCTTTGCCATACTTCCTGCATGCCTGGAAGTGGCTTGCTTCAGCCTATCAAAGCTGACACTACTGTGTTGCCATTTTCCCTTTACTTCCCCGATTCGCACCACACGTCAGGAGGTGACGCAACACCAATCCGGATTGTGAACAAGTTACACATGTGCTTCAGTTGCTGTCACGCTGAAGGCGTATGCCAAAGCGTCATCATCGACGCAGCGTCTTGTTCCCTTCTCAGGGAACAAGGGTTACAGTCGTAACCTGAGACGCTTTTGAGAAAACAAAAGAAACACTTGGCGTTAAATGCAGTCCTCTTTCCAAATGTCAAGAAGCGCAGAGTTCTCCTCATTGAGACCACACAACCCGCCACCTGACATGGTGAAAAGTTTTGTTATTTTTAGCAGTGATGGAGCATGGCTGCAGGTATGACAAGCCAGCCTCCAGGTACACATCGAAACAAAACAAAAAGCGGACCAGGACCTTATTGCTTTCACATGTCACAAACAAATCGAACCACAAGCGGACTCACAAACGAACCGTACTCAGTATGTCACGGTTCACTTTTGGGTCCTTTAGCGGGGTCTGAGATCACTTGGTTTGTTCACATATACACGCTGAACCACTCCGAGGGCTCAAACGAACTAGGTGTGAAAACACCCCATATTACATTTTGTAAAAAGGGGCATAATAGGTCCCCTTGAATCTAATCCAATTTAATAGATTAAATATGCTTTTGATTATTCAAATAAAATAAAATAAAATCAATAAACAAAACAAACAAATGGTTTCAACCCTAACCCAACCCAAAAAAAAACAAAAAAAACTATTTGTTTTCATTTATTTAAGGGCCATTGTAACTAATGATAATAATAATAATAATAATAATTGATAGTTTAATACCATATACAGTGAAACTGTGATATTTTCTGAGACTGTTATCATACCGTTAAAATCTTTATTAAAATAATTATTATTTTTTGTATTATTTGAAATACTTTTTATTTTATATTAAAATATTACAATAGTAATATTTCATATTTTTATTTAGTAGTAGTAATANTAAAATTATTACAATAGTAATATTTCATATTTTTATTTAGTAGTAGTAATAATGTTTTTTTGGCCAAATTGTGCAGCCCTACAAAAAAGGTACATCATGGAGTTTACATTTAAAAAAATGTATAAATATATATATTTATTACCCAAATTGTGCAGACCTATCTTATCGGACAATACTCATAAAGATTAATGCACATATATTCCTGATTTTGAGCAAATGCTGATAGATCTCTAACCCTTCAACTCCTCAATTGCTAAGCATGTCAGTAAGTGCCCAGGATGTTGTGTTAGCATATAACATGTTCTCCTATGAACTTCTAAGTGTGTCAGAGTACCGTCACAACTGCGCTCAGCTTATGATTCCAGCGCTATAGACTTAGCAGTGGTTCATAGAGTGATACAGAGCAATAAATCACTCAAACACACACACATGTACTTGCGCAGACTCACACACCAAGAGCGGAGCAGTTATGAGGATGATTCTTGCAACTTAATACAGTTTAGGCTTGTTAAAAGCAACCTCTCATAAATCAACAATCCAGGGCTGTTTTTGTTTTCTTTCTGTGATATTATAAGGAGGAAGTGACAGGGAAAGCTTTACAAACAGACAGAAACTCCTGAGTAATCATTCTGATTGGAGAGGTTCATGTTTAGGACTCGTCTTATTATGGGTTAGAGCAACAGTATTTTAGATGAGTATCTTAAAGAAACAGTCTTGTTGGCTTAGTAAGTGTTGAAATACTTGTACTCAGCCTTGAGCAAAAAACCTTGGGTACATTTCTCTAAGCTGTGTCACAATATTTTTCAATCATTGACCAATTTTAAGAACATTATGAGCACTTGTTGCAAAGTCTGGGAAGCTCACAGAACAATATTATGAAGTAGATAGAGATTTTCACACAGTCACTTTCTCAGAGGGCCCTTCAGCTGTGTGGGCTGGGGTAGTGTGTGTGTGCTTCTTTACGAACCATTGTATCAAATGCATTAGTATGCTTACATAACCCTCAGTCTGACAGGATACTGTTTTGACTATATATATGACCATTGTGATTGTATATGTGTGCTTACACACATATAAATATGCGTGTGTTACAGATTCTCTTCAGCGAGGGTTATTAGTGATGACATAGTAGTGAGTCACCCTGCCCTCCCTACAGTGAGTAACAGCAAGCGTCAGTTACAGGAATGTGGATGCACACACTCACTCACGCGCACACACACACACACACACAGACACACATGAACAAGGACATTATGGAACCCACGCCTGTTCATACATTCTCATTACTGAATCACTCAGCAGTATTTAACAGCTCCAGCCACTTGTAAGTGAAACTTCCTGAGACTTAAAAAAAATAAAATAAAAAAATAAATTAAAGAGAGAGGGAGGGAGAGAGAGAGAGAAAGAAAGAGATTTTTAACTCTGAAACAATGTATATAGTTCCTGATGGAGGGTAAATAAACTCTCGCTTGCTTGGATCAAAGAAGGCATCAACTGTGTTTGGGTGACACAAGACATTGATGCCCATGTGAAAAAGGACAA
>RJVU01042553.1:2947556-2979947 GCA_003731715.1 Anabarilius grahami
GTAGGGCAAAAGATCTGAGTTTAATGGGTTGAACCTCAATGGTTTATGATGATGCATTTCTTTGCCACTATTAATCTGTCAGTTTCAACTCTTTGAAGTTGATCTGCTTTTTGAAACATTGCCTTGTTATATTACAAAATTTGAATTATTGTAGGGATGTTAGTTTGAAACCTTATACTTGTCTGTGTTTGTGTCTGGGAGGAAGGAAGAGCGAGGATGACCCTTTGCTCTATGGCTAAAAGGTTGGTGTGTCTGTTTGGATTTGCACTGCTAGGTTTTCAAAGAGACTAACCTGACAATGTTAAAAATGACAGAAAAAGCACTGTGTGTCCTTGATTTTCTATCCCAGTGGGGACTTCAACCTGAATGCACACAGACTAATGGGGACTCGTGTCACCATGGGGACCTATATGAGGAAACAAGCTGAGAACAAGTTTTTTTGTTTGTTTGTTTTTTAAATGTAAAAATGCATAAAGTATTCTGTGATGGGTAGGTTTAGGGGTAGGGTTAGTGTAGGGGAATAGAATATACTGTTTGTACAGTTTAAAAACCATTACGTCTATGGAATGTCCCCACAAAGATAGTGAACCAGACAGAAGTGTGTGTGTACATGCACACAGTGGTGTTTGGTGTTTTATGCTAAAAGCATGGTTTACTATACATCTGAGAATTTCTGTGAGTGAAAAACTGAAAAAGAAGGGAGGAAAAAAATGTGACAGGCAGGGAGAAAGATATACAACGCTAACAGAACACAATTTAAAAGCTGTGTTTGGTCCAACTAACATGTTATCAAATAGTATGTTCCTATTTAGTCCTAAGGTCAATCCTTAGGTAAGCCTTACGATTATTGGATAATATTGAGATTTTTACTTGACCATATAATATAATTACAAGGTGAAAGGTCAACAGTGATTATTTGCTTATAATGTTATCATCCATGTACTTCCTATATGTTTATATAAGTTAGCTAGAGTCTTTGAGGGATGCGGCCTGTGTGAGTAAGTTCTTGAGAGAGCAAATAACATGTTTTCTTTCTCTTCTTTTGTATTCTTTCTGGAGAGGGGGAGGTTTTTGAGTCTTTATATTTTCCTCCTCCTTTTCTAAAAAGCCAGTTGTCAGTGCATCATATAAAAGAAGATATACAAGCGATTCACATGCTAATGCTGTGACTGGTTTAAAAGAGGACGCAGAGGAGAAGAGGGGAAAAGTGCTATTGATGGAGAAATGGGGGGAGGAGGGAGGGAGCTGTGCAGAGCAAGAGAGGGCAAAGCAATGGGAGGAGGAGTATGAGTTTGCTGCTGTAGAGACAGAGAGGTATTTGTGTGTGTGTGTGTGTGTGTGTTTGACGCAGGCCTCTATGTATCAGCACTACAGAATAATACCATAAAAAGAAGCCTTACCTCATCTGCCTGGTACAGCCAGGACATAAATAAAGAGAGAGAACAATACCGTCAGTTCTGGCCTGCCCCTCAGCTGTGCCAATGTACCAACACAGCAAAGGGATCAATACTCTGCTTAAAATCATACAGGGAGGAAAGAAGAAAGGAAAAAAGAGGGAGTGACATAAAAAGACTTCATAAAGTTGTATTTTGTAATGTGTTGATATTTGCATACTGGTTATACAGATAAAGCCCTTATATTTGTTGTGCTGTGGTAGTGGTCAATTGACAGAGTAAGAGAAAAGCATAACCTGTGCAGCCTATGCATTTAAAAGTCTGATTTCTGTTGGTACAATAATTCCTCTTTTTAAAGGGTTAGTTCACCCAGAAATGAAAATAATGTCATTTATTTCTCACCCTCATGCCGTTTCACACCCCTAAGACCTTCATTCATCTTCGGAACACAAATTAAGATATTTTTGATGAAATCCGATGGCTCAGTGAGGCCTCCATAGACAGCAATGCCATTCAAACTCTCAAGGTACATTAAGGTACTAAAAACATATTTGAAAAAGTTCATGTGAGTTCAGTGGTTCTATCTTAATATTATAACGCGACAAGAATACTTTTTGTGCGGCAAAAAAACAAAGACTTTTCAACAATATCTATATGGGCCGATTTTAAAACACTGCTTCAGAGCTTTACGAATCGAATCAGTGAATCAGAGCGCCAAAGTCACGTGATTTCAGCAGTTTAGCTGTTTGATAGGAGATCCAAATCACTAATTTGAAACAAAAGATTCATAAAGCTCAGAAGCAGTGTTTTGATATCGGCCCATATAGATATTGCCCATATATATATATATATATATATACACACTTTTTTTTGTGAATTGTGGGGACATTCCATAGGCGTAATGGTTTTTATACTGTACAAACCGTATTTTCTATCCCCCTACACTACCCCTACCCCTAAACCTAACCATCACAGGAAACTGTGCACACTTTTACTTTCTCACAAAAACTCATTCTGTATGATTTAGAAGCCTTATGAAAAGTGGGGACATGGGGTATGTCCTCATAAGTCACCCTCTCCTTGTAATACCTATGTAATACCCATGTCATTATACACATTTGTGTCCTGATATGTCACAAAAACGCACACACACACACACACACACACACACACACACATACACACACACAAAAAAAAATCTGGATTTCATATATTAATTTCTTATTCAAACAAAATCCTGTCATCCAGCCATCTCCTCACTTCCTCTTTCTAGTGACATGTATGTTTAAGGAAGCCAGATATGCGCAGATTCTGCACAATGCCCTTCTTTTTAATATATCATGATGACTCATGAGTTGAGTATTTGCGCTAAATCTGCGCAGATTTGGCATACACGAACTTCGCCAGCAAAGTAAGTAAACATAATAAGTAACCCGTCAAATTGGCTAGCGATTTGACAGCGTTACCCGCCACAGCTGATTTTTACCCGCATTTGGCGGGCTGGACTTAAAGTGACTGTATTTTAGGTCTGTACTTTAGACTGTACTTTAGTCCGGGCCGTATCCAGATCAGATGGAGGACCTGCTGTTTACCGTAGTCAGCCGGATCCGGGCCATATTCAAATAAGATTGAGGACCTGTGCCTAAACACGACCACAACACATCCCTGAAGTGTCAGATGAGATTGTGTCAAGTAGACTATCCCCTGTGAAGGCCTCATCGACACGACAGCCAGTGGCACAGATCCTCAACAAACCTGTCTCCATACCGGCGTGATAAATCCGATTTAAATATTTTGAATGTTACGATCCAATCTGACTTCTGACCTGTAATGCTGCCTGAATCATAATCATGCACTTTTCGTTTGTTGGCCAGATGAGAACTGGCCCTCTGACTGAGCCTGGTTTCACCCAAGATTTTTTTTCTCCATTCTGTCACCTGATGAAGTTTGGGTTCCTTGCCACTGTCACACCTGGCTTGCTTAGTTGGGGACACTTGATATTCAACAATATTACTGATCTGCCTGATCTATCACCGACACCATTGTATGAAAACCGAACTGAGCTAAATGATGACATTACTGATTTCTCCAGATCTACTGTATAGATAAATTAACTAAATTAATAACTAATGACTTTTACAATGGAAATGAATCAATACTAAACTTACTTAAAGAAATGGTTCACCCAAAAATGAAAATTCTGTCATCATTTACTCACTCTCAAGTTGTTCCAAACCTGTAGAAATTTCTTTGTTCTGCTACACATGAAGGAAGATATTTGTAGAATGTTTGTAACCAAACAGATCTCGTCCCCCATTGACTACCATAGTATTTTTTCCCCCTACTATAGTAGTCAGTGGGTGCTGAGAACTGTTTGGTTACAAACATTCTTCCAAATGTCTTCCTTTGTGTTCGGCAGAACAAAGAAATTCATACAGGTTTGGAACAACTTCAGGGTGGGTAAATGATGACAAAATTTTCATTTTTGGGTGAACTATCCCTTTAAGCTGGACAATGACACTATTTTCTCTAGAGCTGCTGTACAGCCAAAATTATGTTCCTGTTATTACTGTAAAGCTGTTTTGATACAGTCTACATTGTAAAAAGCACTATATAAATAAAGGTGACTTGACTTAACATGTAGCTGTGCTTCGTTCAGCATTTGTACACTGTAATTGGATTACACCTTGGTGTTGTCCACTTGCTCCGAAAGATAGAGTTGATGCATTATGTGTATTTAATCCTTCAAATATTGTTAATATTTAAACATCGTCATGTAAACTTGGACAGTTATATATTTGACTATGCAAAAACCCCACCATTTAATTTATATTTACATTGGTGTGTTGTTACTACTTCACAATCTTAGTCATTTGGACCCCTCACAAATCTTCATGCATATTTTTGTCTCCCCAAATACTTATATATTTATAAAATTACAGATATTTCAGTTGAGATAGATATTTCAGGTATGTCATAAGGTATTTTTATGAGTTTTAATGCAGTATTCTGAATACAAACATTTAAATGTGTGGTCTAAAAGTCTTAAATGGTAGCACTGTTTGGTCATTTACCTCAAAAACTATTTTGACTGAACCTTCCCTTTAAGTACCTCGAGTACCTTGAAGTTGCTCAAGACCACAGTGCTAGAGTGACAATTGAATATGCCCTTAGTTATTGTGTGGAGCTTCTATACACCACTGTCCATTTGAAAGTGCATTTGCTAGTAGTTGTCACAACTATAAGCTACAGTTACTTGGGGAGGGAAAAAGCCAAAAGAAACACTTTCATTGCATCGTTGTTCTTGTACATGAACTGATAAGCTTGCCAGATCATGCTGAATGACCACAGTTTTCCCTTTCAACACACACAAAAAAAGCAGAAAAAAAATATTTTCTCAGAGCGAGCAAATAAAATGTATTTACCTTGTTCAATGAAGTGTTCGTTGAAGTCCATTGTTATCAAATCAGATTCATGAAACGTAATTTGCATTGAATAATATAAACTGTAAACCCCAAAAGAAAACATCATGTTAACTTTTAGATCTTGTAGTTTTAAGCTTTGATCTTAAACTTTGCTTCACTGTTTTGTTTTTACTAATTTTGCCATTTGTTTTTTGAATCTGTGTATTAATATGTTATTAGTCTTAACCTTATGGGTGTATGGCAGCAAAACTTTGTTTAATATTGAAGGCAGAAACAAAGAAAAAGAAATGTAGCCTACTTCCTATGTAGATTGTTTTGAAATATATCTCCTCATAGATATCTTATTAGTCAAAATTATTTGAAATGCATTACCTTGACTAATTACTTAATGTGAGTTATTGTAATATCTGATGAATACATTAATATTTGCAAACAAACTAAATGTAAAAAATAAGGATATAGGAAGAAATATGATATATATGTGGTATACTATGCAAATATTTTGTCAGTGAAATTCAACTAAAAAAAATGAGAATGAAGTCTGTAGCAGTGTACTGATGTTGTGTTTAAACGTAAATATTTTGGTGGCAATGTCACTTGAACCAGGAATGATGAAAAGTGACTCTATTATTCTGTTCAGCTCTCTCTCTAATTTTCTCTTTTTCTTTCTCTTTCTTTCTCTCTGTCTCTCTATTTCTGCTTTCTCTGCCCTCATTCACCCTAAAATTCATTCTTCATTCTCTTTCATTTACTTGAGTATTCAATTACATTTCTGCAGCTTCTCTCTGAAAAACATTCTTTCCTCTTTTACGCACACACACACACACATACACACACTTATTCTCTGTCTTTCTTCAGGTGATGGCTCCAGTGTGTGGCCTGAGCCTTTCAAAGTAATTAACCCTCTCACATTCCTATTTCCTTCTCTCCTTCTCTCCCTCTCTCCTTCTCTCCTTCTCTCTCTCTCTCTCTCTCTTTGATCCTGTGAGCGGCTGCTGCAGGCTTCATTAAGTTGAGGTTCTTTTGTGTGGGACGCTGAGAGCTGCTTCACATCCTTCCTGTTTGCTCTGGTCATCATGTATCACAGTTGACATCCCAGAGAGAGCAAGCCGCCCAACAGTACAGCGCGCGCGCACACACACACACACACACACACACACACACACACTCACACACACACACAGAGCTGCAACAAAACACATACATAGAAAGAATATTTTCTACTTTACAGTGTACTTTAATGTATTTTATAATTACATACTTAAATTGAATACTTCTGAAGTAGTGGTAAATTTTAACCACATGAACTCCAAAAAAATAAAAAAATAAAAAAATCTAACATAGAAATAATCTGAAATCTGTATTCACCAACATGCTTAGCCAACTCTCATAATACCCTGCAAGTGATAGTGAAAACTTGGATATTGGATATATATATATATACACACACAGAAATATACATAAAATATAATAATGCATGTAAATGCATAATTTCAGTATGCTTTGTTTTATCACATTGTTATGATCTTTGGACAATCTGTCTAATTATGTAGGTATGATTGCATGCAGTTGTTTTGTTGTTCTGAATGGGTGAACTTTTGTCAAGAGGTTTCATTCAGTAGTCAGGACCCACAGGGTTTTGTGTTGTCGTGTGTCTGTTGCTAGGTGCCAGGGGGCAGGATGTTTCTCCTCTTTCCCTAATGAGTGTGAAGTGCTTCTCACTGGACACAGGCCAGCTCCTGTTGTACACCTGGGGAAACCCGGACATGCTGCTCACCGCTAACCTGAGCTCAGATAATACTGTACTTCTGTATTAAGTCTGTCTCTCTCACTTTAACACTCAACACTTCTCACTGGAATCTGAATAAAGATATCACACAGTTCATCTCTAATGGACATGCAAGGTTTTGGGGAACAGATGGATCCCAGGAGCCCCACGGTTTGCTTACTCTATTGAAAGACACCTTCTGTTTATTGCATTTTGCAATATATTGTTCTTTCAGCTACACTAAAGGCACAAAGTCTGGGGTCAGTCATTTATTTCAGCAAATGCACATTAAATTGATCACAAGACTCAGTAAAGACTTTTATTATATTTTATTATATTTCTATTTCAAATGAATGCTAAACCTTCTCTTTATCAAAGAATCTTAGAAAAATGGCATAGTTTCCACAAATATATTAAGCAGCACAACTGTTTCCAACATGATAAAAAAAAATTATTGAGCACCAACTCAGCATATTAGAATGATTTCTGAAGGATCATGTGACACTGAAGACTGGAGTAATGATGCTGAAAACTCAGCTTTGACATTTCAGGAATAAATTACATTTTAAAATATACTGAAATGGAAAAATAATAATTTGTAATATTTCACACTCAGTGTTGGTTAAGTTACTCTAAAAAGTAATTAATTCCTAGCTAATAATTATATCTTCAACAGTGTAATTAGATTACTGTACTAATGACACTCCCTAAAAAGTATTTGATTATTTATTAATAATTACTTTCTAAATCCCATATCAACCATTACCAGTTAAACAATAGAAGGATAGACATGAAACTGCTCTTTTAATATAAAATTGCATAAATTATTCTTGAACTGACTAAAGTATGTAAAATAATGTTACATTAAAATCATACATTTTAACATTGGATGTAAAATTTTGATGTTAAATCCACTATTGTTTCAAATAGAATTGATCTATATTCTATACAGTATTTAATGCAATTACATCAGAAGTAACTAATTAAATTACTGAAAAAAATAAGAGTAATATCTTAGTTTTTAAAAGTAATTAAATTTCAGTTATTTCTTTTGAAAAAACATTTTACCAAAACTTTTGAATGGTATGTATGAAACAGCAGGCTGACAAACACGCATAAATAATTTTTGCTTGTCTCCCTGGTCGCACAGGTCTGTTGGCTGGAAACCAGCAGACAAAGAAGCTAAACCTGTTAAACTGGCCTAAACCATCATAAACCAGCAAAGACCAGCAAACTAGCCTAGGGCAGTGTAGTTGTGGCAAAATGCTTCACATTCACACATCATATTTTGCAATGCAGTTATAAGTGATTGTTTTTCCATAGTTCAACAAAATAAATTGTTTTATCCTAAATGACCATTTGCCATTGGGAATGAATCCAATTCTACATTATAGTGTTATGTGTTTTTGTATTCTATCTCTTGTGCCAATGCACCTGTGTGTGTGTGTGTGTGTGTGTGTTCAGAGGTACCATAATGAGCTTTGATGTTCCAGCTCCATGCACCGTCTGCTGAGATTTTTTTTTTTTCCCTCCATCTAAATATGAGCTGGTAAATTATCTACTATTCTCATTGGAACATCTCCCATTAAATCAGCTCACATTGTAATCTTCGTCTGTGCATGTGTGTTTTCTCACACTCCTTCGCTGTCATATAGAGAGGATACCCCACTAATCATACACCCCCGATCTCACAACCTCCCCAAAAAACACACAGACACACACGCTCTCCCAGTAACACAAGGTGTGGGTCGACACCTCACAATTACTCGCTCTGTGTTTGCCGAGAGGAGGTTTGTGATTCGCACTAACCCTTGTACAGGAGCCTGAGCTCAAATTACAGCCTTGGCCGCTGCGCTGGGAACTTTATTTACTCTGCCACCTTTTCTTTTCTTTCTCCGTCAGTGACAGTCGACAACAAAACCTAATTAGAGCTTTCAGCCCAACGCCCATTAACAGCAACCCGATCCCTCCGCAGCGCAGAAAAGACGAGGAAAATAATTATGACATTCCTAGTATTAAATCATTGGTTATGTCTTTATCTCCGCTGTGGAAATATGATTTGCTGCGGTACAAATTGTGGGACCTGCTCTCTGTTTGCTCGCACTTAATTACAGCCGTGGTATTTACAGGAAGTCATTTTGTTCAAAGGCTTTTTGCCAATAGAAGCAGCATGTCTTTAGCTCCTGTAAGAGACCGCCACCGGCCAACGCACTTACATGAGACATGTTTTGGGCTAATAGCAAGAAAAAGATGCGTGTGCGTAAAATGCGCTTGTTGTTAGGGTCACTTTGAGGCGTAAAGTGTGTGAGTGATAACAAGTAAAAAGCCCCGATTCAATGAACTGGAGAAAATGTGCATACACATTATGGCCGTATGTGTGAGGACTTGTTCACACATCGTGACTGTGAGTTTCAAGAAACACAAGCTTCTCCACTGTGATTTAGTGACTCAGGTATAAATCATCCATCATAGGAAAATATGCAAAGTTATACTGAATATCAAAGTGCATTCCCATAACGTATCCAGTAACACGCTCTCATGCGTAAACGACTTGTTACCTTCCAGATGCTTTTCATCTAACCTGATGAGTATGAATTGAACGGCCAGGACCCCTGGAGCAAACTCAGGTTGGATGTTTGGCTCCAGGACACAATGGGGATAAAGCAGGATTGTGATCTTAGGAACTGTCCAGATCCTGGGTCATCCTTGCTTGGAACGGAAACTGCAATCTTTGCATTAGCCATCCAGATCTTCAATGATTAGGATTACAGTACTTTATTCATTTGTAATTTGCAAAATGTTAACCACATTTATATCAAAAAACCTGGCAGGCATAGTGGCCCACTTATATTGTAAATTTGTAAATCTGGATCCGTTTATATAGATGTTTTCCACAGTGTACGAGTTGTGTATCAGACATTGTTATTCATTATGGTTAAGCTCTTCCTTGCCACTTATGCTGATCCAATTTAAACCTGTCTCGACTGCACGCTGGATAAGGCAGAGAGCCTCTCTCTTTACTGCAGGTAAAGGGCATGTAAAGGAACTATGATTACATTTGCAAGTGTGTGTGTGTGTCTTATTAAAGCTTTAATCTCTGAGTGTGTGTGGAGGCAAATGTTATTCAGGTGAGCGTTAGAGTGTGAGAGAACATGTTGGGGGCAAAGGTGAGATGGGCTAATCTGCTAATCCAATTGAGCGGCTGCGTACAATTCACATGATCCCGTATTCCCTGAGACCCACACGCTTATACATTTTAAAATATGAACAGACCAAATCCCGTATCAAATGCTGGTTAACGCCGAATCATGCAAGCGTACTTACATAAATGGAACATATGAATTTTGACACAGTCTCTCTGTCTCTCTCTCTATCTTCCTCTGTCATGTGTATTTCTAGCCCTTGTGACACGGCATCGTTTGATGTCTCTATGAGCGGATTATCAAAGGTGACTTCTGCAACCCGAGAGAATTCCATCCCATAATTGGCAGAATTTATTAACCAATTAAAAGTGCATTCTAAAGAGCGTCACCGGAGTTATTTTACTGCTATTATTGGCCCCTGTGATCCGATCAGCTCAGAACATCGCAGACTCAATCTGTCTACATCCTGCATAATAAAAACGACATCTTGCGACTCAATGACAGCTCGATTGAACTCAGTCATGCTCAGTCTCAGCAGATTATATTAGACGTAATTCTATGGGTTTATGCATCTGTGCAACACAATGTTTTTTTGTTTTTTTTTCAAAACCGGAATATTGACCCGTGCAAAATAACTGCAAAAGAAGAAAATTCTGGTGCCAAATTCATCTCTTTGGGGCCGTTTACACAACACCATTTTCAACCAAAATTGTAAAACTTTGTATGCGTTTTGGCCGTACATTTACACGACAACAGTGTTTTGGGGGCCTGAAAACGCAGTTTTTGAAAACAATGCCATTATCGTCTCCATGTAAACTACAAAAACATGAAATTGTGAATACCGTGACATCATGCGCATGCATATTATATTTGTTACAATAGCAGCAATTACATAATCCTTGCACAAAGACAAACAATGACCTCTCTACCGTATTATATAACTAAAACAATAACTTTCACATTAAAACATACAATGCCCTCTAATATATAAGCTTAAACATGCCATACCCTATAATAATATTGAAACTAATACGCAAACAAAATAACAAAAACATACTCTGCCCTGTTATGATAATACAAAACCATGAATAAAAAAGTATTTTAAAAAAAGTCTTGAGTCTATAGGCGCATAGAGTTTTGTTTACAAAGAGACATCGGCAGCTACTGGCCTGGCAGCATATTGCAGCATTTTTAATCATTTTCGTGGATCTGTGTGGACAGGAATCGTTTTGACAGTGGTGTCGTCTGTACGTGAAAAAATACAAAGGAAAAACGTTTCCATTTTTAGTACATCGTTTTCACGTAAACGTACCTTAAATCTATGCAACACATCTGGGGGATCAACAAGAGGCTGTTCACAATCACTTCCCCTATCCCATTTCCCAAGCTGCACCTCACCCCCAGGCTCAGTGTGTATACATGTGTGTATGGTTATGTGTGTGTGTCTGGATAATTACAAGAGAAGGTTGCTCTTCCATGACGTAATGTGCTTCATTAGAATTGCAGAATTCAGATATATTCATGATACTTTTCTCCTTTTTTATCATTTTATATTTCTTTTTGCATGAAACTCTTATGAAGACTTTTAAACTGTAATATATATTAATATAAGTACATACAATTATTTATAATGTAATAATAATTAATAATTTATTTGTTTTAATATATTTATTTTAATAATTATAGTAGAATTGTACAGAGTTAAAACAGCTCCAGCTCTGCTGAAACTGGCATTTGTCTGCAATCTCAGGCCTGTGATATCCATGTGTCTCTCCTTTTTTCTGCCTGTCCTGCCTTTTCTCCTCCTTGTTCATTTATATATTTGTTGTTATTGTTCTCAGAAAGGGGGTAAAAGAAACTAACAGTGTACTGAGAAAAACTGCATTATTTACATTGTTTGCTTCTCTGTGTTTACCTCAGTCTGCCTTCAAACGGCTTTTCGACCTTGTTTACACCTGGTAATAAGAGGTCACAAATCGTTTTGTGTGACCACTTGTAATCTTGAGGGGCGGATCTCTGATGTTGTGTGTGCGTTGTTGGTGCGTTTGAGAACTTCGAGACAACTTTGACAATTTTGTTAATTGACTAGTTATACATCAGGATGGTTTTGTGTTTACACTACAAATACAATGCCGCCAAATGTGGTTTCAACCACCTCCAAACGTAGTTGAAGAGGACAAATCAAAACATTTTGGATGCCATTTACAACTGTATTTAGCATTGTTTCGTTTCACACAGGCCGCCTAAAAACAGATGTCAATACCAAATCTAATCGGGACCTTAGTCAAACACATTTACAGATACTGGCAGGAAGTGACACCATTCAGAGCATGAACCAATCACCTCTGCAACACTCCGCCTTGCATTTTACTGTGGCTCTGAAATTGACAGACACCTCTGTGTGAGTATGGACAATGAAGCATTGCCAAAGACAAATATACATCAGAGAGAGACAGATAGGTATCGAGAGAGAAAGAGAGCAAGAGAAGGGTGAGAATCTGCAGAGGCAATATTTGACTTGGCCAGATGGCCGCTACATGCAGACCAATCACATCTGTAGCTATTTAGTTTGCCTGCGAGCCACCATGTTGATGAGTGTGTGTGTGTGAGTGGGAAGGTTTCTTCCCGTTAGGTCATCAGTGTGTGATTGGCGCGACATGACTAACCTCAACCAAGAGAAGTACAGTACAGTGACATCACTGGTGAACAGGAGAGTATTGTAGTTTCACGAATGTTTGAATTTCATAATAGCTGAATAAGATCATTTGAACTGATTAATGATTTTTAAAATATAAAAACATGATTTTTAAGTTTCAAGCTGGCATATAAGTCAAATATATGAATCGGAAGTCGTAAAGTCTGTCTTTCTCTCTCTCTCTCTCTCTCGCTGTCTCATGGTGTGGTCTGTTGCATCACAACCCGTCCCCTTCACGTTCAGAAGCTGTGCTTTCTCAGCTGTTTAATATAAATTCTCAGTGAATATCTTTGTCCAGATGGTTTATTTTTACAAACAATACACACAGCCCACATTCCAGTACAGCACCCCTCCACTGTCAGACTACTCAAGCACACAGATCGAGAAAGAGAGACATGAGGGTACATTCGAGGACGGATGCAGGATGAACAACAGATGGTTAGCTTACACAATAAAAAAGATATATGCACTTGTACAGGTACAGATACATAACACACACACATTCATATTCAAAGAGGGTATGTGGGCAGATACATTAAAAGAGAGAGAGTGTGTATGACAGAGGGTTATTTCAAGATGACAAAGTGCTATTTGTCAACGTCTTTACATGGAACCATATGACAGTTGTTCAGTTTTATTAATGTCACTAACATCACCCCTAAAAATCTCTTCTGTTGTTACAAACGACTGGCGAAAACTCTCAGACAGAGACACACACATTCACACATCCTTGGTTTCCTGCTGGCCTCTATAGACCCATTCACTCCCCTCAAGACAAAAGAAGCCCCTCCAGATAGAAAAAAAGAGGCAGGGGTATTTGGCCAGGATTACAGCCCAGTAAGAGAGCTCAGCCTGGGCTTCCAAACGCCCCTCAGCCCTCCCCTCGCCTGGAGCTCACTGAAGCGACAGAGAAGAGGAAAAGAGCGAGACTAGAAGGACAAGGAAAAATTATCAGAAGTAGGAGAAATATACAGACATGGAATAAACTCAGATTACAGAGTAGAAGCTTTTCCTTGAAAATTTCTCATCACTTTAATTGATGGACCGACTCCTTTCAAAATTCCGTCATAAAGTAATTGCAACACTGGTGAAAAACACTGTTTCATGTTCCATGATTTTATGAAATCTGATCATTAAGTTGTTGTCTTGATTTATTATTATTTTCTCACCGCTTTCATTTTTCTTGTGTTTATTTTGTTGTTGAAAGAAAAGCGCACAGCACAAATTTGCATATTCATCAAAACGCCGCTCTCAGCAATGTGGGCGGTGTTGAGATGTTCGCTAACAGTATACCGCTGGTCAAGTATTTCATTTTTTTTTTTTTTTTTTACCACTAATAGAAGAACAAAAAAGAACTTTGCTGTGAGTATATTGCGACCTTTAGGGTCAGATAGTGGAATGTCCAAAACGAACAAGTCATGATCCCTAACCAACTCTCATTAAAGTCATACACTGTAAAAAAGTATATGATCAATAAGTTGACAACATTTGCTTTTACATTTCTTTAACTTATCAAAATAAGTTAAGCAATTTTCAACTTTTTTTTATAAGTTAATTTTGGACTTAAATTTTTAAGTACAATGAACTTGGATGTTTAAGGCAGCAACTTTTTTTTTAGTTTAGTAATTCATGTGAGATGACAAACCCCTTTACCTATAACCATGATTGTAATAACATTAATAAAATAAAATTTAAAAAAATGTACCTTACAAATTTTTTTTTAATTTGCTATTTGTGATTTGTAAATAAAGTTGTACCTTTCCGCACAAGCAAAGTCGTACAATACCTTATGATTTTGTCATCTCATATAAACCATTATGAGTTATGTTGGCTGTCACCTTTGTGTCATGGAGCAAGAGATCTAGCCCAAGCAATTGTTGCTGAAATAAGTCTAATGCATGTCATTTTGGTTAAAAATGTTTTCTAAGTGTACTTCTGTTTTTAACTGTACTTTCCTGCACTCGTCTCTCCACCACCCCCTGCTCTTTCTCATTTAACTGTAGTGGAAGTCTCTCTCTGACAGGTGCATAAAGGCAGGAATCAGCAGTGCAAATGAAGCGTATGAAAAAACTGAATGAAAAAGTTCCACAGTTCCATTTGGAACATAGCTGCCATTCCAGAGGTGAGGTCATCAACCTGAGACCACCGTCATTGAAGTTACAGGGATTTCCGTTCCCAGGGGAACCGAAGACAGTGGCAGAAAAAGCTATTGAGCTCACAAAGTATCCAATAACATCAGAGATATTTGTCATGAGAAAGACAAGGGCATGAGACTGGAGAATATGAGTTTTGAACATCTGCAGTCTCCTGTGCGAGACTGCAGATAGTTAAGGGTTTCTGATAAAGGTGCAGATTATTTTTGGCCTAATGGCTACAGTCGATTATGGATGCTGCTGTCAAATGTTTCTCTGTCAGTCTTTCTCTTAAAGTAAAAACTGAGTTGGTAACGCTTTACAGTAAGATTTAATTCATTAACAGTAGTTAATACACTAAAAATTGGTGTAGAAACAATTTCCACTCAGAAATTGCTAGTAAATTTCACAAATAATTGCAAAGAAACTTCAAGTAACACACTGAAATAAATATGAAATTTTGAAGTAGAAAGAGTGAAGACATTATATTTTACATTTTCTTGTAAAATATACTCTGTTTTATTTACAACTTCGAAAAATCATTTTTACACTGTACATTAGATATCATAAACAATGAAAAATTTTTACAGCATGTATTCATTTTCTATTATAAAACATTCACATAATTTATACATTTTTGCTCATTAGTAAGTTTTCCGTAATATATTGGTAATTTTTATTACTTGAAATGTTAAAGCTTGTATTGGTAAATACAGAAATTAAAATAAATGCTGTATAAGTACTGTTCTTTATTAGTTCATGATACCTAATGCGTTCATTTAAACGTGTTAACATGTTAACAAATTAAACCTTACCATAAAGTTAAAATCAGAGCTTCTTAAATTCATACATGCACACGACACATTATGTACATACATTCGTACCCATTTAACACCCCTCACACTCCCTGGAGCCTCTCCCAGAGTTTTCCCCCAGAGGCTGATGTCTGGCCCCAGTACGGAGCTCCTTAGCCAGGCTTGGCTCTTAACGCCACTCCCTGGCTGCCGCGGCGGGTTTGTGCGCGGACGCCAGCGCAGCGGCAGCCAGCCGGGCCCGTGTGATCCCAGTAATTGATGCCTTGCTCTGGGGATATATTTAATCACTACTACAAGCCTCTCAGAGGAAGAAATGGCCTTGTAAAGACTCGCTGACTGTGCCGAACCAACACGCGGGAATCAAAACTATGAAAAAGGGTGGAGGTACAAACTACACCTTCCTACTACAAGCACATTCTGCCACACACACCGACACACATAGACCCAAACAACTCCTGCATGCCCACACATTGTTCACACACACACACAGATATATTCAGGCCAAAAAATCTGATTCCAGCTGCCCTAAAGCGGACAGTTTTAGAGGCCTGTAATTATTAGCGCTTTAGATGTGGCTGGGTCGAGAAAAGCAGTAAATGAAGAGGAGAGGGGGTGCCAGCCCTAAAGCTGTGAGAAAACTGAAAACAAATGATCAAGCCCTCCTCTGCTCTTCTCACTCCCCCTCACCCCCCACATACTACATGTGGAAACATGTGCAGATGGAAGTGTGTGTGAAAAATATGAGGGACGATTGGGAATCCTGGTCATTTCTGGGTGGATAAATCGACAGCTTTAGGGTGCATCGTACCCCTTCTCTTGTCTCAGGAGCTCAGAGGCGAATTGGCAACGGTGCAGGAGAGAGTTAGAGGAAGTGAGACGGGAGGACAGGTGCATTGGGATGTTACAGACAGTGACACAGAGATAATTAGAAGGAGCTGTGAGCATATTTATACACATTGAACAGTGATGTATTCAGGTTTGAAGGTGAAATTATCTGTGTTACGTGTGTGTAAGAGAGAGAGCAAGTTTATGAGTGTTAGTGTGTGTGAGTGTGTGTGTGTGTGTGTGTGAGAGAGAGAGAGAGACCGTGTCCGGATGACAGTACCTGGTCTAACACTATGTGTGTCTGTTGTTCACTGTCTGGCCTGCCTGTCTGTAATCAAGTCTTTTAATGGTTCCAGCCAGTAATTGCACTGTATAGCCCCAAGATAGCAATCAAAGGACTCAAAGATGCTGGATTCTTCTCTCTTTCTCCTTCTCTCCATGTCTTTCGTTCTGTCTCTCAATTTTCTACGATTTTTTTTTTTTTTTTCCCAGACCATGTAACAAAAGCATCTTGGCATCTGTTTCTTAGTGTTTGAGGGGAAAAAAATCAATTCAAACTGAGCTAATGGCAAAATGGATATTTCTTTGAAGACTGGCCTGGCCCCCGACCCCTCCCTCTATCTTCTGAGCATTGTTTTCCTCTTATCTTTTCCCCATTACTAGCCCACACTAATGGCCCTTTTAAGTCTGCAGCCATCTGCATTTGCTAAAAAATTATGTCCTCTTCATCTTGCTTGAAACACAGTCACTTTAAGGTTAAGTATTAGGTCTGTACGTGGTGTGCGTGTATTTTAGCATCCATGTTAACAGGTAACAACATTCACAATGCCAGCATAAGCATTGAAATAGCACAGGTGAAAGTGGAGTTGTAGGTTGCTTTGGATAAAAGCATTTGCTAAATGATTAAAAATATATAGATTTTGTGACGTTAAAACGTTTAGGGGCAGTAAGATTTTTAATCTTTTTGAAAGGGGTCTCTTATGCTCAGACAGGCCGCATTTATTTGACCAAAAATACAGTAAAAACAATAATATTGTAAAATATTATTACAGTTTAAAATCATTGTTTTCTATTTCAGTATATTTTAAAATGTAATTTATTCCTGTGATGACAATGTCATTACTTCAGTGTCACATGATCCTTCAGAAATCAATATGCTGATGTTGTGCTCAAGAAACATTTCTTATTATTATCAATGATGAAAACGGTTGTGCTGCCTAATATTTTTGTGGAAACCATGATACATTTTATTTCAAAAGTTAAATAGAACAGTATTGGTTGACCCCAATCTTTTGAATGGTAGTGTATTCAGAGGTGGAATTGTAAAAAAAAAAAAAAAAAGGGGGACGGGTTGGGGTTGTGCTTCTGTAGCTAGCCTAAATAAATGTTTCTAATTTTTAAACATTTTTTTTTTTTTTATAAAAATAACTCTTTAAATGAGTTCCAAATTAGCCTCACACTTTTCAGGGCTCCAAAGCTCTAACATTGGATGGTAAAGAGTAAAGACAAAAATAATAGGCTTATCATTTCTCTATTGAACACTCTCTCTCTCATCCCTCTCAGTCACATATAGGCTACAGCACGCATTCTTTCTATCCTGAATAACTGGATAGAAACAGCCAGAAACTCCATCAAAAGTGCTACTTTCGAACTATTAACGAGCACATATTGAGTGCTTATGTCGAACAGTTAGCAGTATAGTCTTTGTTAGCTGTGGTTTGAATGGATGTTTTTTGCAGATTTAAACAGTGGCGTATGAACATACCTTATTGTTTGTTTTTTGTTTGTTTGTTTTTTAAATAAATTAACACATGTACATTTAGGTAACATACAGGTCCTTCTCAAAAAATTAGCATATTGTGATAAAGTTCATTATTTTCCATAATGTAATGATAAAAATTAAACTTTCATATATTTTAGATTCATTGCACACCAACTGAAATATTTCAGGTCTTTTATTGTTTTAATACTGATGATTTTGGCATACAGCTCATGAAAAAAAATCAAAAAATTAGCATATCATGAAAAGGTTCTCTAAACGAGCTATTAATCTAATCATCTGAATCAACTAATTAACTCTAAACACCTGCAAAAGATTCCTGAGGCTTTTAAAAACTCCCAGCCTGGTTCATTACTCAAAACCGCAATCATGGGTAAGACTGCCGACCTGACTGCTGTCCAGAAGGCCATCATTGACACCCTCAAGCGAGAGGGTAAGACACAGAAAGAAATTTCTGAACGAATAGGCTGTTCCCAGAGTGCTGTATCAAGGCACCTCAGTGGGAAGTCTGTGGGAAGGAAAAAGTGTGGCAAAAAACGCTGCACAACGAGAAGAGGTGACCGGACCCTGAGGAAGATTGTGGAGAAGGACCGATTCCAGACCTTGGGGGACCTGCGGAAGCAGTGGACTGAGTCTGGAGTAGAAACATCCAGAGCCACCGTGCACAGGCGTGTGCAGGAAATGGGCTACAGGTGCCGCATTCCCCAGGTCAAGCCACTTTTGAACCAGAAACAGCGGCAGAAGCGCCTGACCTGGGCTACAGAGAAGCAGCACTGGACTGTTGCTCAGTGGTCCAAAGTCATTCGGAAATCAAGGTGCCAGAGTCTGGAGGAAGACTGGGGAGAAGGAAATGCCAAAATGCCTGAAGTCCAGTGTCAAGTTCCCACAGTCAGTGATGGTCTGGGGTGCCATGTCAGCTGCTGGTGTTGGTCCACTGTGTTTTATCAAGGGCAGGGTCAATGCAGCTAGCTATCAGGAGATTTTGGAGCACTTCATGCTTCCATCTGCTGAAAAGCTTTATGGAGATGAAGATTTCGTTTTTCAGCACGACCTGGCACCTGCTCACAGTGCCAAAACCACTGGTAAATGGTTTACTGACCATGGTATTACTGTGCTCAATTGGCCTGCCAACTCTCCTGACCTGAACCCCATAGAGAATCTGTGGGATATTGTGAAGAGAAAGTTGAGAGACGCAAGACCCAACACTCTGGATGAGCTTAAGGCCGCTATCGAAGCATCCTGGGCCTCCATAACACCTCAGCAGTGCCACAGGCTGATTGCCTCCATGCCACGCCGCATTGAAGCAGTCATTTCTGCAAAAGGATTCCCGACCAAGTATTGAGTGCATAACTGAACATAATTATTTGAAGGTTGACTTTTTTTGTATTAAAAACACTTTTCTTTTATTGGTCGGATGAAATATGCTAATTTTTTGAGATAGGAATTTTGGGTTTTCATGAGCTGTATGCCAAAATCATCAGTATTAAAACAATAAAAGACCTGAAATATTTCAGTTGGTGTGCAATGAATCTAAAATATATGAAAGTTTAATTTTTATCATTACATTATGGAAAATAATGAACTTTATCACAATATGCTAATTTTTTGAGAAGGACTTGTATATGCATGTGTGCATCCACTTTCAATAATTCACTGCAACTTTGACAAAGATCCCTTACGGAATCAACGCACTTTAGCTATGTTCGTTATTCTTTCTAATGTGTCAGGGGAATGTCCTTAAACACTAATCAAAGAAATATCATACCTTCTGTTCTCTTCTTTTTAAAGAATGTCAAAAGATGCACTTGAGCAATTCTCCTGGCCATTTTGAGCAAGCACGAAAAATGATGAAAGCTTTCTTGACTGTGCGCAGCATGTTACAATATTGAGTTCTGAAAGGTCAATCCGTTATTTATAGAGAATTTAATATTTTCATTTACGTGATAAGCTTTACATAATACACAACACTGTTAATCTAATGGGGATGGTAAAGGGGGATTATGTGGTTTTACAGAGGGGATGCTTTTTGTCATTTTTTTTTCTTTCAACAAGGGGGATGCTATTCCCCTGCATCCCCCTCAAATCAAGCCCTGACTGCATTGTAAAACTCAAGTTCAGAATACTCAAAACATTTGAGGAAATGTATTACCTCAAAACATTTAAGAAAACTAACTTTGTTTTCTTCTTCTTCTTCTTTTTTTTCATTTTGAGTTAGTAGAAATTTTTGTGACAAGTGGGGTGGGGCTGAAAGCCATGGAAGCAGAGCAAGGCCAGTGTGGTGCACAGGTGTCTCTCATTAACAATCACATCACCGGCATCCTTTCGCTCCCACAGATCTCAGCCTTGCCCAACTCATTATAATGTTAATTACATAAAGTTCATTTACATAAACATCACATTCAGATCTTGGTTAAATGTTTTTATTTATTAGAAATAGAATTAGAAATCTGCTGCAACTCAACTCAATCATATTAAGTTCAGCTTACTACAATGACATTATGAGTTCACACAACTTTTTTCTATTAAGTACAAGGAATTTTCATTATTATTTGAGTGAAACAATCTAATTTCATTTAATTAATTTCACTGTTTGGTTTTACAGTGTGTACTTGTAATTAATTCTCATTGGCCCACTCAATGGCCCACTTTATTGCTGTTATTACAAGTACTTATGGAAGCTTGTTTTGACCTCGGAAAAGATGCAATTGCAATTTTATTTCCCACCATTGTGACATCTCACAACTACTGAACACTGTCTTTGTGTTGCCGGTACACTTACATGTGCAATGTAATACAGGTCTTATTCAGCATCAATCTAGGTTGTGGAATCAGATATGGAGGTTTAGTCACTGTTTTTTTGAAGGAAGACTCTATAAGTGCAACACTGTCATTAGTGGACAGCATGTCAAAGAGATGTCATTTTATAAAGAAAAAGGCTACTAATCTAATCTTATATTGATTGACTGACTTCATCATTTGATACCGTTTACAAAATCTCCAAAAACTCTAAAATCTCTTTGTAACTGTAACTGTATAATCGCTCAGTAAATATTAAACAATATAGAAGGAGAGAGGAGAACACCTGCATATCAGCAGATGTTCCATCCATTATCACTCCACTCCTCCTCTCCTTCTCTTCCTCCTTTTGGTTTGGGCCTGTCAAGACACTGTTGCACTTCTCTGATGTTTAGTGTTGTAAGATAACCTGTACATTTGTGTTTATATGCACCTTACAGAGTCTGAAAAAATGTTAAGAATTTTAAAAAAATAATAGATCATAAAAATGAATTTTTTAAGGGTCTTGTTCATCCTAAACAGTTAAAATTCTTTCAGGTCCTGCACATTCTTTGGTTTTCCAGCATCTTCTGCATATTTGAATCCTTTCCAGCAGTGACTATGTAATTTTGAGATTTTTTTATTTTTTCTTCACACTAACAACTGGATTGTTTGTACATAATTATTACAAAAGGTGGAAACATTCACTGATGCTCAAAAAAGCAACATGATGCAGTAAGATCTGGGGGGATGGGGTTTTTTTGGTATTTATTTTGTCTTCTGGGAAACATGAAAAAACATGAAAAAATATCTGAAGAATGGTGCCAAATGAATAAATAATAAATTTTGAGCATTAGAGAATGTTTGCATGGTTTGTAATAGTTGTGTTTGAGTCCCACAATTGTTCTCTATGTGCAAAAAAGGATCGCAAAATCATACAGCCACTGCTGGAAAGGATTCAAATATGCAGAAGATGCTGAAAAACCAAAGAATGTGCAGCATTTTTAAATTTTATTTATTTATTTATTCATGTATTCATTCATTCATTTATTTTAATTGTTTTATTGATTTTAATGTATTTATTAATTTATTTATTTTTCTAAATTAAGCTATTATTTTGTCTTGTGGACTATATGCAAACATCTTTTATGTGAAATATAGCTTGTTCAGGGTTGTGCTAAATATAAAAAAACTCTGCAATTTCTATGATGCCTTTTATTTTGATAAGATTATTAACATTTTGCAGATTCTACAAAGTGGGTGTAAACTTATGGCTGCAAATGTATATAATAATCTATTACCTCTATGTATAATATTTGTGCAGAATAACGAATATTAAACAATCACACCTTGATTTGCCTGATTTATCTTTGAATGTGCATTTTCACACTGTAGCTCACAAATTATTTGAGGTGATATTATCTTCATTACTTACAAAAGGTGCTTGTAATTTTAAAGAATGAATGTTTAGGGTTTATAGTTACATGAGTAAGTTCCATCCTCAGACATTTGTAAACAGCAGATACTTACGAGAAACGGAGAGGAAGAGAGAAAGTCTCAGTGTGTGCTTAATGTTTTGGCATTGTTTTGAAGTCTGAGAGTTCAGGCTGATCCAGAGAGAGGTTGCAGTCTTGTTTTGTAAGGCCCGTGTGTGTTTGTCCATTAGAGCGCAGCTGGTCGCTCTCTTCTTTTGCCCTGAACAGAATAATCACCACAGTCAGGTTAACACGACCCACGGAAAATGAAACAGTGCAAATGAGAACACTTGTACTCTTTACAGTGCTCTCATCTAATTTCCTAGGAGTTTCACTTTTGTGGTTCAAGGGACAGAGGGAAAGTATTGAGGGATCTCTGAATCAGGTACATCAGAATTTTTAACTCTTTGCAAATTTGTGATAAATAGCACACCCCGCAGCATCATATATTACTGTGTGACTCTCAACATTGATGCCTTTGTTTTAGACTTTATGCGAATAATAGTTCACATATGTTTCGCCACATGAAGTTCCAATGAAAAAAAAACAAAAAAACATTCTAGATAAACTTGTGATGGAAAATTTTCCACTGAGGTAAAAGTATGTGCAAGGAGTCATCAACCTCAGGACACAAACTGAATATTAAGCCATTTGTAATTTTTGCAACCCCGTTACCAAAATATGGCATGTCTAAATGCAATGTATAACCCTGATTATCACCTAGCAATAAACATCAATTACAAGAATTAAATAAAATAAATAAATAAAAAATTCTCTGTTTTGTTATATAAAGGATGAAGATCATGCAGTAACATTTGGCCATTTTCATTATTTGTTTTATTTAATTTTTTATAATTAAAATGAATTATTTTTGTCTTAATCTTTTGAATTACATGAGCAATTATCTTGATTAAGTAATAAAAATCATTTATCTGTGACATTTAGTCACTTAAACAAAGATAAAAAACATTTCTGAGTCTGGCTTGATGTCAGTTCCCCATCTGACAGCCTCCAAAATCCACCTGTATCTTCTCCTGTCTCTTTTTTTTTTTTTTTTTTTTNTTTTTTTTACAAAAACTCTGATCTATTTTATATTCTCTCTCTATCTCTTTCCAACTTTCCTCTCAAATTTATGATGACAGGGGTTGGAAGTTGTAATAATATTTTAGTTGTTTCACCGAAAGGCTTGTGAAGAATGAATTCAGGCATTGAGATTCTGAGCATGATACTGGCACCAAACAACTTTATATGGCCAAGGGCCATTCGCAAAGGATGGAGAAGAATATTCGGGGGGCGAGAGCGGGGGAGTAGAGAAGAATCTAAAGGACAAGGGCTTTATTTACACAGGGATTTTTTTGGTATTTAACATTCAAAAGAGATGGATTAGAAAAACAACATCAACAACAAACACAAAAGTAAGTATTGTAGATGTCAAAGTGTGGAATGAATTCATTTTTATGTCAATTCATTTCTTCTTTGTTTGGAGAGGTGTTACAAAGTGTGTTTAAATCATGTCCAGCTCACCTCGGCCCTCTAATGACTCCAGGCATGTGCTTTTTGAAATCTCGTTCCCCCTCTTCTGCTCTCTCATTTTCCTCTCAGTGCCTTGAAGGCTGTGTGCTAGTTCCTGTAGTATTAAGGCATGCAGACTCCCATTACTAAATTGTATAGTGTCATTTCCACCAGGGCTTATGATTAGAGGAAAGAGGGTCTTCGTGCGTCAGATAACATCAGTTAGGAGAGACGGGTGAGACCCCTGCCTCAAGGGGGTATGAATGTGTGTGAGAGTGTGTGCACTGGGGGTGTGAATCCCAAAACAAAGTACCAAGTATCTGCTTTCATTGTGAACATCCTCAGTGATAAGATCAGAGAGAGGGGTGTGCTGGTGTTGTTGTGGTAGTAAATGTTTTACCTGCGTGGTTTTTGTAAAGAGCAGGATCCGCAGACGGTATCTGCGATTTACAGGTTTACGTGCTGATAAAAGACACAAAAGACCAGCCTGGGCCATGGAGACCAGTGATTTTAGCCACCCAGGTAGGAACATATCAGACATACACGCACATACGCACACAAATCAGTCCTTTCAATACGCCGCTGACTGCGCCATCAATTAGCAGAGGAGTGTGATAGCGTGATTGCGAGTTTGGGAGGGGGCCGGTTTATAAGGGACAATGAGAAGGACATGGAGAAAGGTGGGAGAGAGATAAGTTTGTAGGGTATTGTCTCATGACAGAGACCTGGATAAATGCCTTGTCTTTCAGTTAATGGGATGAAAGGCGGAATTATTCATTTGTTTTTTCATATGTAGCCAAGACAGCTGGAGAACAATGGAATACAAGGCCCCTTTCTGCACCGCTGGCAAGCTACTGTACAGCACAACTAAATACAGCTCAATCAGTCACTCTATGATTCACCTGAATGCAACAGGAATTAGAACACACATAATATGAATATATGTACACTACTGTTAAAAAGATTGGGGTCAGTATTTTATTTTTATTTTATTTTTTAAAGAAAGTGCATTAAATTGACCTACTGTAACTGTAAAGACATGTATAATATTACAAAAGTTATTTTAAACTTTCAGTTCATCAAAAAAATCCTGATTTTTATTTTTATTGAGCAGCAAAACAATATATTAGAATGATTTCTGAAGGATCATGTGACAGATTTGCCATCAGAGGAATAATGACATTTTTTTTTTAAATCTTACCGACCCCAAACTTTTGAATGGATATGTATGTATTTTTTTATTTATTTGATTAATCAAATTATTTTATTTATTTTTAAAGCAAAAAAATGGTATGATGTCAGAGGGAATGAAATTAAAAAGTACAATTCCCTGTATTAAACTAAATGTATTGACACTGGTTAACAAACATCTTATAATCTTCTCTTAAAAAACAAGCTACACATCTGGTGGTATTTGTTATCAGTTTCATATAATCTTCTCTATAAAATTAAACTCAATATCTTTTTAAAAACATCTCTGTAAAACATGTTTACACAAGGGGATTATCAGGCCAGATAGCACAAATATATTTACAGCAATGTCAAGAATCACAATAGGATTTTCTGTGGAACAGCTACGTATGTTTTCCGTTTTAAAGAGGATGAGTTTAATTTAGCTTGGCAATAATTATTTTAAAACAAGCCTGGCTGTGCTCTTAATCTCTGGCTTCAATCTGTACATATATAGTAAGATTAAATGCGTTGTGTCTTCCATCTGTTTTTTTTTTTTTTTTTTTTCGCATGCCCAGAAATACACATTTTCTTCAGTAGAAAACAAGAGCATGTGGATGTCTATGGCGCTCGGAGTGAGTGTTTACCAGATCAGGAGAGATTAATCCTGGAGTCTCTCCCTGGCACACACGGGAGGGGGGAGGGAGGGGCACTTTTTTTGACGGACACAGAAACGCAACATTCCTAAAGTTTTCAAAGGCATGCACACTTTAATACTCTAATGTGAATAAACACACATACATTGCTCTCATTATGGTGCCACTGACTTTATATGCAATCAGCTTGTATATTGCTTGGATGTGTTCTAAAAACCACAGCAGTGAATTAAGCGTTCAAATTGACAGAAGGATTAATCAAAGGGATGATAAAACGAATGACATCACATCCCTGGACTGATTCAACCAGAATGCTATGTCAGACAAAACAAACTCTCTCCCTCTCTCTCACTAACTCCGTTTAGTTTTATGTGTGTTCTTAATTGTAGGTGTCCTTGTAGCTTTGATTGTTCTCTGGGCATTTGTTGTGTCTTTAGGTGACCACATCAGAGAGCTTTTTTAAAAGCCCTTATGCCCACTCACGCTGCCATTACCTTTCCACTCACTTACGCACTCACCTGTAATAAACACTGAGGAGGAGCCAAAAGGACAGGAGAAATGCTGTTTGCAGGTCACAAAGGATCAAGAGGCTTGTCAAAGTGCTTTTAAACATCTCAACTTTCCAGACTGCTTTTAAAAGAACAGTGAGAACTTCCAAGATGAAACTTTGTAAACAAGCTGCTAGTATGCCATCCATAAAATCTCACTTTTGATCATCCAGGTACATAATGCAGCAATGCTGTCCAGACCTGCAGCAACTGAAAATACAGCTTCTGATCATGGCCAAGTTTTCTTAAGCTCTTAGCACGAAAGTGCTACTATAGTAACTGACAGCTCCTGTAATGTTGTTCTGTTCATAAGTTCTGTTTAATAATGCCATTTAATAACCTTCTGGTTCAAGTAACGGTCACATTAATGAAATTGAAGTGAAATTGCATGTACAAAAAAGGAAAAATTTCTGTTGTCAATAGCGCAACACAAGTCATTTTCAAACCAAGCAGCTTTTTGTTGGTCAGCACAGCGAATTTGCGTGACATGAGCGACATGCACCTTTTTTTTTACCCTCACACAAAACTCTCAATCGTGTGGATTACTATTGAAATGACTGGATTTCATCCATGTAATTTCTTCAAACAGCAGTAAATGTGACCACTTTTGTTGCTTTTCTGAAACCTGACACTCAAACACCAGAACCACACACCAAATCTGTAAAACCATACATTAATTCTCGGCCTTCAACTCAGTTTTCAATTTCATAAAACACTTTTTGCAAAACACAACACACAATTCTCTATGTAACACACAAAAATCTAACAGGAAATATCTTGATTTCCTTTTTCAAACACAATCATTGTTTCTGTCCAACTACACATGGTTGATGTATTTCTTTTCTTTCTTACTGTGTAATAATGTATACACAACCACAAATGCTTACAGTAAAAAAATTAATAGTTTGGTTTCAATGTTGCTTTTTTGTTTACCATGAATTTTTCTACATCTCTCTGCCAATTACTTTCAATCGTGTACAGAAATGTACATAGGAGCTCATTAAAAAAACCTTAAGGTTTTGAATAACTGTGTGTATATGATACAGTGCATCTGGAAAGTATTCACAGCGCTTCACTTTTTCCATATTTTGTTATGTTACAGCCTTATTCCAAAATGGATTAAATTCATTATTTTCCTCAAAATTCTACAAACAATACCCCATAATGACAACGTGAAAGAAGTTTGTTTGAAATCTTTGCAAATTTATTTTAAAAAAAAATTTTAAATTTTTTTTTTAAAAATCACATGTACATAAGTGTTCACAGCCTTTGCTCAATACTTTGTTGAAGCACCTTTGGCACCAATTACAGCCTCAAGTCTTTTTGAGTATGATGCTACAAGCTTGGCACACCTAATTTTGGGCAGTTTCTCCCATTCTTCTTTGCAGGACCTCTCAAGCTCCATCAGGTTGGATTGGGAGCGTCAGTGCACAGCCATTTTCATATCTCTCCAGAGATGTTCAGTCGGGTTCAAGTTTGGGCTCTGGCTGGGCCACTCAAGGACATTCACAGAGTTGTCCCGTAGCCACTCCTTTGTTATCTTGACTGTGTGCTTAGGGTCGTTGTCCAGTTGGAACCCCAGTCTGAGGTCCAGAGCGCTCTGGAGCAGGTTTTCATCATGGATGTATCTATACATTTCTGCATTCTTCTTTCCCTCGATCCTGACTAGTCTCCCAGTTCCTGCCGCTGAAAAACCTCCCCACAGCATGATGCTGCCACCACCATGCTTCACTGTAGGGATGGTACTGGCCAGGTGATGAGCGGTGCCTGGTTTCCTCCAGACATGAAGCTTGCTATTCAGGCCAAGAGTTCAATCTTTGAGTCATCAGACCAGAGTATTTTGTTTCTCATGGTCTGAGAGTCCTTCGGGTGCCTTTTGGCAAACTCCAGACGGGCTGTCATGTGCCTTTTACTGAGGAGTGGCTTCCATCTGGCCACTCTACCATACAGGCCTGATTGGTGGAGTGCTGCAGAGATGGTTGTTCTTCTGGAAGGTTCTCCTCTCTCCACAGAGAAACGCTGGAGCTCGTCAGAGTGACCATCAGGTTCTTGGTCACCTCCCTGACTATGGCCCTTCTCCCCTAATCACTCAGTTTGGCTGGGCGGCCCGCTCTAGGAAGAGTCCTGGTGGTTCCAAACTTCTTCCATTTACAGATGATGGAGGCCACTGTGCTCATTGGGACCTTTAATGCTGCAGAAATTTTTCTGTATGTACCACAGGTGGACCCCAATCAAGCTGTAGAAACATCTCAAGGATGATCAGTGGTAACAGGAAGCACCTGAGCTCAATTTTGAGTGTCATGGCAAAGGCTGTGAATACTTATGTACATGTAATTTTTTCGTTTTTATATTTTTAATAAATTTGCAAAGATTTCAAACAAACTTCTTTCATGTTGTCATTATGGGGTATTGTTTGTAGAATTTTGAGGAGAATAATGAATTTAATCCATTTTGGAATAGGGCTGTAACATAACAAAATGTGGAAAAAGTGAAGCGCTGTGAATACTTTCCGGATGCACTGTATATCCAAAAATAGAATATAATGGCAAAGGTGTTTGAAACGTAAGACAAATGTTTGCTTTTGAGTAATGTTTGTGATATTTTGAATGCAGTGCTTAATTTTGCAAGAGATGTGAGGCATTTTGAATTTGTGTGCGCAATTCTTGGATTTGTGTGTAAAGTTTTGGAAAAAAGAGGTTTTTAAAATGTGTAAGCACTTGAAAAAAAACTGTAAAAGTGTAATTTACATGGTTATCGAGTCACTGCTGAACAAATATATAGCCAGGGTGCTACTGTGTTGTAATACACGTGAATACGTATTTGGATTCCCTATAAATGAGTCAAATCATTAGGGCTTTTCAAGTGCAGGTGTGTTTCATGTGAAGTCAGTAAGATCTTAGAAGGTGAATCTGAAACAGATGTGTCTTAAAGCTTCATTCAGTTCTGATGATTATCAGGAGATCATTCTACCAATGAAATGCAAGGATGAAAAGGTTTCTAGCTAGATATGGCTTGGAGAGGTTCTGAGGGTAGTTTAGGCCCAGTTGTCATGAATGTAAGTCGGGAAAAGTAAAATATTTTAGCAAATACTCTCAGTCGCTGCATGACAACTTTTAGGAGAAAAACAATGTCCATGCAATAGAATTTTGGATGCACTTGAGGACATAGTAGATGCTTGTTACCTTCAACTGAGAAGTAATTTCATTATGGCAAATTAAGAACATTTATACTTTATTTGTACAAATGTACTTTATTTGTGCTAAATTGTATAACATATTTTCAACATGCTACTATACTAATTAAAAATCAATATCTTCAACCCATACAGAAAGGTGGAATCTAGTGAGGAGAAGAAGAGCTTTACAACACATGTTAAAATGTGTTAACAGAGACTTACCAACTGTCAGCAAAAGCTAAAGTGTCTTACTCCTGTCTGACTGACCTCAGTCTGTCTGGCTGGCTGTTTCACACTCCAGTTTTATTTTATCTGTAATGCTAATACTATTCAAAAGTCATAAATCTGCTCTGTCTATGCAGTAGTTTTCTCTGTAAGCTGCTTGCTTCTGCTCCTGTTTTTAATGAGTGTAGCAAATCAGATATGTGCAATTGGCAACACATCCCGTCCCCTTATACAGCATGCTATTGTGTGTTGAGGGGACACAAAAGTAAGAGGTTTCTCATGTTTTTATGCGGCATGTGTATTTGCATTTGTATGTATATTTACGTTTCATTATGGACCCAAACAGATTGTCTGAGGGTTTGTGATGAGTATGTAACTAATCTCATGTTGCAAGCAGCTGTTGACAGGCATAAACAGCATGTGCCATTGGCTGCTGGGGTTTGAGAGAGATACCACACTTCTATTCACAAGAATAAACTCATTGCAGGTGTTTTTTCAAATGTTTAGGACTGTACCATGGTATAGATATGTTATGATTATGTCGTTTAATTGGTTGTTAGTAATTTAAATATAAAAGTGAAGCAGTAGCAGAGAACATTTTTTAACAATGGGTTTGGAGGTTCATGGGAGTTTTGAGGTAGATCTTTAAGCGGTCACACTGGCGCCTATTCAGACACGCACTAGAACTGTGGAGTAAAATCATCCATTCCACTTTATGAAGCAAGAAATAAATTTCACTCTCATTACAAAACAACAGGAAGATAAAACACATATTTGCACCACACACACATGCATACTTTACAAAAAGGAAATGGACGTTAAAAGCTGTCATAATTGACCATGAAATATGTTGCCATATTTTGTACCTTTCCACAGTTGCATGATGGCAAAAGATGAGAAATTTCATAAGTACAGTTAGGACACATCCTCTTGACTTGTGTAATGCATACATTATTATTTTCAGCTAATGTCAAAGTCCTGGGTTAATCTTTGGACATCAAAGTTGCAAATAGCTGCAAATAATATAAGCCTTACACCAGTCATGTTGGCAAGTTGGCTTAAAATGTACACTGATAAAAAAAATTCAGCTTGATTTACTTTTTTGCATAATTTTATTACGTAGATCAAATAAAACTAGTCTTTGTACAAACTACTTAATTTTTCTGTCTGTTGAAGAAAATTTGCACATAAAGTAAACTTAATTTTAGTATTTCTCTAGTCTTTTTTTTGTGTGTGTGTGTGTGTGTGATATGTGTCATTGAAGTTTTCTTTGCAATACTTTTTACTCAAACATTATAACACTGAATTAAACCATGCTTTTAAAGTGTATGCTTTACTTAGAAACAGCAAAGTAAATAATATGATAAATATTGTGTAGACACCATATCTACATAATAGAAGTAATGCGGTACACAATACACAATGACGGTAACATTCGATGGATAGTTTTTGAGTATGAATGTGTCATTTTGAGTAGAAAATGAACTCCATATGTCACAAAATTGTAAGTTACTAAACCTAAAAACAAAAGCAATGATAAAACAGTAAATACAGCTGGAAAACAGTGAAAAATCAACCTCATTAATTATTCAAGGCTCAGTGCATGATTGGAACACCAGTATCAGAAAAGTTGAGTAGGTTTTATTTAATTTTATAATGTTGATAAGCTTTAATTGAGTACTAATATAGAATTTACTTTGTTTTTGTTTTTTAAATTCTTGCCTGAACTAACTTTTTCATGTAGAAATTACATTTGTTTTTTTCTGTAGTATTTACTTCACAGAACCATTTATTGTTTTTTAAAAAGAATTTAAAGAAATTGAAATGTAATTGCATTTGTTTTATGTCTTTATTTACATATTTCAAAATAAAATGATCGGAGTATTATCTATCTATCTATCTATCTATCTATCTATCTATCTATCTATCTATCTATCTATCTATCTATCTATCTATCTATCTATCTATCTATCTGTCTGTCTGTCTCTGTCTCTGTCTGTCTGTCTATCTATCTGCCTAATTTGTCTGTCTGTTCTGCCTGTTTCTGTGTTATCTCTCTTCCTCTTAAAAAGAAAAAAAGATATGTGAAAGACCACAGGGAAGAAAATCATTCGCTTCCTCAGGTAAGCTTACGCTGTCTCAAGAGCCTCTTACACAGATCTCCATAAGGATGAGAGAGAGACAGAGGGGGGGGATCATATCTCATCAGCATGTGCTTCTTGGCATGTCTTGTTATCACTGAGCGCCGATTCTGCGTGACGATGTTAAACAGCATGATCACTGACCCAACCTACTGTAGGGATCAAAATGTCAGCCTGTGTACGTGGTCACGGTAATTGTGTGGCTGCTCTCCAGGTTGACTGAACCGAGAGAGAGAAAGAGAGACAAATACAACAGTTCCGACATCGCAATCACACAATCACAATTTACAAGAACATTACATGACAAGAACGGTTTTTGGGTAAAACTTCTTGCCCACAGGTTACTTCTTGTATGCAACCGTGGATGGATGAATTGGAAAAGTATAGACAAATGAGGTGAAAAAGAACCACAAAGAATAAGAGAGGAAAGGAGTGATGGGCCTTCTCCATACACAGAGGTGCTTTGATAGAGGAGCATCTCTGTGCTAAAACACTCTGCACCCATCTCTCTTTCTCTCTCTCTCTCTCTCTCTCTCTCTCTCCCTCGCTCACACTCTCTCTGTCACTTAAAGAATGCTCTCCAGTGCTGGATTAATTAAACTCTAAACATTAAATATTGATTGATGCATTATCAGTGCCTCCCAGTCGCTTCCGCCCAGATTGATTTCCGACGTGATTTATTGTCATATTTGTAGAGTCATTTCACTTGATAACAAAGAGGAATTGCTGCTCGCAAC